>JAJOZX010002089.1:345000-600000 GCA_023014485.1 Bathynomus jamesi
GTCTAATGACATCCTCAGGAACACTGAAGTAAATAAAAAGTTCAAGACTATATATAGGTTACAAAAAAAATATATATATATATATATATATCAGTGGCGACTCCAGCTCTTGAAGACTACTCGGGCTCTTTTTAAATTTTCAAGTCTACATATGAGCCGACATTTAAATGCATGACAATAACTTGAGATTAGCAATAAAATAAATAAATACATACCTCGGTAAAAAAAATTATTTGAATTTTATTTACTTGAACATAAAGTCCAACCGTCTTGGTTTTAAAGCAAATTCCTTTAATATTCGGTCATGTAATTCCTTTTTGCTTTCTAAATCAATACGTATTTCTTCTTCAATTGAAATCCTAGCCAGGGACGAGAGCCGTTCTTCAGCCATTGTGTTTCTTAATATGATCTAATTCGATCAAGAACAGAGAAACTTCTTTCATTTGAAACAGAAGTTACAGGTATGGTAAGAAGGAGCTGAATCAGCTTTGTGGTTTCCGACATCGCAGACAATAATCCTAGTTCGTGAAAGACTTCTAAAATTTCATTTGCAGATTTGCATTTCCTAAAGTCACTGTCACGATAAAGATATTTCAATTCGTTAACTAAGGATTTGGAGTCAATTACATTTGGATATTTAGGTTGTAAAGCATTAAGAATACTTATATCAAAAATAAATCAGATTATTTAAGAAAAGCGAACCACCTCACATTGCGACAAAAATCAAACTGCACCGCCGCCCAAGGCAGTTGAGGGCACGCTTATCGAAACGTAAAAAGTTACCATGTATCGCCAGAATTAAAAATTGTGCCCCTACAAGGCCGAAGGATATAAGCCCGAGTTGAAATGTTTTTTCTTTATAAAAAAAATTAATAGGAGGAAAAACGTATTTTATTTAATGAGAATTAGAAGGAGGACTATTATGTAACCGTATGCAAGCAAATAATTACTCATTAAAAGAACTTTAAATATACGATATTACTTATACTTTCTCGGGCGTAATGTCTTGCGCCGGAGTAAAGGATCTTGAAAGATTACACGAAAACTTAATGTGTCAATATAGTTTTTTTATGGGTAGTAAGGGTATCTAAATGCGCTCAAAATTTGCCTGCGTGACGAAGGCTAGACAGAAAAATAGTAACATACTACCAGCCAAAAACCATTTTTATAATTTGTATTTAAAACTTTGTTTAAACTTAAATCTATAAATACACAATTTTATATCTCATGCTTCTCCTTGCCCCTTGCCTCTCGGGGTCAGCCCGAGAAGCCCGAGTGCAGGAGTCGCCACTGATATATATATATATATATATATATATATATATACTGTATAGTAAATATAGAAATAAAAATTGTGGGAGGAACAAACACATTTGTAAGGAAAACTACCAATTTTAGCACTTTGCCCAAATTCAACAAAAGATCAAATGGATTGTTTACAACAAATTTTATAGATAATGCCTGAATGATATATAGGTCAAAAAAAAAAAAATAAAAAAAAAAAAAAAATTCAAAAATAAAAATTGTAAGAGGAGCATACAAATTTATAAGAAAAAATTACCAAAGGTTTAGCACTCTGCCCTTCTTGTCTAAATCCATCCTGAACGAATTCAAAACAACGGGATCGAGTTGAAAAAGACCTTTGATCATGTTAAAGTTATTTGTAAGTTGAATAATAGCAGACTCAAGAATATTTCTATTAACAATGTTGCTAGAGTGAAACAAAACTGAAGCATTATTCCATTCAATCCAATGGGATAACTCTGACAAATGGACAAAAAGGGCACTGGACGACTGTCCCGTTCTAACGGAATATTGATGCTGTTTTACACGCGTGTGCAAATCCTTTCCCATCTGACCAATGTAAAAGGAATCACATTGTTTACAACCAATTTTATAGATGCCTGAATTATTGGTAGGGCTATTTTTTACTATGATATTTTTCACAATATTGTTATATGAAAATACTACATTAATATCCAAAACTACAGTAAACTTAATGGAGGGGACTTGATCATTTAACTGAAGGAGGAAGTCATCCAGGTCACGATTCATGGGACAGATACACAAAATATCGTCGACGTACCGCAACCATGGGATGCCAACACCTAGGATTCTCGGAATGTAAGTAATTTAGAAAAACTCCATATAAATATTGGAGAGGAGGGGCGACAAGGGGTTGCCCATGGCCATCCCAAAAACCTGTTGATAATACTCGCTATTGAAAGTGAATTTACAGTCTTTGCTGCAAAGCTTAATAAGTTCCAAAACGATGAGTGCAGGTAGTGGCAGGTCGTACTTATGTAATTCTCGGGAGAAAGTCAAGCATATCGTCAATCGGCACTTTTGTAAACAATGAACAAACGTCAAAACTGATCAATCTGTCGTTGGTTTCAGTGCGTACATTATTCAATTTTTCAGTAAGATCCATGGAATTTTTTACATGTGAATCAGAGATAGTTCCCAGAATAGGGGACAAGACTTTGACAAGCCATTTGGAGAGTTTATAGGTAATAGAGCCCACCGAGCTAATAATAGGGCGCATAGGGTTGCCAGGTTTGTGGGTTTTAATAAGACCCACAAGGTAGGGAAGAGAAGGTGAAGTGTACATCGGGAAAGCCCAGGTTTTAAGTTTAGTATCTATCGGAAAAAAACAATTTGTCCTACGTACACTTTTACTCTGGACATGACACCCCTATTAAGAAGGCCATATTTTCTTCAATGTTTCTCCGCGCTCTTAGGATCGCCAGTCCGGAATACATCGATGTCGAATTGGGAAAAATCAACGGTATTGGAAGTGATCTGTGCTACCCACCTGCGTTTATGGAATCTTGTCTTAACAAGGCAAAACGAACCTTCTATCGTGTGAATAATAACACTCGCACTTTGTCAAAGAATATTTTAGCACTTCCATTTTCCCCGGGCTTTTTAGGCATTGCTAATGTACTTAAAGTTTTGGATATTAATGTAGTATTTTCATATAACAATATTGTGAAAAATAGCCCTACCAATAATTCAGGTATTATCTATAAAATTGGTTGTAAACAATGTGATTCCTTTTACATTAGTCAGACGGGAAAGGATTTGCACACGCGTGGAAAACAGCATCAATATTCCGTTAGAACGGGACACAGTCGTTCAGTGCCATTTTTTTCCATTTGTCAGAGTTATCCCATTGTATTGATTGGAATAATGCTTCAGTTTTGTGTCACTCTAGCAACATTGTTAATAGAAATATTATGAGTCTGCTATTATTCAGCTTACAAATAACTTTAGCATGAGCAAAGGTCTTTTTCAACTCGATCCCGTTGTTTTGAATTCGTTCAGAACGGATTTAGACAAAAAGGGCAGAATGCTAAACCTTTGGTAATTTTCCTTTATAAATTTGTATGCTCCTCTTACAATTTTTATTTTTCAATTTATTATTTTTTATTTTATTTTTTTATTTTTTTTCTTTGTGTCCTATATACCACTCAGGCATTATCTATAAAATTGGTTGTAAAGAATCCATTTGATCTTGTGTTGAATTCGGGCAAAGTGCTAAAATTGGTAGTTTTCCTTACAATTTTTATTTCTATATTTACTATATATATACAGTATATATTTTTTTTTTTGTAACCTATATATAGTCTTGAACTCTTTATTTACTTCAGTGTTCCTGAGGATATCATCAGACGAAAGCGCTTGAGCACCACTCTGTGTTTCCTTTCCTTCGTGGTTTTATTCATCATAAATATTTTTTACGTGTTACTTTCGTGAAATAATTTTCATATATATATATATATATATATAATTCAACCAACAGTCAAGACAGACTGTTTACAGCAATTTATTTAAGTTATGAATAGAAAGTAAAAGCGAAACTGCTTCACAAAACCCCGCTAACGTTTTACGAAGCACCGTTCCGTCCATACACCCTTTCAAAATAAGAGAAATGTCACTGCAGAGGGTCCCATATAGGGTCAATTCAATTCATCTCCTTTGGAAGCGACAATGCTTTGATTTATCCTATTCCACCTAATGGCCGCATCCATAATCCTTTCACATGAGCCTTTTACTCTGTATTGCAGACATTACTGGTTGTTTACGCGTCAAAGTGCATGAATCCTCAGGAGCAAGAAGCACCGCAATTTTGTTTCCTCCCCGAGGCAACACAAATGCATCACCTCAGGCATGATCTCCATAAAGTGGACCAAGAACTCGGAACCTCAGCGCTTTCGAACCTTCCGTTTTGAATAAGTGAACTGATATTTTGCCTAATTCCTGATACTGTAATAGTAAGATAAATGAAAAATAATAACAGTATACGGAACATATCAAACAATCTTTTATGGTTATATACTACGGTACTTACTTCCCTTACATGTTCTTAATACTACAAAACTACAAGTATATTAAGACATTAAAACCGTCTTCGATTAGTGCCACAGTGTTCAGACACACACACACACACACACACACACGTATATGGAAATGAGTATATGAACAGGATATAATTTTATATTGCTTCTAGAAAGCATTTTGTCAGTGAAATTCGACTTAAAATAGAGTAAAAACTCATTAAAGCGCATGTAAACAAATTTGAAGCGAGCAGAACAGAGTGTATTTGCACCACAAAATAAAGTTCTCGAAATCTACGGTAATCTACATCCGTATTTCAGTTTAAAATTAATTTAGAAAGTAAATACGACCAATCCTTTTCCATTTTTGGTTAACAAATACCATTTCCTCGAAATGAACGGTTACGTTTCTGCAATTTTGTCATTATGTTGTTTTTTTTTAATCTCGAGAAATTGCCCTGACAGTTCCTCCATTTTTGGATCGTGAGAACAAGGACTATTTGTAACGAAGAATAGCCGCTCAATCGCTTAAACGGATGGAGGCGTGGCGGAAGCCTTTAAGCCCAAATTGATGCAATTAATTTCGAATAAGAAAATATCTCCTCATTCTTTTTAAGTTTCTCCTTACGCGAATTTATAAAATCAGATCTTCAAGAAGCATGTTACGTTTCTACTGTTATTTTAAAAGAAAACGAGGTAATTACTTTTGCGTAGCTTACCATTAAGGAGAAATAGCATATATATATATATATATATATATATATATATATATATATATATATATACATATATGTGTGTATATATATGTGTGTGTGTGTGTAAAGGGGAATGGGTCCCCTCACAATCTATCCAGTGTGAGTGCTACTCATACGAGCGTTAATAGATGACGCGGCTGAACTCGAACCCCTAGCAGGCGGGGCCCCATTGCTCAACTCACTCTTTACCTCTCTCTTACATTGAACGAGAGGTGCCTCCTTATCGAAATGAGAAGGCGGCGGGATGCGAACCTGGGCAATTTAACTCAATTTCAGGAGACGAAACCACGCGGGTTATATGAACTGTATTTAAGATACTTCTCTATTGGTAGTCTTCCACCTGGCAACTCGCATCTAATAAATTTTTTAAGTGCAATAACCGCACTTAAATAATGGAAAAGTTACCGAGATTAAAGCGGGAAACTAGGAGCTGGTGGGACTCGATCCCCCGTGGCGTAATTCCAGAGTGAGCGCTCCTACTAATCACGCCATCCAGAACCTCAAAAAAACGTTCTTTCAAGCGAGGTCAATATTACGAGGCTTTAATTTAATGCTAAAAAAAAATGGCCATTCAGACTCATCGTCATTAATGAAAATTGAATAAAGGAAGGTCGCAATAATTCTTCTTTCGTGTTCCATCCCTCTCTCTCTCTTTTCTCAAAAATGTCAGCCAATTTGGGAACCGGCCTGAACACAGTTTGTGACCCACTGGGTCCCGACTCACGGCTTGAAATCTGCTGCTCTCCCTCGAGTGAGAATAGAGAAAGGCCGATCTCCCCCTTTTTTTTAAAAAAAAAGGAGCGAACAGAAGCTATATGTTACTATTTTCTAGTGATGGGACGATACCAAAATTTTTAACGATTCCGATTCCGATACCACTAAAAAGTCTCGATTCCGATACGATTCTCGATTCCGATTCTCAATATTTTTAAATATAATTCTATACTTGTTTTTCTGGAAATTGTCATATTTTACTCTGGTAAGATTAACTATTTACATTACGAGTATGGTAATATAAATTATAAATTATAATAGATTGGTTTAAAAATAAAAATCAACTGTAAGTTGTAACAATTCATTTTAATCTTCTTGATTACACATCATGGATATACATGTTTTAATGTATAGCTACAATACAATAAAAATAAAATTTGTTATCCTCTTTCATTTAAATTTAAAGTTTACATTGCAAAACTGGTTCAATTAAAAGTTAAAGAATCGTTTTAAGAATCGGAAATCATGGTACAATTCTCTCGATTCCGATTCCGATTCCTGAAAAATGCTCAATTCTTCCGATTCTCGATTCCGATTCCGATTAATCGTCCCATCACTACTATTTTCCATTTATGATGAGTGTGGGTATTTTAACCCCCCCCCCCCCCCCACGAGGGGAACACAAACGTGGAGATGAACGATCGCACATACATCCGGAATAAACATTTAAAGTTTAGCTTTTTTATTGTGAAAAAAAAAGAAAAAATCATTTGTCAGTGCCTACCAAAAACGGTCCCCCGCGAATGGCAATTTAAAAAGTTTGACTATCTTTTTGAGAGTGGGGCTTAACTACTCCCCTATAAATGAATGAGTAATAACAGTCTGCATCTGCCATTCTGGAGAGAGGGTTCTATATCGTCCGACGAAAAAGGGGAGGACACTTCCTTATTCGACCTCTTCTAATAGAAAAAAAAAGAGTCCTCAACACTATTATTTCAAGGCTACTGTTTTCTGCTAAATATTACAGGGTGCTTGTAAATAAATGCTGCAAAAAGAAACGATTATAATTATTTACTGAATTAACACTTGGAAAATTTAAAGGGCGTTTGATTCAGTAATGTTTTAAGTTTTATACTCCATTTGTTTAGTAAATCTCCACAAGGTTTCCTCCATTTTCAATAATTAAACGATATTTACGCTCTAATTCAGTGAAAACATTGTCCAAAATAGTTACAGGAACAGATGCTACGGTATCTCTCATGCGCATTTTTAGGTCATTAATATCGCTTGGTTTATTGTGATAGACGGTTGTATTTACATATCCCCAAACATAAAAGTCTGAAGGAGGTAGGTTCCAAGAACGAGGGGGCCATCTTGTAGGTCTTTCTCGGCTAATCCACTGTCCTGGGAATGTTTCCTCTAGAAACATACGCACAGTACGAGCAAAATGAGGTGGTGCACCATCTTGCTGAAACACTGCGCATTGCAATAGACCTGGAATTTGTCATACAAGAGGAACAACGAACTCTTTTAACAATTTGAGATAAGATTCTCTATTAACGGTTTTGTCTCCGAAAAGGAAAATGTCCAAAAATGCGATAGCGTGACAAGGTACACCAAAGTTCACTTTTAGCGAATCTCTCTCTCACGTTCGTAAGTTTCGTGTGAATTTTGTTCCCTCCAGATCCTGTACTTACGTCGGTTTAGTCTACCCGGCAGAGGTATGGAAAGTTGCCTCGTCGCTAAAAATGAGACTTGAAAGAAACAATCATTATTTTCAATCCATTCGATAAATTCTTGACAAATATTGTCTTGTAGCGTAATCTTTCTCGTGCAGTTGATGAACAACCTGTATCTTATAGGACCTGAATTTTAAAACTTTGCGTATGATTTTATGCACAGAAGGGTATGTAATGTTTAACTCTGCTGCTGCTGCTGCTGCTGCTGCTCTCCTTATTGATTTCTTAGGGCTTCTCAGCAATGCTTTCTTGAGGATTTCTTGGTCTGCATAGGGATTTCTCTTTTTTAAGAACTTCCAACTTCTTTATTCACGTTCGGATAAGTGTTTTGTGTGGTGGGGGTTTGTTTAATTCACGCGTAAATTGTCTTTGAGCTGTAATGCGTGATTCACGTTCGTGAACGCACCTTACGCGCTTAGCCTTCTCTTGAACAACGTCATTACAGCTAAAGCCTAGGCCTGGCGAAAATTATATGGTAAAAACAGATGTTTTATAATCTTTTAAGTTTTTATAAAAAAAAAAAACCTTATATTATCACTGAATGACACTCACTTCAATTTTTTCAAATATATCAATTGAATAAACAAGCGGTAGCTCGCTATCGCTCGCGACCGTTGTACAACTTGGCCCTCCGGGCGGGTAGCACTGTGATCCAGCTACAAAATTTAAAAAAACGCCATTACCCCCCTCTCCCAATTACCCCCCCTTCCCCACTACCCCCGGGCGGGTAGCAGTATATGTCACACAATGTGAAGCTCAAGATTTTCACGGCTGCGTTCTTTTCTGTAGTTTTATCGCGGTGCTGGGGCCTTCGGACCCAGTAATTGTGACCTAGGACAGGGAAACTTGACAGAGCACATCGGCAGCTCATGGGCTATCAGTTGGTGGTTGTTGCAGAATTTTCCGATGTGCCGTTTAGTCTGTGCACGGTTCCAAAGAAAGCGAACACGCACACGCACACACACACACACACATTTTAGCTCAATAGTATATTGGATACTTATTTTACCATTTCATTTTTCACTATTCATTTAAATATTTTTAATTTAAATACATTAAAATGCCCATGATGGCCAAATGGAAAACGGAAAAGTGTAAACCTGTTATCGTTACTGTTGTTGTAGAGGAGATGGTAGAAGATAAGTCTACGTGTTCTAGACGTTTCACTTTATTAATATTGTTTGAAATCATCACGGAACTTTCTAAAAGTTCATATACAGTCGATTCAAAATGTATATATGTATGTATGTCTCTTACTGGTTTCGAATGACAGTTGAAGATCGTCCTGCGGTTGATCCCTCTGCATCACCTCGCGTCATTTGCGGGTTTTGGTGGAGAAATTTGCTTTCCATTCTCCTCCTGTCCTCGCACCCACCTTCACATGGCTAATCAGGGACTTTACACAAGAACCTGTTCAGCTGGTTCTTGAAATTATTAAGGTTGATGAGATGGGGGTTCCTCAGTTCTTTCAGCAATACATTAATGATATTTGGGCTACGCATTCTAATGGTATTTTCATCATCTTTTCATGGCCCCCCCCCCCTGTTCCACCGCAGTTAGGACAGTGCACAGTCTACTTCTCTCCTCTTCACTCATTCCATTGTGTTTCTATTTCATTTCTAAAGTTTGGGACACATACATCGAGTATTGTACGAGTACATACGTATATTATAGTGCATCTCTCGCGTCTTCTTTCCAGGAAGTACAGTTTCAAGGATTGTTGTCGTGCCCAGTTGTCTTCATCTTTCGTTTTCTCTATATATTTTAGAAATAAAAGTCTTTTGTATGGTTTCTACGTCTGCAATGTCTCGTTTTCTCTATGGGTTTGTGAGTAATGAACAAATACTCAATTATTAGTATGACTAAACTCTTTCATAATATTAGCAAGATGGTTGCTTTTTGCTGTCAAAGTTCCTTCAAATAATTCCCATTACTTTTAGGCTATTGTAATTTTAATGTTGTAATGTTGTTCTTTGAATTCTGCATCCGATGACATTATTACTCCAAGGTCCACGACTCGCGGGTTGGTATTATCCGTTTGTCTTGCAGTGTTTTGTACCCTTTATTCCGTAGCTACTTTTTGCTACCGTATCTTACGAGTGGGAATTTTTCTTCATTGAACTTCATATTGTTGTCTTCCGCCCACTTGATGTTTCAATAATGTTTTTGTAAATGCAAAAACTTCACTTTTCTACGTGAAGGTCAAAATATGATAATAAAACCCCACTCTAATAGACAGAGTTTATTTCCACAACAGTTTCGATGCCCACTGGCATCCTCTTCGGGTGGATACAGAAAAACGAATGAACCAAAAAAGAGGGAAAACAGTCCAGGGACCGTTAAGAAATTCGCACCTAGGTTAGATCCCGTTCTCCCGACACTGGAAGGGCATTTTTATTAAAGGGACCCGCTTATAAGTACATTCGCACAAATTTAAAAATATTTTCTTGGTCTATACATACAGATTCTATTATTTTTTTACATAATTATTACATTTATTATTAAATTTATTACATTTAATATTGCATTATTATTTATTAGAGAAATTATAAATTTATTATTACATTGGTTATTACATTGTTGTTTATTGTACAGAACTTATAAACCGAAAAACGAATGAAAAAGGCGAGAAGGAAACAATCCAAGACCATTAAGAAATTCGCACCTAGGTTAGATCCCGTTCTCCCGACACCGGAAGGGCATTTTATTACAGGGTCCCGCTTATAAGTACATTCGCACAAATTAAAACTATCTACTTGTTCTATGCATACAGATTCTAATATTTTGACATAATTACTGCCTTTATTATTGCATTTACATTTTTTTTTAACATTTATTATTATTACCTTTACACTATTTATTAAATTTATAATATTACCTTCATTATTACATCTGTTGCATTTATATTTATTTCCACATTTATTACTTCCATTATTACATTTACATTTACGTTTATTATTCCATTTACATTTTACCAAAAAAAAGCGAATGAACTAAAAGCGAGTAAGGAAACAATCCAGAGACCTTTAAGAAATTCACACTTAGGTTAGAACCCGTTCCCCCGACTGCGTAAGGGATTTTTTTAACAAGAATCTCATTAAAAGGGTCCAACTTATAAGTACCTTCGCACAAATTAAAATTATCTACTTGTTCTATCATACAGATTCTATTATTTTTCTTTTGACGTAATTATTACATTTATAAAGTACCTTACTTGATTCCCAATCTATTGCATGATTATTTTGGCTGGCGTGATAAAAAATGGCATTATTAGTATTACAACTTCTGAAGGCATATTTGTTTTCTTTAATACGGGTTTCAATATTTCTTCGTTTCTCCCACGTATACTAAATCACGACTTTTACAGGGAATGCTGTAAACACAGGCTTGTTCCTGTTTTGCAACGTTATTCCTAACCAATTTACTTTTCACGGTAGACGAATATTTGAACGCCAAAGCAAACTTAAAATCTTTCGTCAACGGTTTTACTCTTTCTAAGCCGGCAATTTAAGGCAAACTCTCATACTGTTTTTCGTTAACTGAAGGTTCCCGAGGGGAACAAGTAGATAATTTTAATTTGTGCGAAGGTACTTATAAGTTGGACCCTTTAATGAGATTCTTGGTCAAAAAATCCCTTACGGAGTCGGGGGAACGGGTTTTAACCAAAGTGTGAATTTCTTAAAGGTCTCTGGATTGTTTCCTTACTCGCTTTTAGTTAATTCGATTTTTTTTGGTAAAATGTAAATGGAATAAATGTAAATGTAAATGTAATAATGGAAGTAATAAATGTGGAAATAAATATAAATGCAACAGATGTAATAATAAAGGTAATATTATAAATTTAATAATTAGTGTAAAGGTAATAATAATAAATGTTAAAAAAATAATGTAAATGCAATAATAAAGGCAGTAATTATGTCAAAATATTAGAATCTGTATGCATAGAACAAGTAGATAGTTTTAATTTGTGCGAATGTACTTATAAGCGGGACCCTGTAATAAAATGCCCTTCCGGTGTCGGGAGAACGGGATCTAACCTAGGTGCGAATTTCTTAATGGTCTCTGGATTGTTTCCTTCTCGCCTTTTTCATTCGTTTTTCGGTTTATAAGTTCTGTACAATAAACAACAATGTAATAACCAATGTAATAATAAATTTATAATTTCTCTAATAAATAATAATCAATATTAAATGTAATAAATTTAATAATAAATGTAATAATTATGTAAAAAAATAATAGAATCTGTATGTATAGACTAAGAAAATATTTTTAAATTTGTGCGAATGTACTTATAAGCAGGTCCCTTAATAAAAATACCCTTCCAGTGTCGGGAGAACGGGATCTAACCTGGGTGCGAATTTCTTAACGATCCCTGGACTGTTTTCCCTCTTGTTTTTGGTTCATTCGTTTTTCTGTATCCACCCGAGGAGGATGCCAGTGGGCATCGAAACTGTTGTGGAAATAAACTGTCTATTGGAGTGGGTTTTTTTAATTAATGTTTTTGTAATTTTCTGATGTCACTTTCATTTGATATTTCCTCGCGTGTCTTTGTGTCATCCGCGAAACACGATATGATACTGTCATTAATATCCGCAATCATTATGACAAACAACAAGGAAACTAATACTGTAACTTGTAGAACAGAGCTGACGATTTCTGAAATTTCGGATTTAACACCATTTGCTACGAATTTTTGTGTTCTTTCGTTCAGAAAATCAAATATCTATTGTCGAAGCTTTCCAGTAATCCCGCATTCTTAAGTTTGTGTGTTGTAATTCCATGATCACATTTATCGAAGGCTTCAGCAAAATACTTATATATTACATCTATATTTTCACCTCAACACAACGATATATATATATATATATATATATATATATACTGTAGGAGGAGCATACAATTTACATGGAAAAGCTATCAGAGTTTTAGCGCCTTGCCCTTCTTGTTTAAATCCGTTCCGAATGAATTCAAAACAACAGAATCAAGCAAAAAAACGCCTTGGCTGAGGTTGAAATTGTTTGTAAGTTGAATACTGGTAGACTCGAGAATATTTCTATCAACAATGTTGCTCGAGCGAAATATAACTGAAGAATTATTCCAATCAATACAATGGGATGATTCTGAGAAATGGACAAAAAGGACATTCGCGACTATCCCGTTCTAACGGAATATTGATGGTGTTTTACACGCGTGTTCAAATCTTTTCCCCGTTTGTCCAATGTAAACGTAGTGACATTGTTTACAACCAATTTTATAGATAATGTCCGAATTATAGACGAAAGCGTTTGAACACTATTTCGCGTTTTCTTTTTCCTTCGTCGTTATTTTCATCAAAATTATTCATGTGTCACTTTCGTGAAACAATTTTTTATATATATATGTGTGTGTGTGTGTGTGTGTGTGTGTGTGTGTGTGTGTGTGTGTGTGTACAGCTGTATTCTTCACAAATTAAGTAAAGACTTCATTAGTTTCACGAAGCACCGCTCCGCCCATACATTCATTTCGGGTACGAGCAGCTCGCAGCATCATTGCTAAGTATCATATATAGGAGTCAATGTACTAATGACATTTCGTACGTGGCTTATCACTACTGGAAGGAATAATGCTTTGACTTAACCCATTCAGCAGTTTGTATTACCGATACCGGTACTCCTGGTTCAATATAAGGGTCCGGGTGCAAGATGCATCAGGAGCAAGATGCATCACAAATTTGTGTTTCCTCCCAAAACAACACAAATGCACCCGTTTCAATCACAAGTGCATATATAACACCCTAGGCTTGTTCTGCACAAACTGGACCCCAAGAACTCAAAATCTCTACAATTTCAAACCTTCCGTTTAAAGAGCCTTTGGCGTTGTTTGAATAACTGAAATAATATTGCGTTTATTTCCGTTATTATTAAAAATGAGAAATGAGAAACGTATGTATAACATAGCAATTATTTCCTTACAAGTACACAGTAACAGATTTTATCATAATGCAAGTCCCGAACGCCTGATCACCATAATTAATACAGTAACTTCTATAGAGACGTCAGAAATGTTTGGTCTTATCTTGTTACGATAAAAATGCCAAATTATATATAGACACTGTACTTTATGGCTTACTTTATGAGGGTTTGAACGACGGTTCAAGATCGAACTGCAGTCCACCCCTTTGCAGCATCCCGTCTCATTTGTGGGATTTGGTGAGGGAGGGAATTACTTTCCGATCTCCTCCTGCCCTCGTATCCAGCCACGAGACTCTGCACAGAAATCTGTCCAGCTGGTTCTTAAAATTATTCAGGTCGGTGTGGTGGAGGTTCTTCACTTCTTTTGGCAGGACATTAAAAAGCTTTGGGCTTCGTATTCGGAGGGTATTTTCCAACCTTGTTTTCATGGCCCCCTGTACCACCGCGGCTGGGACAGTACAAAATCTGCCTCTTCTCTCATTCCAATTTGTTTCTATTTAATTTCTAAGGCTAGGGACAAAACCCTCGAGTATTGTCCATATGTATATTATTGTGTACCGCTCGCGTCTTCTTTCCAGAGAGTAGAGTTTCAGGGATTGTAATCGAGACCAGTAGTCTTCAACTTTCGTTTCCTCTATCTTAGACGTAAAAGTCCTTTGTATAGCTTCAATGTTCGCAATGTCTCTTTTTCTGTGTGGGCTTGTGAGTACTGAGCAATACTCAGTTATTTGTAGGACTAGACTCTTCCATAATTTGAGCATGATATTTGCTTTTCTGCTGCGGAAGTTCCTCCAGATGATTCCCATTATTTTTCTAGCTGTTGTAATTTTAATGTTATAGTGTTCTCTGAATTCTGCATCTGACGACATTATTACTCCAAGATCCCTGACTTGTGAGTTCGGTGTTATCCGTTTGGCGTGCAGGGTTTTGTACCCTTTATTCTGTAGCATCTTGTTATTACCATATCTTAGAAGTTCGAATTTTTCTTCGTTGAACTTCATATTGTTTGTCGTCTTCTGCCCACTTGAATAACGTTTCAATGTCATTTTGTAATTTTTCAATGTCACCTTCGTTTAATATTTCCTTGCATATCTTTGTGTCATCCGCAAAACATGATACAATACTGTCATTAATATTTGCATCAATGTATGCGATCATTATTATGAACAGCAAGGGAGCTAATATTGTACCTTGTGCGATAAAGTTCATGACTTCTGAGACTTCAGACTTAACTCCATTTATTACCACTCTGTATTCTTTGAGTCAGAAAATTAAATATCCATCTTCCTAGCTTTCCAATAATTCCTATATTCTTAAGTTATCAAAGGCTTTAGCAAAGTCAGTATATACTACATCTATGTTTTGTCCTCGATACAATGTTTCCAATATTTTCTCCTCGTGGTCTCCTAGCTATGATAGGCATGATCTTCTAGCACTGGAGCCTTACTGATTAAATTCTTTTCTTGTTGGCAGTAAGTAGCTTTACCTCTAATTATTATTATTATTATAATATATATATATATATATATATATATATATATATATATATATATATATATATATAAGCACACCGGACAAAAAATTAGTCACCCCTCTCAGAATGTACCTAATAACGTGTGACGGCGCCTCTGGCCTTGATAACCGCACGAATCCGGCGAGGCAGAGATTCTACGAGGTTGTGCATGTACTGAACATCGATTTGCTGCCACTCCTTCATCAGCCGGTCCCGAAGTTCCGCCAGAGTCCGTGGGTGTCTATTCCTGCGCTTCACTTTCTGTTTCCAGCCTGAACAACACCTTCGACGCATTCAGGATTAAAGGCTTCATTGGACCTGCGATGTACTCGTCGCCTCCCATCATTGGAGAACAAACAAAAACGGGACTCATCGGACCAAATTACACGTTTCCAATCTGCCGCAGTCCAGTTTTTGTGCCTCTGAGCCCATTTATAACGTGCCAATTTGTGACTTGCTGTTAACAGCGGCCTCTTCCGTGGTACCCTGCTAAAGATGTCCACAGTCCATCGCATGCAGTTCTCGTCGCAATGTCCGTTCGGAAATTGGTCGCTGGAGAACCTCATTGGTTTCTTGGAGCAATTGTTCTCTGGTTTGAAAACGATTTGCAGTTACTAGACGAGAAACATGGCGGCGGCCCCTATTGTCGAGAATTGTTTTCCGGCCACAGTTACGCCGTCGATTGTCAGTTGATTGCGAACTACACCACTCTTTGTAAACTCGCTGGACAGTACGCGTTGACACACCAACAAATTGGGCTACTTCAGACATTTTATGTCCGTGGGCTCTGCTAAACACGATGGCTCCTTTTTGCCACTGAGTAACGTCTGCCTCACGACCCATTTTGCAGACTATATCCAACACACTTTGTTCTTCACCACTTCACGAAACAGATCTGATCCTGTGTGCTACGTCACCGCTACTTGTCACTTACCAATGCTACATCAGCGCCCTCTGTGTGACCTTGAACTTCCTACTATCGGTGTAGGGGTGACTAATTTTTTGTCCGGTGTGCTTATATATATATATATATATATATATATATATATATATATATATATATATATATATATATATATATATATACACATTGTTATTATTATATATACGTATACAAAATTTAACTCCAAGCATTGAATTAAAAAAAAACCATACATTGTGAGGTTGGTGAACAGCAATGAAAATACCTACCTTCATTTTTTCCTTTTTAATATTCAAAGTAAGAACAACATACGACTAACACAATACAACAAAATGAAATACAAATCACCAAAATAACTAATAAATAACATATCAATTAGTGTGAAATAATAAAACAGAGTTGTTATTGTTGTAACTTGATATTCTACTAATTGCTATTGGTTATTTTATACTTTTAAGTGTGTGTGTATATATATATATATATATATATATATATATATATATATATATATATATATATATATATATAATATATATATATTAGTATTATTTTACTGAAAAGAAATGGGTAACGAGTAACGCACTGTTTTGATGGAAAATTTAACAACGTTACCAAAAACGTTACCAAATTTGAAAAGTAGTGTCGTTATCATTGACGTTACTAAAAAATAACCTCGTTAATGATGTCGTTAGTAGTAACGACGTTACTGCCCAACCCTGTATATACCTTTCAACCTTTCAAATGTTCCGTGCGACGATTCCTCATTTCACGAAGGTCAAGCTTGTCGCCCCTCCTCTCGAGTTGGCCTGGTGAAGTAGAGTGGGTTTCTTGTGCTCTCCGCCTCACATAGCCAGGTACAACCGGTTCATCGGGGATTGTTCTGAGCCAGGCGTCTAATCTTCTTTTGAAGATGTCCACCGCAACACCACTCGTGTTCCTTAGGTCTTTGGGCAGCTGATTAAAGTTTTGGTCCTCTCACAACAAAATTATTTTCTTTCAGGGTTAAGGATGTTCCCTGTCTAGCCTTTAATTTGGGAACACAACACAGTCTTCCTTTTCTACTTTCCACTGTCGTTTGGGGGAGTTACAGGGTTCAGAGTAAGATTAGAGACTAATTTCCATTAATTTCCAAGTGTAAATAATGGTGTATCTCTCTCTCCGGCTTTCCAGTGAATATAGGTTTAATTCGCATAACCTTTCCCAGTAATTTAGTTCTTTGCACCCTTTGATCTTGGCTGTGAAGCTTCTCTGAATCCCTTCTCGTTATCTAATGTCTTCTTTTTTATGTGGGCATGTTCGGACCGAGCAGTATTCCAATTTGGATATGATCAGTGTTTTCAGCAGAGGAATCATTATATTCCTATAACTTCGTTTAAAGGTTCTCAGTATCTGCCCAGTTATTCTCTTTGCTCTGTTTACTGCTATCTTATTTTGTGTTTCAAATTTCGCATCATCAGTCATTACAACCCCTAAATCTTTTGCTCTACAATTTCTCTGACTTTCCTGTCCATTTTGGGTATAGTATTCCATGGATTTTAGGTCTTCTCTTTTTTCGTACCGTAACAGCTGAAATTTCTCAGTGTTGAACTTCATATTGTTGTCTTCCGTCCACTTGTAGATTCTGTTCATGTCGGTTTGTAGAGATCCTATATCTTCTGGGTTTCTTATTTTTCTACTGATCTTTGTGTCATCGGCAAAGGATGTTACTGTGCTGTCTCTGGTAACGTCCTTATCTATGTCAGTTAGCATGATTATGAAGAGTAGTGGAGCTAATACTGTTCCTTGTGGTACTGAGCTGAGGACCTCTAATTCTGATGAAGATGCTCCTTGTATTGTAACGACTTACCGCCGCTCACTAAGGAAATTATATATCCATTTCCCTACTTTTCCTGTTATTCCCATATGCTTCAGTTTATATATTATGATTCCATGGTCACACTTGTCGAACGCTTTGGCAAAGTCTGTGTATAGTACATCACAGTTTTCATTACTTTCCATATATATATATATATATGAAAAACTTCATTTAACTATTTTAATACTGTTTAAAAATAAAAAGAGAGACAAAGAGTTTCCCTCTTTAAGACTAAATAAAAAACTTCGCAAAGAAAATTTATTTCCTGTATCAAATGAAAGTCTATTCCAACTTATTTACGTCATCCATTTTCGTTCGCTTTAAAGGTAAACTATTTTAAATTTATTGCTTTAAAATGTTTCCTAAATTTATGGCTTTTTATTTTATATTAAAGCAATTCATTGTAAAGGATACGCTACCTCTTGAATATGTGAATATTTTTTTTATTTTTTTTTTTTTTCCCTTAAGCTTTAGGCTTTACTGGGCTCTTATTAAAAATAAGCAGCTAGCCGTTATAAGTTAATAATAATAAAGTAAATAAATAAGTAAATAAGTATTATTAATAGTTAAAGCCTGTATTTCAATATTAAACAATATTAATGGACAATATTAAACATTATTAGTGGACACTAATCCAAGATTTTTGTTAGTATCCCATAATAAAACACTTTGGTCAAAGATTCTTTTGCCAAATAAAGGTCATTGCCATAAATTTTATAAATTCTGCCCCCCACCTTCCACCAAATATTTTCTCTTAGTAGCTACAGAAAAAATTCATAGCCTTTTCATCAAATTTATTTTAAGATACAAATTGCTATATGGTAAGAAAGTCAAGCTTAAGTTCGTCATACTTACAACATTATCCTTTTAAGTGAATATTGTATATCACTGAGATGAGAATTCTCTTCACGTCTCTCTACCTAACTTATGGGACGTTGCTTTTGCACTTCTTAAATTGGTTTAGTCGGATGGGAGACATTGCGAGTCGGTATTATTAAGTCGAGTCAGCATTTTATCATATTTATTGTATATTTGGTCGAAAACACGTAAAGATGGTAGGCAATAAGGCGTAACAAATGATATGGGGGTCAATGTGACAGTTATGCATCATTAATTTTGTCCCGTTCATTCTTTCCTTTGCAAAATAAACCTTTTCTCTATTCCTATTAACTGTACGGCCTATGAAAACAAAACTTACATATACAATTATCATCATAAAAACCAGTTTTCGGACTTAACTGGCTGTTTATTTCGTTTTATAATAGGACAGGTAGCTTTGTGGAAGAAAATAATGGGATGTGAAAAGCTATTTAATTGAATTGTGGAGAGTTCATTCTCTCGTAAAATTGTCTTCCCCAAAAGAAAAGAAAACTGCTTATTTTATCTCTACGTCCGTTGTCTGAGATACAAACACAGCATCCATTATAATGTTTATAGTGTCAACTAATGTTTATTATAAAATTTGAAGCGAGAGGAACATATCCGCTACGTGCAATAGTCTTTCATTACGAGATAATGTGAAACAATTCGAGTATTTACTCACCTTGAACAATGTTCAGTCGAAGTCTTCCTTGGTGGAGATACGCGTAGGAAAGAAAGAAGTTCTTTCCATCCGTCACTACTTTCACTCCGCAGTCTTTCTTCTTAGGCTTCGCGTAACTCCTTTTCCTCGTTACTTCGTTGTTCTTAACTTCATTTTCATCATCAGCTTCCCTCTCTGCGTTCAAAGTTCCCCAGTATCCTGAGTCAGTTTCTGGAGGGTTACTGGAACCTCCGTTGCTAGTCCCCGAAGACCATTCTAAGGAATTGTTCATATTATGATCGGAGAGAGAAAGGTCGTTTGTAGATTTATCATCAGACCACATTTTAGGAAGGTCTGAATTCATTGTATGCGATGAAGCAGGACACGAGGTAGAATTGTTCGTAACACTTTCACCAGCAGCGTCAGACGACTGAGAGGTACTCAACCTCCTTTGTAACAACTCACTGGAAGGTACGTCTTCAAATTTAGGAAGAGGAATATCAGACATATACGGAGCCACTGCTTGTTCAGAAGAATCGTGTACCTCATTATCTAGTTTAAAGGCATCCGACCAATTAGATCCCGCCATAAAAGGGGTATCGGTATGTTTGTCAATATCATTATTATAGTTCGGTACGAGTGGGAGAGTGAGGCCATGAGCTTTTGCACCTTCTTTAAATCTTACAGCCTCATTGCACTTTTCTTTTTCATCTTTGGTCACTGTTTCAATGGCATCATAAGACCTATTTCGAGGAAGACAAAGATTGTCGCAATCTTCAGGCAAATCAAAAGTTACGGAATGACCCGAAGAATGTCTAGATCTCTTTTTACATTTTAAAGACGGTTTAATCTGTGACTTACCAGCTGGTTGTTGATCAACTCCATTAAACTGCATAACCATTTGGTCACTTTTATTAGGCAACATAACAGTTTCAAAGTTCACACCACTAAAATTTGATTTTAACGCAACATTCTTAAGTGGGGTAGATTCACACGAACTAAAGTAACGGGTCTGAGTTTGGGTTACGCTACAGCGCTTAAAAAATTGACGTTTTTCACAGTTGGGTTCCGTTAAGGAGCGAGTGATACACTTTGGTTTGTGGTGAGTCGTGTGCACAACACTATTCATTAAGTGATTTTCGCTTTCGTCGGGAAAACCTGCCCTACAACACCTCCTGCATGGCTCACCCGATTCGGCATCTCTCCTTTCATTCTCTTTGCTTAAGGTATGTTGGACACTTTGCGTAATACTAAACTTTTTTGAATAATCCTTCCAGATTATTGTCTCTTCCCTAAATCCAGTGCTTCTTGCTTCATTTTCTACTGTGTAGTGAATGCCATCCCATGAAGCCTGAGCATCAGTCAGTGATTCATTAAATGGTTGCACCCGATTCATATCCGCGGAAGAATTACTACAACACGGAATTAAACTCGAAACAGGGATGAACCATTACATTAGAGCTGAACTTGCTTTTGGCGAGTACTTCCCAGGCGTAGGCAATCTAATTTCATCCCAATCTCGCCTCCTCTTCCTCCTCCTCCTTTTTCAGAGGCGAAGAATTTTAGAGAAACTAAAACAGTTTTTGCTTATCATCGTGCAATTCTGGCGCTTTTGTAAAACTGTGAAAGATCTGAACTTTTGTTTTCTTCAGAAGTTTCTTTCGAATTTGTAATAGTTTCGTAGATTTCACTCTGCCCAAATAACGACTTAAAACTGAAAGGCATTTTGAAGATTGCATCAAGCGAGGTAGAGCGTTTACCTGAATATAATCCAAGGCCATTTTTATCGTTTACATAACACTGGAAATAGCGAGTTCAAGACATATTTCTTATAAAAACTTCAGATTTAATGTCGATTGCATTTTTTCTCGGATTGGATTAGTTGATGCGTTATATCGTTAATACGCACGAGATTGTCTTATTACTTTAACAATCTAAGCAAGACAATCTGATTTCCTTTACAGTAGATCGAGATTTCGGTTCAAAGATATATGAACTTAATAGATTGAAAGATATTACGATCCCAGGCTAAATTACTTAAATAAACAATTATATGTACGCACGAATCTTATAATTTATATTCCACCTCAAAATACAAAATAATACTACAGGCCTAGGCCTAGGCCTACATGCTGTATTGTTGGTAAACCGAATGAATAAACTCGTGACAATAACCACTTACAATAAGAATGTCCTTACTTTTTAAAACATGGACTCTCTCTCTCAAAGTGAGTGGAATTATATTACTAAAGGTTTTTATAAGTTAAATAAACCTAAACCATAAGCGACCAATTCAAATCCAACAACTCTCTGAGAATGAATTTAAAAATTAGTAAAACGTGAGCCTATAAACGAAATCATTAAATAAAAAATAAAAAAATATTTAATTACTTTCCATCAGAATTCAATTAAGCTTTTAATTGTCCTTCAGAATTGGGGGTTATAACCCCTCAAAAGCACACAAAAAAAAAAATTAAACTGAAATTGGGATTCAAAAGAAATCTTTTAAACACACTCAAAATACTTAATAGGTCCGGACAGAATTTAATGTTCAAATTAAATCTTATTTTTAAAGTAGAATTTTAAGGGAGAAAATCTTAAAATGTGGACCTTAATTATGTTTTCAGGTTTCCCTGAAAAATGGCCATTGAAGATTAAATTAAAAAGTTTATAATTGTTGTGGTAAAAAAACTTAAGTATGTTGAGTTTATTTTATTAAGGCCTGTGGTAATATATATATATATATATATATATATATATAAGATTCAATTTAAAAACTACTATTTTTATATATCTAAATATAAGCCAATGTATGTGTTCGTATATATATAATGTGTCGTGAAAACCTATAAAAAACCTATAAATATAAAGGTAACATTTCAGCTTGTTGCAAAGTTCTTATTTTTTATATTTTTGACTAAGTTACTAAACTGGAGGTCGTGGGATTGAGTCCCGGCTTCGACTTTGTGTGATTTCGGATTTACTTGGCGGGTCGTAGTTCAGATTCGACGTTAAGCTGTAGGTCCAAGGTGGGCGCGACAAGTCTAGCATTCGTCAGACCTTCGGGAGAAAGCGAAAACCAGGGTTACCCAGTTCTTTGGGCCAAAATGATAGGCCTGTTTCCCACAACCATAATGGATCAAGCGATGGACCCATTTTATTTTATATATATATATATATATATATATATATATATATATATATATATATATATCAAAGGGGTGTCAAACGTGTGGCCCACACCAAATCAAGTTACTTACATTTTTATTTTTTTAAACTTTTTAAACACTGTACCTGCTACTGTTTAGCATGTACAATTGTACATGGAATTAATGTGAATAAATGTTAGTTTTAAAAATGGAACCACGAATATAAATGAAAAGGAATTTTAAGATATTTTGGATATTCCTTTTTAAATAGGCATCAGAAATACAAATATGCAATAAAGAAATGTAGATGAATACACAACTATCATAACATTTCAGTTTATACATATATACAGGGTGTTTCATAACATGTGGGACGCACTTTCAGGATGGATTCAGGACCTGAAAACAATGAAAAAAGGTTTTTATAAGCATTTGCCCGAAATCGCTTTGTTTCCGAGTTACAGCTCGTTTTGTGTTCCAGCAATTCTTTCCGCAACCTGTTTACAAACTGCTTGCCGACAATGTTTGAGAGTGTGTACGAAACTTATTTCATGTATGGCCTTGCCGATTGTAATGTTTCGTACACTCTATGACATGTTTCAATATCATTGAGTTTAGAGCCATCAGTCAGTCAGAGGTGCATCGCGGTGTTTCACTGTTCGTATTCGTAACTTCTTACCGTGAATAAGTGCAGTCCAGTGAAAAAAAAAAACCTTAAAAGTTTTTGTGCTATTCAGTGATAGTGTGCATTTGAAGTGAGAATGGAGGCTTATTCAAACAGAGAAATGGCAGACATGCATTTCATATATGGACTTGCCGAGTGTAATGCGGCCGCAGCAAGACGTCTGTATGCGGAAAGGTTTCCGAATCGCCGTCTGCCAGATAAGAAGACCTTTAAGAGAATAGACGAGCGTCTTGGTGATACAGGATCATTCAACAAGCAAGTTTCAACAGTACAGAAAACACACACACACACACACACACACCTAACCCACAAAGCACTGACACGACTCGGTCCGAATGCGGTCCTAGGTGCGAAGCCGCCACCCATTGACAGGTCAGAGACCAGCCTCAGCAGATCGGATCGAGTTAACTTAGCACGATTCCGATGTGGACATCACCCCAACTTACAGACATATAAACACAGACTAGACAACTCCACACACGACACCTGCCACCTGTGCCAGGACACACCACAAACAATTGAACACATTATGACACTGTACCGCTCTAGCACAACACAGAACACAACACAACACCACTAATGCGCTGAACCTCTGGTCCGCTCCGGAGGGCGATCGGTTATCTGCGTGCCGCCAGCTTGCTCGATCAAGGTGGGCTGATCGGCTAACCAACAACAAGAAGCGAGTTTCAGATGGTGGTAGACTAATCAGCGCCAGAACTGTTGAGTTGGATGAGCGGGTCCTGAATCGCGTAGAGGAACATCCTGATGTCAGCACCCGAAGGATAGCAGCAGCAGCAGGGATGTAAGATACACAAATGTGTGGAGAATTTTACGGGAACAACAGCTTTACCCGGATAACATTCAGAGAGTACAAGGCCTTACTGAAGCTGATTTCCCACCACGAGAGGCTTTTTTGTAATTGGTTCCTTCAACAGTGTGCTCGTGATCCTCTTTTTCTATCCTCCGTGTTGTTTTCTGATGAGGCTGCCTTCACAAGATCAATTTTCACAACACTCATCACTGGGCCGAAGAGAATCCGCATGCCATCATCCAGTCAAGGCACCAACAACAATTTAGTATCAATGTATGGGCAGGACTTATTGCCGACAACTTAATCGGTCCTTTTGTTTTGCCTGGAAGATTAATAGGAGAATCCTATTCCAATTTTTAAGGAATGATTTAAGCCATTTACTAGATGAAGTTCATCTTGGTGTCCGACGTCGTATGTGGTTTATGCATGACGGCGCTCCGCCTCATTCTAGTCGAGTAGCCAGAGCTATTTGGATGGCCATTTCGCTGATAAATGGATAGGCCGTGGAGGACCTATTGCGTGGTGTGCTCGCTCCCAGGACCTGAATCCACTCGATTTTGACCTGTGGGGTCATCTGAAATCCATCGTTTACATGACACCCATTGACAACGTTCAAATGCTTCGCCAACGTGTAGAACAAGGATGCCAGAAAATCCGAGCAATACCTGGAATGTTTGAACGCGTCGGGCAGTCTATGATGAGGCGTGTTCAGGCGTGTATTCAATCGCAAGGCGGTCATTTTGAGCACTTCCTTTAAAGGTAAGGCGGATACTTGCTGAAACACATACCGGCTGTAACTCGGAAACAAACCGATTTCGGGCATATGTTTATACAAACTTTTTTCATTGTTTTCAGGTCCTGAATCCATTCTGAAAGTGCGTCCCACGTTATGAAACACCCTGTATATACATATACCTGTATATATATACACCCTATAGGAGGCAAGAGCGCTACCCTCACATAATGACGGTATAAAAGATAGTACAGCCTGTCGTACATTTAAACGACCTATAAAACACTTGACGCTTTCGTATCCAGAATTTTACGTTGTTAGCCCTCCCGGTGTTAACCTTCCTGGTGGAGGCATTTTTTTCATACAAAAACCACGCACGATTACGCGTGCTATTCCATATATATTATATATATACACGAGTCTGAGTCCCCTGCTGTGAGCTTTACAAGAGAATACTAAAATAGGAGAAACCTGTAGGTAGGAAGAACTGCACTTTAGTCTGGGATTTTGGCTCTGATATGAACCACCATCGAAGATTTTACATATTTCGCAGTCATTCGAAATAAAAGTTGCAAATACCTGAACTGTAAATTTGGGCTAAACAAACACGGTAACGTGGTTAGAATTTAGCTTTTAAAGATTATTTTCCTTTTAATTTAACCTTTAGGGAACCCCCAAATACCATTCCTTATTTTATGGGTGAAACAGCGAATTTTATGACGAGTTTTTACGTGTTATAAATATTTTAGCCTTGATTAAATTGGTGCTGCGTTTAATGCCCGTATGAGAGGTGGCGTCGGGTAGGGGGTGGGGTGGGTGAGGAAACTTCGACAAATGACGCTCTCTGTATTTGCTGCTGGTACCCAACGACTATTTCCGCACCTACTGGAAATATAGGAAAATTAAGTGGTTTGCGCGCTCTCCAAGAAATTACGGTCTTAGCATTTATTTCCGCTAATTTGGGAAACCGGAGGCCGGAACTCCTTTTTAACTTGGCGTGAAAATTAAAAATGAAAAACTTTTTTTTTCTTTTAGTAATCAGAGTAAATTTCCTTTAAGAACCAAAAGACGAGAGGCGAATCTAATAATTTAGTCTGCTTCAAAATTGCTTTTTAATTTTTTAGTATAGTAGATTCATGGTCTGCGGCATACTAATTCTATTTCAATAATTAGGTTCATATTAATACCGGAAAGCCTATTCCATTACATAAATGTAACGGAATAGGCTTTTGCTGCACAAAGAAAAAGCGCAATGGTGCGCATTAGTTGGCCTGAGCACTGTGCCAGTTTCTTGCCGTTATAACGGATTATTTTTATGCCCACTTAAAATATACCTCGCAATTTACTTCTATTATTATGCATATAAAACAGAAGACGCCTACCCAAACAGCGAATCAATGTAGGCCTAACTTTAAACTGTTACTCAGTATAATGTGTTTGCTGGACTAATAATGGAAACATAACAGGAACTTCCTTTTAGATGTCCAAACTTCTTTTAGAATTCGTCTTCTGAACAGGTCCTGTTATATTTAAAATTCAATAGGCACAACACGTAGGCCTATATTAAAAACTGTTATTTCATGGCAAAAAAAAAAGTAATAATATTGATAAAAAAAACCTTCATAATTTCAATAATGTGTTTCTGTAAAGTTTTTTAAAGGGTAAATTTATAGTTATTGTTTATTTGCTTGTTTTCATACAGAAATAAATTTATTAATTATTAATTAATAATAATAATAATAATAATAATAATATTATACGATTTACGAGTATATATCTTAATATAATATTAATCAAAACCGAAACTGGTTTTTTAACTTTCGGTTTAAAATAAGCCGGAGAATGGAATATAATTTTAGCTTATATTTAAAAGTTCGCAAATTATACAAAGCTTCATCTTAAATAACTGTCAGAAACCAATTCACTTTTTATTAAAAAATTAAAGCTACAATCTACATGAACCTTTTTATTAATATTTTGGTGCACGATAATTAACGTATCAAGTCTTATATTATCGTGTCTGGTCTATTCACATTATTTATAAAATTTACCCAACTAATATAGGCAAAATATATTTCAATATACGGCACATAAATCCATTATACGTGCCATTTTTAAGACTATCATAGCGAGTTCTTGTTAATTATTAAAGACTGTAACATGGCAGCTCGTAGCGTCAATGTTAATAAACAAATCCTGACTTGGGTCTTCGTAAAAGAAGAATGGATTAGGAAAAAATGTTTTCTAAGAGAAAAAGTTAAATAATAATAATTATTATTATTATAATTATTATTAATTTTCAGGCATTACAAATGTTTTTATATACTTAAACATTCAAAGGAGTAATTTGTTTTCCTTAAAACAAAAGATTAATATATGATAGTTTGTTGTAAGCCTAAAGGAAAGATTTCGCTGGACGAACAACTAAATTTGGACTTTGCCTATACACCCCCCACCTTCACTATAAGTTCAGGTGTATACATAGATAGCGGTTCAGCATTAAGTGGGTTTTACTAAAGGTACGATTATTTCATGGTACCTAAACGACCTGAATAATGGCTTAATTAAAGTACCGCACGTGCGGTATATACGTGACATTTATTTCACTACCTCGAAATGGAAAACGATCGACGTACCGTCGTCAAAACGGGTTAAATCGTTGAAATTTAATTTAACCCCCCCCCCCCCCCAACTCATTGAGTTAAGTTTACGTTAGATTAAATTATGTTTCGATTCCGATGATTTGTTTTTATCGACATTTTGGCGACTCGATCCTCTTCCATTTGGAGAAGCGTTTGGCTCAAAAGCTCCGGATTTCCACTAATCCAAAGTTTTCTCAGTAAGTAATTAAAAAAAAAGCCGCCATCTTGTAATTACATCAATCTTTCTGCAGCAGAAGTGATTTCAGATTAATTCCTCAGATTGCAGAACTTCTGCAAGGCCTTCCTCGGAGGCCTATTCAGTTTGTTCAAGTAAGCCCGAAGGCGCAGCTTAATTTCAGACAAGTTTGAAAATTAATTTTCCTTTATTGAATGGCCCTTCATAGCTGTAATGTATCGACTCATTTTATTAAAAATTGAACACTCTAATACTATATATATATATATATATATATATATATATATATATATATATATATATAGACCATGTTGCCGTGTCTGAACTACTTACATTATTAATTAAATCAATTAAAGTGATATGGGTCAAAAAGAATTATTTAGGCCTGTATCCTTCAACGTTTACTAAACCTAACTGAAGTACAAACTGCTAATGATTTAATGGCTTCCAGTAAGAGATACAGTACGCTTTTGTACGTGCTGGCCCCGCGGAAACCCACTATGAATGAATAACCTTCCCTCGGGTCCCATGTGATTGTATGAGCAATAAATCTGACGTCCGCATACATACACGAGGCACGAGGAACCTCTCTGTTTACCGTACAAGTGTATACAAGACCCCCAACCACTGACGGCCTACCGCAAATGACTGATACTCGAGACGTTCCGCACGAATTAAAAGTCATAAACACGACGTTTATTTGTAGTTGCGATTAATCTTCCCAACTGGGTAATGTTAAGGAACGCCGCCATTTTTTAGAACGGCCAAAGTCGTTTCCATGAAATAAGTATACGTTCCAGTTAATAAAGTACAAAGTGGCGAAAAAAAGTAACGACACCGTAGTTCCTCGTGCTTTGTCGCACGGGGAACGGTATTACACGCTATAACTCATTTCGTATAAGGAATCGATAATGACAGTCGTTGCGGATTACGTGGAAACACATGCCGAGTGGAAAAACATTCAACTATCGTCAGCCTATCGACTGGATAAAAAAAAGTAAAACTCTTCAACACGGAATACTATGCTATGGAATATGTCATAGGCCTACATTTAGTAGACTTTATATAACATGACTTCGTCCGTAAGTCTTGTAACCATCTTGTTGATTGAAGATACGACGTATAGGATGCATAGGGCTAATAATCGGGTCTGTATTCAAAACCAACTGATGAAGGACGGGAGGAAAAATTAATTAAAACGGACTTTAATATCAGCTTCTGATAATACAATGAGTTTTAAGGGTCTTCTTTAATAAAATAAAATCTCGTCATAAAAAGGTGAACCAATTTCCAACATCAACGATAAAACCTTCAATATTCAATAGCAGTGCGGCAGGGTGACCCAACTTCCAAATTCATAGGCTTAAATATTAATAGGCCCTATTAAAAAAACCAGCCCCCTTTTGTATTTCACCATTTTCGATTAGAATAATAGGCTTTTCATCAATACACCTTGGACTAAGAGGATTTACTTACAAGAAATCAATTAGGCTTATCTTTATCTGACAAGAAGGAAAAATTAATAATAAGATTTTGGAATAATGGAGTAGATTTTTTTAAGAGGATGAAATAGGGGGGGGGGGGGGGGGGGGGGGTAACGCAGTTATAAACAAGTTTGAAAAATAAATGAAACGAGAAAATAGTTTTTCACGCGAGCTTCAATCAGCTGGTCATACGGTACTATATAACTGTGTAGGCCTAGACCCAGAGGCGTACTTAGTAGTATTTTGCCGCCCCTTGGCAGGGAAATTGTTACCACAGTGGCTTATAGTTGTGCCATTTGATATCGCTAGTTTGCTATTAGGGGCTGCTGTTCTTTTTATTTTAAAATTTATTTGTGAATATTTTATGTGTAGTTCTTATAAGTCATTTATTTTCTATTTTTGTTTTCGTTGCCCTAATTTAGGTTGAAATATGACAAAATTTGCCGCCCTAGGCGGATGCCTACTCTGCCTATATGCAAATCCGCCTATGCTAAGCCTATACAGTTATATAGAGCTATTATGGTATGCTATGAGTCCGAGTGTGTTAGGCGTCAGCCTATACTTATTTGCCAATTAGCTAAGTAATTAACTAAGTTATTAACTTAGCTTCTGCTAAGACCATAAAGCTAAAAAATACGGGTGATTAATCACCAGAAAGGATGACTTAAAATCGTAATTAAAGGGAGAAAAAACGTGGATTCTAAAGGTTTTAATTTTTGTAAAGGAAGAAAGGAGACTTCATTTCCAGCTTCAAAAGGTGAGAAATACACCCGAAATGTACTACCCAAGAGAATCTCATTAAATGATGACAGTCGACTTCGGCTGGTCTTTTCAATATAAATCTTTTTCTTTTTCGTGTTATCAAGCGTCCATGCAGCTCTTGTGGTTTCAGTCAACGATAAAGCCGTTTATTGGAAAATAATCTGAAGTCTTTTTGTACAAAAATATTCTGGATAATTTTACGATAGAGACCAAGCTTTTGTTTTTCCAGTATGTATTCTTACAGTATATAATGACAGTTCACTCTCCTTTCAGGACTACTTTACGCTTAGAAACGAAATCTTTTTCATTGCAGTCGCTATAGAAACTGAAGCTTCGATTGATTCACTGGTCGTATGAAATTTAAACCAATTAACTTTTATGTAAGCGTGATGCACGAGCTGCAATAGACCTCGAGCCTTTTATGCCTAGGGAAAGTATCTATCTATACGGGAGAGACGCGCGCAGGCTACGCCAAAGGCTAACCTCTAAAGGTTAATATGGGTAACCCCGCAAAAACCAGAAACAATTTCTTGAGTCCTTTTTCTTAAGAGGTGATCCATTTTCTCTGTATCTTGGTGTCGTATTAAATGGGCACCGCAGATGATAAAGTATTGGGAGGGCAGCAGAAGAAATAAAAAGTAGCCGCTAAGAGCACCAAATAAATAATGAGCAAACACTGCTCGTTACCATCTTAAATCGGTGGACTCTTGAAGGAGGCCCAGGAGAGACGTGATAGAGAATGTAGGCGTGGCAGCGACAAATGGAAATACAGATACGATACGAGCTACGACCACTAGCTTCTAAGAGAGCGCGGGTGGGGGCAGGGGGTTAAACGGAAGGAGAGGAAAGAGAAAACAGTAAAATGAGATCATGAAAAATTAACACGGGTCTCAAAGCAGATACGCTGCAGCAATGCGGAGTGTCACTGCAACCAAAATGCAGCGGTACAAAAACCTATTGTATAGGTCGTACAAGGATAACAACAACATATCTATTGCAATCCATAATCTATATTAGGCCTATACGATGCCGTACAAGACTGAACTTCCTGGTGTTCCGGAAGACCTTAAGTCAAAAGGTCTTAAGAACTAAACTTCTCTCCGATTTCTACGCCATAATCCAACGGCCAAAATGAAATATATGTAATCAGTGAAGGAAATTTTTTTTATATATAAAAAAAAAAAAAAAAAAAAAATCGTGTCATTTACTTTTTAAATATTTGAATCAGACACGAATTTTTCAAAAACTCAACGAAAAAAGTGAAATTAAAAAATTCAAAATTTACTTCCTCATACAGTGCAGGCCTTAACGACAAAGGCTTATCCGCTTATGTATTACGAAGAAGTAAACGAACTCATAACCGAGTCTTATCTTAACAGATTTATTCATAAAGGACAATAAAGAGAAAAAGAAACAAATACGCAAAGGCCTCCATCCCCGATTTGGAATAACGTGGGTACTTTAGCTGGCTCATCCTTTAGATAAACGACCCCCATAAGGAAGTTATTTACTCAGAACCCATTCTCACTGATCTAAAACTGCGACATATTATTGGAATCCCTTGAAAAGGAATTTGGCTTCGCTTCCAACTGTTCTCAAAGAAGTGATTTCTTTTTCAAGGCCTCCAAGTACCTCCATTAGAGCGGAGGTTCAAACCATTTTAAATTTTTTTCCCCTTCAAAAAACTTTATACTGACCAATTCTCTTTGATTTTTCTCCAACTATCAAATAATTGGATAAAGATGTGCGGTTATTGTAGTTATATATATATATATATATATATATATATATAATATATACAGGGCGTCCCAAAAAAATGTATACACACTTTAACAGCTGATAGCTCAATTGATGTTTCTTTCTTTCCAAGTTAAACCCATTAGAATTAATAATGGCAGTCAGACTAAGCTTTGAACAAAGGAAATTCATTCTAAAATGCTACTGGAAGTGTGAAAACGCAGTTGAAGTGCAAAGACAGTTTAGGAGGGAGTTTCAAACAGATCCACCAACGCGACTTACCATCACTCGAATTAGAGATAAGTTTGAAGCCGATGGAACTGTTCAGAATGTCCACAAGAAGCGTTCCGGAAGACCACGGACATCGACAAGCCCCACAAAGCAAGAAAGAGTACTGGAAACGTATCACCAAAGTCCAAGAAAATCTGTGCGGCAAGCGAGTCGTGAGGTAGGAATTTCAGAATCGTCTGTCCAACGCATTTTGAAGCGCTGTCAATGGAAAAGTTACATTCCAAGATTAGTCCATGCTATTAATGAAGATGATGATGATCCGGACCGAAGAGTGGAGTATTGCGAGTGGTACTTGGCACGATGTGGATGTGGATTGGACGAAGGGGTTTCGTAGAATACCCTCCGCGTTCACCAGACCTCACACCACTAGACTTTTTTTTATGGGGATACTTAAAAGACAAAGTCTACGCTATAAAACCTGCAACAGTCGCTGAATTGAGAGCAGCCATTGAACGAGAATGCACACAAATACCAAACGAAATGTTTCGTGATGTTTGCGATTCCATTGCTTCGCGTTATCAGCAGTGCCTGGACCAGAACGGACGTCAGTTTGAAAACAGGCGTTGACAAAACAATTAAATAATGTCTGTAGATTCTATTACATTTTGAAAATGAAATGTATTTTAATAGACACTGCCTTTATAAGTATTTAAAGTGTGTATACATTTTTTGGGACGCCCTGTGTATATATAATATATATATATATATATAGGGACGTAGACAGGGGGGCTACGGGGACTCAGCCCCCCAAAATAAAATCATAGGTTTGATATTTCTATGCATTTTTTTAAATTATAAGTAAATTATAAGTAAGTACGCCATGCCAAGTATAATACCTTCAGCACACGTTTAATTATTGAAATACATTTATGAATGTGTTTTTACACATTTACACACTTTTAATTACATATTAGCCACTCCCGAAAAGAAATTCTGGCTACGCCCCTGTGTGTGTGTGTGTGTGTGTGTGTGTGTGTGTGTGTGTGTACAAGTTCCATTATAGGTGTACAGTACTATACTCAATAAAACAATATTATTCCATAGTGGCTTTAAATAACCGACAGACCCTCGAGTATAACTTTACATAATACTGAAATCTATTGACAAAAAAGTTCAGTAAAACACGTTCCAAATAAACTACAGACCAAAAGACATCCATGGGGCTTAAAGAGTTTATCGTAGAACATCCAACAGCAACAAATACGACCTGTTCCGAGTTTATATGCACCTGTGCAAGCCCTAGAAATTAAAGGTGTAACCTGTAAATATTTATTTTAACGTATTGGCTCTATAATAAAGGTAGGCCCACTGGTGAATGCATTCTGGAATTTTAAAAATGGCATTTGAAGTGTATGTTAGTGGGCTATGTTTATGCTAATCTAGCGTGTGTACTGTGTAGTACACATTTTTACAGCCCTATATAAACCATACATTATATATAACATATTTTAATGTCGAGTCTACTGTATGTTTGAGTTATGGAGCGAAATATCAAGAAAAATTACAAAATAACCCACTGTAAATATTTCACAAGGAACTTGCTTCTCGTGCTCCGCAATGGTATGTAATCTTCCTCCGAGTTAATTGTTGAATTACGCCATGAAGGAGAGAATAGCTGTTTATATTATTTCCAACGTTTTAAAACTCGTATTTTTATAAAAGTTATATCTAAAAAGATGTACCGTTTTCTGTTAAATTAGGTTTAACTGCTGTTGCAACAATACTATAGGGGTCATATACTCGAGTATCGTCTAACGAACTTGAAAAAGTAATTTGCAGTTTGTTTTTTTATTCATTACTAACTAAATATCTATAAAAATATGAACGACAGGAAAGATGTAGTTAAAAGACGAGTTAAAACTTTCTCTCTCTTCGCTAATTTGAACTCTATACGACTCGGGAGAGTGGTGCTCATCATCGCGCGGTCAAAATCAGAGTTCTTTCGAGAGCATTATTTTGCGTGGTCAGTAGAATGCAATTGAGAATAAACTTATTTAATGCAAGCCTAAGGCCCATCTCGCCTTATAATAACTGTTATAATCACCACACAGCTTTTTCTCTAAATTTATTAAGCCCTCCAGCCCCCACTGATAGAGCTACACAATCTTAGCCTGCAGGCAGTAGCCCTATGTAGGCTTCTATTTTGTAACGGCTTACACCAAATCCGTTTGATCAAGTAAAATACTGCTTCTGAAATTACCATTCATGACTACAGAATCTATTTGAATGTATAACTATAGGTCACGTGACAACAAGACAAACAGACAAGTAGGTTTATAGAACCTGTTTGTATAAACAATCTTATACAATTTACACATCACAGGATCTTCTCATTTAAATCTAACATACTATAAACTTGCCGACAGAGTTAATGCGACACTCGCTAACAAATTTACACTGCTACTTATATAAACTAGGTCCAGTGGTTCAAATGAAAACCTTTGTTGACACGTTATTTATAATATCAACAGAAAGAGATGGAAAAAATTCAAATTTCTCCAATAATTCAATATCCCTTTTTCAACACTGTGGTTAGAAGAGGCTCAGATCTCGCGAAAATTCTCCCTTATCTTTTCTTCAATATTCACAATGATACGATTATAGATTTGGTGGATCAGCGTAGAAGGGAACACACAGATTCTGTTGTCAAAAATAACCCAAGGGAAAACACCAAACATTCTCTAAATTTAAAATACTGTCTCCCGTTCAAACTTATTTTGCAGAAAATACAAAAGTTTGTCTACAGGAAAGGCATTTAATACCTTATGGTGGGACCAAATATTTTGCTAAACATTTACTTTAGAGCTACATAGAGCCTAAGTCAACTGAGAAGTGTGTGTGTGTGTGTGTGTGTTGTGTGTGTGTGTGTGTGTGTGTGTGTAAAACTTTAGTTTTGCTTCCGCCCAAATTGTTCATTCTGATAAAGGTAAAGCTTGTTGCCCTGGTTAACGTGGAATCCGAACCACGATCCACTCCTGGCGATATATAGTACATACGAGGGCGAAGCTAAAATTTCTTTTCGGGAGGGGGGTTATACCTATATATATACAGTATATATTAGTGTAAATGAGTAAAAACACATTCATAAATGTATTACAATAATTAAACATGTGCTGAAGGTACTTGGCATGGCGTACGGACTTATAATTTATTTATAATTTCAAAAAAATGCAGAGAAATATCAAACCTATGATTTTACTTCGGGGGAAGGGGGCTGAAGCCCCCGTAGCTCCCCCCCTATCTACGTATATATAGGCCCAGAAAAATGTATGCACAGTTTAGTTGCAGATAGTACAAATATAGTACCTTATAGGTATTATTGTTGTTTATTATGTTATGAGAAAAGCATAACTCTGCAACTTGCAGTGTTCAAAATAGTCTCATTTTCATCCAAGCACGCCTGACATCAACGCAGAGTGAGTGCCATTTGTTGGCTTTCTACGGAAACAAGCAGAATGCCATAAATGCCTTTTTTTGCGTTTACAGGAAAAAGTGCCTTTTTCGTCATAAAGTGCATAATTCGCCTTTTTTTCCATATTTTTCCAGTACTATTCCATTAGAGTCCCAAAATAGGCCTATCAGTTTCTGTTATATATTTTAGTTTTATATTTATATACAGTCCCGTAGCCAGGACTTCCCAAAGGGGAGTGGGTCGAAATTGCAGATAGGTGGACCTTTTGGTGCAACGACCAAGTCACTGCGGAGGGGGCTTAGAATGGTTAAGTTTAGAGTACCGTAGTTTGTGAAGTTAAAAAAAATGCAAGCGTTTATTTACTAAATGATATTATGTATTATAATATCACATCATAAGTTATAACTATGGTTACAGAAGTGGACCTTTCCTGTCAAGTTGGGGAGTCGTCGTTCGATCCCCCCGAACCACCCCCCCGTCTACGGGCCTATATATATAATATATATGATGCAAACCACAAGGAAAAAGAAAAATTATTCAAAGGCCTTTCTTGTATTCAACAATACACCTCGTCAAAGAATTCTAATGTAAAAAGATTCCCTAACGAGGTGTATTGCTGAATACGCGAGAGGCCTTGGAATAATTTTTTCTTTTTACTTGTGGATTTGCATAATTCATTCATTTCACGTGTTTAAGCGTGAAATTCATCTCACACACACACACACACACACACACACATATATATATATATATATATATATCTATCAGAAAAACAGAAACCTCGTGTGCACAATAGTATTATTTTATATTAAAACATTTTTTAAATTTAAATCCTTGTCATTATTATTATGTCACCAACATTTTCAGTATCTATTGTTTTGTTCACTCTAATGGCGTTGTAATATGCACTATTTATAAGTATATAATGGTATTATTCTACAGGGTGTCCCGTAAGTCTGGACCATAGGGAAAAATAATAAAATTACAAAATAGTCCAAAATTTATTACATAATCTGTTCAAGTGTCCGCCGTTGTGTCGCACACATAGTTGAAGACGCAATCTCCACTGCGACAGCACTTTCTGAATCACAGTCGCAGAAATTTCTTGACACGCCTCCGCAATGCGTGCTTTAAGGTGGAAAATGTTCTGAAGTTTGACCTCGTACACTTTGGCTTTCAAGTGGCCCCACAAATAAAAATCATAATAAAAAATAATAAAAAAATAATAATAATAAATAATAATAATAACATAATAAAAAAAATATATTATAAATCCCTATGGGTCCAGACTTACGGGACACCCTGTATATTAAACTTTATTTTTGGAAATGAAATCATCGTTGTTATGCGTAACTAATAATTGTATTAACTACTGTTTTGTTCAGTAAGGGCGTTGTAATATGTATTATGCGTAAATAAAGGTATTATTCTAGATTAGACGTTATTTCAAAAAAAAAATTATAAATGCCTTTTGGCGGCCGGGGGGGGCTGCCTATTTTGCCTGCCTTTTTTAAGGGTTTTTAGTGCCTAAACATCTGGGCTCTAGTAATAACCAACGATTTAAATGTGTATATACATTTTTGGGCAGGCAGATTGCTTGGACGCTGGATAGTGCGCCGTGGACTCGTTGAATACCACTGTTAACGCCTGCGCTACAATTTCACCTGATACATGGGAACATGTGTGTCGTTCTGTTGTTTCGAGATGTCAGGTGTGCTTGGATGAAAATGCCGACTATTTTGAACACTTGTGTTAGTTCATATTGTAAATTATGTTTCTTGCAACACATTAAACACAAAAAATACCCATACTACATTTGTACTATCTGTAAATAAAGTGTGTGTAAATTTTCTGAGACACTCTGTATATATGGCTTCCAACGTTGTGTGGTCTAGACTCCAGGGCTAAGTTCTATTTAGATCATGTGACATATTCTAATGCTAAATCTAGATAACCACGAAGGGGACGCAATGTTAATCCATGATCACGTGATCAAATATCAACACGAAGTTTTTTAATTCAACATTTCTGCAACTTTATATTCTAATAAACCAAAATAATGTAAAACCTGATTATTCTTTTAAGCTAATTTCAGGTAGGCTTAGATGTTACGTCCTAAATTATTGGCGAGAAGTTTCTTATATTCAAAAATATGCAAAAGAATTCTCTCTCTCTCTCTCTCTCTCCCCTCCCTCGAGAGAGAGAGAGATGGAGAGAGGAGAGAGAGGAGAGAGAGAGAGAGAGAGAGAGAGAATTTTTCAAATTCTGGTCGCGTCCAAAGAATTTTAGTCAGCACTTGCAACTGAGCCCCGCGAAGCCATTTTATTTGTAAATCTACAAAAACATTTTTAAAAACTGTTAAAGGATCGTTTTTCTGTCTCACCTTCAATGCCAGGCAACCCAAAGTGGTTCTATTACTGGGATTCCTTCCAAAGGAAAATACCATAAAGGCCTATTTAACTTATACATGTAAGCCCTATAAACATTAAACAATGGGCCTACTACGACGGGCAATTTTTAATATATATTTAAAATATTTACTTAAATATTCTATCCCAGTACTAGCACCTAAGACGATGGGCTCTGCCACAGCTTTTAAGACATTCTTGGGATCACCTGAAGATCAGGGACCCCAGCCTTTTTTAGTTAGCCTTATAAGACTAACAAAAATATTACGACTTAACCTAACCAATCGTCAATTTATGTAATATATGATCACCTGAAGATCAGGGCCCCCAGCCTTCTTTAGTTAGCCTTATAAGGCTAACTAAAGAAAATATCACGACCTAACCTAACCAATCGTTAGATCAACTGTACACCCTTAACGAGTGGTTAGGTTAGGTCGTGATATTTTCGTTAGTTAGCCTTATAAAGCTAACTAAAAAAAGGCTGGGAGCCATGATCTTCAGGTGATCCCATTTTTGTACTGTATGTTTACCCTACACATCAAACCATACCATAATATACGTCCAAACAGAACCTTACTGGCCCTCAAGAAATTTTTTTAAATGAAAGCACTCGCGTAGTTTATTTACCCGGGGAGCTTATCCATCATCTCTTAAGTCTTATATCTAGCTATAATCGACCAAATCACTTCTAAGTACCATATGGCATAATTAAATGTAATTAGTAACGAGATACGACCAAAAGATATTCAATATTTACGGTGCATTAATTAACCTAAAAAAATAAATTCTATTTAAAAAAAAAAAGCTTAATTACCTCGTACAGATCTTTCCACTTTTTTTTCTTTAATTACTTTCCTTTGATCTACTTTTTGCAGTTAACTATATAAAAATTTAACACCTGTTCGTCCGAGATAATTGATCTATGTTAAAACGACAAGGTTAAAATGTAGTTTTAACTGTTAAAGAATGACAGAAGCCTCTAGTAATGGCGAGTTTCGATGACTTGCAGTATTTTTGCATCACGGGAAAAGAGCCTATTTGTTCCGCGTTTTATTTCTATTACACTGCGACCATGCCTTCGGCTCATCTAATTATGGATTACACACAACCCAATTAAAAGAGCTTGGGGGTTTCAATCCATAAAAACAACTTAAAAAAATAATAATAAAAAATGGGACTACGGTATACACCAACCTAGCGGTAGCCTAACACCTTTTATTTTCTGTTAGACCATGTCAAATGGCCTATAATTACGTCTAATAAATAATACTACTTTCATACAGTAATAACTGCGTCTAATAACTATAAGCAGCTACAAATGAACATTATTATTATTAAGATATCTAATAACTTTAATAAAAGATTTTTTTGCGACCTTTCCCCTTGTTAATATCGTCTTTAATCATTTAAATGGTATTAACAAAGAATCTTTATAAGGTTAAAAAAGATATAAACTGTTATATTATTATTATTATTATTATTACCACAGATAACGCAATGATTAATTCTAACATTTCGTTTTATTTCGTTCATTTTAAATGCAAATTCGAACGGAAGTAAACTATTAAACTTTGAACTTCATTTATCTAAACATTTTAGTATTTAAATGGTGCTATTACCATAATCACAGATTACATATAATTGTTTGTACGCGTACATGCGTGTGCGTGTTATGTTGTGTACGTAAGAAATTACGTACAACGTGCGAGTAATCTACAAAAGTGGTACTGAAACTATTAAGAACTCATTTACAAATACAATTTTTCTGAACAACACATTTTTTTTTCCAGCTCCAATTTCCAATTTATAGTTTCATTAAACTTAGTTCAATTAATAATATTTCAGAAAAGGGGCGAAAAGGAATGAAACATTTTTTGGAAAGTGGCCAGACGCCGTTAACGGAAGACTAATAACTTGACTTAACTTCAATGGTTAATCCATTACGTTCAAAAGATGAAATAAGGACCTAATAGTTTTTCTCCCGAACCTGTTAGTTTAACTCGAACGTTCTTTAAGCTATCACGACAATTTTCGAACGAAATGGTGCACATACTGTATGTATTTGTTTTCCTTGCAACATTCCAAACAAAAAAGTCTTTTCCATTCAAATGAAGCAAGGTTAGACACCGCAATTATTTGGAAAGGCTTTTTAAATCTACACGACAATTAGGTGTTATTTCTAGCCAATTATTTAATTCATTAAATATTTTGTAATAGCGTTTAACGAATTGAGCTTTTTTTTAGCACAAAAAATAACCTAGTCAATAGAATATAATTATATATGTATAAGCCCTTGGCTATTATTAGCAGTTTCAATTGTAGGGTCTGGTCCAATTCCGGATAGGCCTACTTATAAAATTTCCCCCCATCTGAGATCTGCGAAGGCGTAACAATATTTAACACCAATTACATCAGGCGTGGATAATGGATATTGCCTCATAATAAACATGAATAATGGACAATTTGGAATGCTCATCATGACCGGAAGTAATGAGGAGGAAACGTCTGATCGAATAACGCAATTTAGAAAGGTTTCATTTGATTGCTATTTTATCATAAATAGAACAGGAAGTTAATAATTAATATTTAATCCTCATAAATAAATTAATGAACCTCCGTGTGAGGATACACTGGCCGGCTAGCCCAATCAAGCTCAAATTTTTAATTTCAGCCCTAAGGTAATATGTTACAGGGTTATTCCCAGTAATGAATGTACCCCCACATAACAATGAATCTGTACGGATATATAGGCTTTATGCAGAGCCAAAATGAGCCTAGATTTATCTCCAGCCAGTCATCTTTGCTTCACATAAAGAAAACGAAACAAAATTATTACAGGCTACAACATCGTTTTCAATTTAAAAGACTAAATTATTCCTAGCGACGCTAACAAATACGGTAGACGTTATATTTAGATATATTTGACAGTCACTAATGCATGGAAGGCTGTGCGATAAAATCAAAAGGATAAGTGCAGTTATAAAACATGTCTTCACCGTGTGTGTGTGTGTGTTACAAAGAGGGCTTTCAAGGACGGGTTTGAACGTAAAATATGATTTGGAGCCTATTCATCAAATATCCTATTTGAGCCTACCGATCTTCAATAGTTTCATAACTCGAGGAAGATTCGTCAAGGACACAATGATAGAACAAGAACAATGAGAGAACAATGGTAGAACCAGAACAATGATAGGTAAAAGCCATCAAAATAGAAACCAATCAATCCATCATGTGAAGAGCGTTGGTACTTTGGATTACAAATGGATTTCCGGTTCCACGGGTTTACTCCTCTCATATTACGAGTGTTCATTGCGCTTGGGCTACGTCGTGGCCAAGACGCAACACCGGTTCCAGTTGGATCAGCGAGATTAAGCGACGTTCTGTCTATAGTATAGACAGAACTACTCTATACAGTAGTTTGATGGGGTACAGTCCTCCGCATTCAGATGATATAACGACCCTTGGTTAATTTGGATCCCGCGTGAAACTGCAGGTCCCCTCTGTCACGTAACCTTTACCGTTGCGAAGGATGTTAATTCCAACCCTTCTTATTATTAATCCAAAAGTAAATACAGGGTGTATTTAAATGAATAGTGCAAAAATAAGCAGTATTAAGTCTAGGCCTGTACGATTAATCGAAAATGTCGATTCGGGTCGATTCAGTAAAAGAATCGAAACCCGACCCGACTTAGAGCTAAAAAATTTCGATTCTTCGATTCGCTAACTGTAACCTGTCGAGACGATAAACTGGCACTACCCCATTACCCCAAAACCATGGAATGTCGAAACCGTGGAATAACAATTGAAAAAAATATATATATATATATATATATATAATAATATAATAACGTTATGAAATAGTTGAATATTTAAGAGATTACGTTTGTATAAAGATCTGAGTGCGATTAAGCGCATGGTCAGCTTTTGATTTTGTGATGTCATAGAATCACGTGCGCGCGCCTTGCGGTGTGACAAGTTTGGACCAGTTCTTTGGATTCAGTTGTTTATTACGCTTTTCAGTATGGTTGTTGGCTGTTGCATGTATGTTGTTCTGTTGGTGCTGGTACATGTAAATTGTAAAGTATAGGTGAGTGCAGTGCACAGTCGCAGTAGCATATATAACAGTAGCGAAGCAACTCTTGCTATCAAGTTTATACAATGATAGGCCGGCCCATTATTTAATTAATAAGCAGTAAGCACTAAGCACACATCATGAGTGAATTTTCGCGCAGTCGGCGTAGCAGCCTCGTTTGGGGTTACTTCGAGAATGATGGAGAAATGCACTTGTAAACAGTGTAAGGTAGAAATTACTTGCAGACAAGGAAATACCTCAACAGCCTTTGCACATTTACAGCGAAGGCATCCGCAGAAGTATGCTGAATTGATGGAGTTAAAAAAGTCAAATGCAGCAGCATACAACGAAGGAAAATCTCAGCATTTTTCGAAGGCTGAAGGTCGGGCAAAACTGACTTTCTTCTTAGATTCTAAGTCTACCCCATACACCCCAAATCATCCTAGACAGATCAATTAACCCAGAAAGTAGCTCAAATGATCTCTAAAGATCTTCAACCTTTCTCTATTGTGGAAAATGAAGGATTTCGGGAACTTTTATGTGAAATGGACCCAAAATACAGGCTGCCAAGCAGAACCACTTTTTCTAGAAATATAATTCCCCAATTGTTTGACGAAACATTTGCCAAAGTAAAGAAGGCCATCAGCAATAAAGATATTTTATCAATAAGTTTTACGAGCGATATTTGGACCTCCAGAAACAATGACCCATTTATTGACCTAACCAGCCATTTTATCGAAGGCTGAGTTCAGGTACCATGACTATTTACTAGACACTTTGTATTTTCTAGAAGCCCATACCTCAGAAAATATTATCATGAAGGTAGATGAGATTCTTGATAACTATGAAATTGACGCGACTAAGAAAAAATTGTTTGCAGTTACAGACAATGCGAGCAACTATAGTAAAGCACTTCGGCAGGTGCATAATATTCTTCCAAGTTTGCAGTGTTTCGCTCACACTTTACAGCTGGCATTAAACGATGTCGTCAATGCATCCACATCATTCAAAGAAACTCTGCTCGGGGGTCGTAACATCGTCGCTCACTTCCACATGAGTCATAAAAGCGCAAGAAATTTGCATGATAATCAGAAAAAACTAAATATGTCTGAGAAGAATCTTATTCAAGCAGTCGACACCAAATGGAACAGCGAATATCTCAAAGAAAAACGTCTGATTGAAAACAAGCAGCCGTTGTCACTGCCAATAAATGAAACAGTGTCCGTGGTATCGAACAGCTAGCCAATGGGAAGAATCCACAATATACGTGGAACTCACAGAGCCCTTTTACCGAGCGACTAAAGAATTAAGTGGAGGAAAATACCTCACTTTATCTTCCGTAATACCAATAATTCATAATCTAATGGAAATAACGCAAAACAAAGCTAACACATTAACTGGATTTGGCAAAACTTTCGCGACAAATCCATATCATAAATTAATTGAGAGATTTCCAGATCGCAATATGGGTAGTACATATCATCTAATAGCAATGTTGGTGGATCCAAGGTATAAGGACTTGCTTTCGGATGAAGAAACGCATGCAGTTCATCAACATCAACATGCTAAATCAGGAAGAAACAGAAAAGTTAACTGAAAAAGATGATAAACATAAACAGCAGTGTGATGATAGTAACCAGAACACGAGATCTCAAGCCCATTCAGGTCTGTGGGGTCCATTTGAGGCAGTCGCCGCACGAAAGAAGGCCCGTGTATGTGAAAATATCAATGACATAAACGTATCGAGACGAGTTATTATTGAGAATGAGATGAGAGCCTACTTCTGCGAGGACGTCATTGATAGGAAAGAAGATCCACTCCAGTTTTGGCGGAAATGGGAATCGCACTTTCCTCATATAGCAAAAGTAGCTAAAGTAATGCTTGGAATCCCAGCAACTGCTGAATCGAGTGAAAGATTGTGGTCAGATGCTGGCAACATTGTGACGACCCAACGACAAAGTCTAAGTACCCAAAATATTAGAATGCTTCTTTTTCAACGTGAAAACGTAGAAAAAGACCGTAAATAACACCAAAAATAAGCCAAAATTTGGAATTTAGCTTACATATTAGCATTTAATATCTTTAAATCCGAAAGAGAATTCTTAGTTTAGTCTGATATTATTCTATGTTAACCACCATTATTCTATGTTAATTTGTTATGTATACGTTAATTACGTTGCGTATAACGTCATTTTGCTACGTTTTCATTAATAAAACCTTATTGTATTTCTACGATCATTTACTACTACCTTAATTCACCCGTTTAGTGAAATTTCTTTATCACGTTTCAAAAAGTGTATAAACGGGTTTACTAATAAAAAATCGAGAATCGTAAACAAGTGGCCAAATCGAATCGAATCGATTCGAAATAAAAAATAGCCGAATCGCACACCCTTAGTATTAACTTAACAATTTAATGAACTGATATATTCGAAAAATTTAAGTATATTTCATCCAGTAATTTAAGGTTTTTTGTATAAAATAATGGGGAAATGCGATAGTTTTAAACAAGATTGTACAACATCTGTTTTTACCATTATATTTAAGCTCGTAAGTTCACGAATGTGGATCAATCATTACAGCTCAAAGACGATTTACGCGTGAATTAAACAAACCAGCTCCATACAAAAAAATTATCCGAGTAAGTACTTCACTGCAGAAGGAAGTGTCAAAACGGGAAAATCCCCCGGTAGACCGAGAAATCCCCGAGAGAGTCAATGCTGTTCGCAAAGCATTTCTAAAAAAGCCCCGAGAGGTCAATAAGGAGAGCAGCTGTAGCTCCATACCCTTCTGTGCATAAAATCATACGCAAAGTTTTAAAATTCAGGTCCTATAAGATACAGGTTGTTCATCAACTGCACGAGGAAGATTACGCTACAAGACTTAATACTTGTCAAGAATTTATCGAAAAGATTGAAAATAATGATTGTTTCTTTCAAATCTCATTTTTCAGCGACGAGACAACTTTCCATACCTCTGGTTGGTTAAACCTACGTAACTACAGGATCCGGAGGGAACAATTCATACGTAACATACGAACGTGAGAGAGATTCGCCAAAAGTGAACATTTGGTGCGCTTTGTCACGCGATCGCATTCAGGAACCTTTCCTTTCCGAAAGACAAAATCTTATCTTAGATTGTTGAAAGAATTCGTTGTTCCTCTTGTATGACAAATTACAGGTCTACTGCAATGCGCAGTGTTTCATTTTACTCGTGCTGCACGTATGTTTCTAGAGGAAACATTTCCAGGACAGTGGATTAGCCGAGAAAGACCTACAAGATGGCCACTTCGTTCTTCGAACCTACCTCCTTAGATTTTTATGTTTTGGGGTACGTAAAGACAACCGTCTATCACAACAAACCAAGCGATATTGATGACCTAAAAACGTGCATTAAAGATACCGTAGCATCAGTTCCTGTAACTATTTTGGACAATGTTTTCACTGAATTAGAGGGTAATTTCGTTTAATTATTGAAAATGGTGGAAACCTTGTGGAGATTTACTAAAAATCAGGTATAAAACTTGAAATATTACTGAATCAAATGCCCTTCAAATTTTCCGGAAGTATTAATTCAATAAACAGCTATTACAAATTTTTTGTACTGGTCATTCATTTAAATATACCCTGTATAACTTTCCCTCTGGCCTTTTTTTTTTTAATGCAAGCTGGAAAGGCAAAGGGCGAATGCCCACAAAAACGCCCCCACCCACAGAAGAAGAGAGCCAAAATCAATGTCCAGGGTTTTTGAGACGCCCAGACACTCGGCGTTTGAAAGATTAGGAGTCATAGACAAGGGGGAAAGATGGACTGAGAAAGATTGTTCTAGAGTTAACCGATTGAGTAGATGAGAGAGAGAAAATACCGATTAACCCTTGCGTTACAGAGTTGGACAGAACTGGAATAAGAAAGTGTCTTTAAAGGAGGAGGCATACAGTTAGAGTGTTCAGAAGAGCTGTGGCCGTTATAAGAGCAATAGTAAAGAGAGAGTGAGGCAACATTGCGACAGAGAGAGAGGGATTGGAGACAGTCAGTAAGAGGCGGGGAATTGCTGAGACGAAAAGCCTTTGATTCCACCCAGTCAAGTACAGCTGTGTGGGTTGAGCCACCCCATACGTAAGGAGCATACTCCATACAGGGGCGGATAAGACCCCTGTACAGAGAGAGCAATTGAGCGGGGATGAAAAAAACGCGGAGGCGGTAACCTCTTAGAAAGTGTTTTGAAAAGAGTATATGTGATCGTGATCTTTCCAGAAAAGATCACGAGAAAAAGAAACACCAATCACATTAAGAGAAGAAGGATTGAGTTGTGTATTGTTGAAGGTAAGGGGATAGTCGTATGGAAGATTGTGACGAGTAGACAGATGGAGGAACTGAGTTTTTGAGACAATGAAAGCCACAAGGTTTTCTCTGCCCCAGTCAGAGATAGCAGAAAGATCAGAGGTCAGGTGCTCCATAGGACCATAGCCATTCCACGCGAATCATGGAGTGACTGTTGAGAGGGACGCTTTGGGAAGCGGTTGGAGAAATGAAGAGTGGAATCATCGGAATAGGAGGGAATAGGACAAGTGCGAATTCAAAAATTATCAATAAATAAAAAAAAAGAGTGGAAGACAGGACAGAACCGTGAGGAAACCACTACTGATAGCTTTAAGAGAACTGTGGCCATCTACAACCGCAACTATAAATCTACCAGAAAGGAAATTCGAGATGAAGACACAGATGGAAGCATAGAAACCGAAGGGAGGCAGTTTCGAAATTAAAGATTTGTGCCAGACTCTATCAAAAGCTTTTGATATGTCTAGCGCAATAGCAAAAGTTTCACGAAATCCCGAAAGGATGATAACCAAGTCAGATATGCAAGAAGATCGCCAGCAGAGCATCCCTTGCCGAACCCATACTGACGATCTGAAAGAAAATTGTGAGAAGATAATTGTTTAAGAATCTTCCTATTAAGGATAGATTCAGAAACTTTGGAAAGGCAAGAAATCAAAGTAATTGGACGATAGTTGGAGGGTTGAGAGCGGTCACCCTTCTTTGGGACAGGCTGAATGAAAGCGAACTTCAAGCAGGAAGGAAAAGTACCAGATGAGAAACAAAGACGAAAGAGTTTGCTTAGGCACGGCGTCAGCACTGAAGCACGGTTTTTAAGAACAACAGAAGGAGTACCATCAGGACCGTACGCCTTCCTAGAGTTGAGCTCAGATAGGGCAGAAAGAACATCTTCAGAAGAGATTTTAATGTTAGGCCTGTCATTTGGCGAGGCCTATCCTCGCTTTTCATGCTATTTCATTACAGCGACTGTGTAACCTTCATAATTCAAAGACCTAGGCATGCTCTTCGGTGTACTTAACCTAATTCAGATCAAACATCCATTTCGTGGAAGCAGTCAAAAACGGGTATCCATTATCCTCTCCCGTTGAGTATGCGAGTATCCTATTAGTGTCATAATAAGCCTATAATCTTAAAATAACCAGAAACATATGCCGGTAAAGAGAATGAAAGACCTAGAACTAGTAGCCTACACTCGTTAACAGGACATAACAGTAGCTAATAAGGCCTTCCAAAAGAGATGAAGACATCGAATTACGAATACAGGCCACATGAAACTAATTCAATTAGCATTCAAGACAATAACCTTGCTTATAATCATCCCACGTGCTCATAAGGCGTCGCGACATTAAAGTGCGACACTGAAGCCGTTTTCACACAATTAACTTCATATAAATTCCCTGAAATTAATATTAAATTGCAAACAAATCTCTTTTCGGGCCTTTTAAAACTTGTAGAACGAAGCAGAGTGTTTTTGTGAGCGATGGCTGGTTTTAATTAACCTTTCGGAATCCTACGCTCTGGCGAAGTTTAACAATACAGAGCCTCTCCAGTTTTTACCCATACATCAATACGAGATTTACAGAAAATACCCTAAATCTACTTTGGCCTATATTTGGCTTACGTAAGTTTGTTTGTACACATTATATATATATATACACACCACGAGTCCTATACTGTCTTCAAATCGCCATAAACGTAAGCCTTAAAAAGTCTTTAAAAGCTATACACTCCTCCTTTTTCCGTTTCTTATTTTAATGTCAACATTCACGCTCTTCTGCATGCTGTAATTCTCCCCTTTCGCCACTTTCCACGCCATAAATTCCACACAACAGAATAATAATAAAAAAAACTTCCCCTCATAAATCTTAACACTTTCTCAACAAAGTTGTCGTGAAGAAATTCAAAACGGACTTTTACTTGTATGCCAAACCATAAGAAAATAACAAGGATCGAACCGCTGCCACCAAACGAACCAATCCACTACCAAAGTAATTCAACAAATACAGTAACAGAGTATAACAAACGAAGTAACAAGCTAAAAAATACCCGAAAAGTATCGTAATTATCGAAAACAATTTACTAATGACAAAAATATTGAATTACGGTGACCATCAGAGTAAGCTGAACGAACTCCGTTAAAAAGAATCCTAAACCGGGACAATTTTATAAATAAACACAATGTTCTATGGAAGAAATCCGAGGAAAATTTAAAAAATCAAGTCAGAACTACGATAAAGTCTTTCAAAACAAAACTTTTTAATAAAATATTGGAAAAAATCTCAATGAAAATGATTATTAGCTATTAAATTTCGAGAAAAATGTGCATTAACAAGACCAAAGTAAGAATGTGCGCCAAAAATTGAAAAATGGTTTCAAAAATGGGTTTACAACATATATAAACATTGACAGCCTAATTCAATAAATTTGGTTGAAATTTCTATTGACAATTCTTTCAAAGACATAAATAATAGGTTTACCTTTATTGGCAAGGACCTACGTCACCTACATCACAACTTTCCTGACAGGTTTATTATTACGAAGTTTATTTATTACTAATGGCGTCTACACGTAAGTATCATGGAGTTTTTATTTATTTCTATTTTTAAGCAGGTGTAGTTAACCATAATCCTAAAAATCATCCGAAACAACGCCAAATATCGCTCATGAAAAATCTAGATCCATTATTAGATTTTATAGCTAATTCTTTACCTGTAGGCCTATAGACTAATGTACTGTAATTTCTTAATGAAATAACGAAGTTTCACTGGGATTAGGCCTAACAGGAACATTTTGTTTCTTGATGCTCAGCAGAAACCGACACCTCAATACACCTCCAAGATTTTCTGTAATGCTACGGAGCTAAAGATCTTTAATATTAGGCAATCTTAGGTAAACTTTGGAAACTGATAGTCTAAACAATAATTAAAAAAAAAACTTTCAAGATGCATGCTCTTTAAGCTAGGTAAAAATTTATTAACATTAAGCAATAAGAGGTACACGAGACACAGCTTACGACAGAGTGTACGACCATTCGCCTTCCTTGTGATTTACGATGCCTATGTATAAAATATTAAGGAACTTCCCTACTGACAAATCATCTGTCTTCTTGAGTGGTGCATCATTTTTCTTGGAGATTTTTCCACCTCTAAAATGATAAAGGCAGAAATATATCAATTTCTTTAATGTAAGAAAACCCCAGTCGATACGACGCTAGGTACCTTTACGAATTATGGGCCCATCAACAAAATCGACCATCCATACAATTTTGACGCCAATATATATACTGTATATATATTATACAGGGACGTAGACAGAGGGGGGGCTACGGGGGCTTCAGCCGCCCCCAAAATAAAATCATAGGTTTGATATTTCTATGCATTACTTATGAGTAAGTACGCCATGCCAAGTACCTTCAGCACATGTTTAATTATTGTAATACATTTAGGGATGTGTTTTTATTCATTTACACACTTTAATATATATATATATATATGGGATGAATTTCACGATTAAACAGAATAAATGATACAAGCCCACAAGGAAAAAGAAAACTGATTCCAAGGCCTTTCGTGTATTGAGAAGTACATTCCCTGACGAGGTGTACTTCTGAATACACGAAAGGCCTTGGAATCATTTTTCCTTGTCCTCGTGGGTTTGTATATTATATATATATATATAATATATATATATACTAGCCCCTCCCGCAAAGAAATTTTGGCTACGGCCCTGTGTGTGTGTGTATATATAAGCCTACTTATATAAAGCCTATAAGTAGGACTGTAGGATGTACAAAGTTTAATAGGCCCTCATAACATCGTGATTTCCCCTATGATAGCCAGGCCTTAAATTATGATCTGGGACTACATGTCTGGTTTTAATATACAGAAAAGTACTTAGAAGTGGCTAAAAATGTTTCTACAGACTAGACACTATTTCGGTTGATGTAAGCTATGACAAATAGGGTTAGGTCACTTAGGTGTCAATTTATCCAACTCTTAAAAAGTTGTTGTTACCAACAGCGTCTTCAGATAGCTAAAAAATAATTAAAAAAGACCCTCTGAGATAAGAGGCTTAACATAAGTGTTTTCGATCGCAGTATACTATAAGTAAGCCTATTGCTTGCCTCACAGTTTGCTCCTAAATTCCATACTGTACCAAATAATGTATCATTATAAACTTGTACGTTATCGAAGATACTAACCAAGGCTACTTTGAAGCCCGAAGTCGATAGGAAAATAAACTGGAAACTTGAATCCAAACTGGCTAACACGCGATTACATGTTACGACATCTTTAAAACAAATAAAAAATTGCTACAAAAGTTACTCTGTATACAGTGGGTAGGGAGAAAACATCAAAATATTTATCGAGTATAGCCTGTATAGGTAACGCAACTTTTATACGGGCGAGTCCTAAGAAATCACTAATAAATGATCTTTTGTAAGAGCTAAAGTCTAAAGTTTATACCTTACAACCTATTCTTCATAACGAGACCAACTTAGTTAATCTACGTAGGCTTCGGCCTATACATAATCTCCAAGGACTTTTGAGCCTTTGTTTGCCTAAAACTTATCAGTTAGTAGTATTGTTGCGCTGAGTTGCTGGAAAAAACTGTCCCCAGAATGGTTTTCCTCATCACTTGAAATGCCAAGTTTATCGATACAATATTTGGCAGATTAAAGTTTTACAAAAAAACATTCTTTGGATTTAAACTTCTAAGAAATTTGTATGAAAAATTTGATGTGAAGCCCAAATTTTTTAAGAGAGCGAGCCTATTGGTGCCATAAATATTGTGAAATCAATAAATAAATAAATACATTTATGCACCGTAAATTTATGTATTGTCTATTAGTACAGGGTGTTCATAAAGTCACGCGAGTGAATATGCATGTACACTTCACCATATTCACTTGCGTGACTTTATGAACATCCTGTACAATACCGTTCTTCATTTTTTTAAGATGTACATAACTTGTAATCCTGCAGCATTTGTCTTTAACAGAGCTACTCAAAGAATCGTTTTATAAATGTAAAAGGAAATTAAATGATATTCTTTAGCGAACTGCAGTGAATCACTACTGGAATTTTAAACTCAAACTTTTAGAATTTCACGGAATGTTGTCTGGTGAGGGTGATTGTACACGAGTGACGGTAAGGAATTAACACTAGATGGGCGTCTGTATTCAGGTTCCAAAACAAGATCGAAATCCTTAAGATTAGATAGTTTCAAATAGGCCCTTTTCCAAGTAACAAGTGCTTCTTTTAAGAAACTTAAGTAAACTAACTATATATGGAGCTATTGAAGAATAGGGACCCCAGCCTTCTTTAGTTAGGCTTATAAGGCTAACTAACGAAAATATCACGACCTAACCTAACCAGTCGTTAAGTTAACTGTACGCCCTTGACGATTGGTTAGGTTGTCATGATATTTTCGTTAGTTAGCCTTATAAAGCTAACTAAAGAAGGCGGGGGTCCCTATTCTTCAAAAGCTCCCTATATATATATACACGGTATGTGTGTGTGTGTTCAGTTTTGCTTCCGCCCGAACTGTTCATTCTGACGAAGGTCAAGCTTGTTGTCCCACCTTAGACCTATAAGACCTATAGCTTAACGTGGCATCCGAATCACGACCCACCTACAGGTGTTCAGAAATTGCAAAGTCCTCGCCCGTACTCGAGCTCACGACCTCCAGATCAGCAGCATGTCTCAACTATTGGGCTACCCAATGTACCCATTTATCTTCCAACCTATTTTTTAATAGAAGGATGAACAGCTGGGTGAGCTGTGCGCCGCCTGTTCTCGCCGAGAATGAAACCCGGAACCGATAAATTCGTCGTCAACTATACTAACCAGTGCACCACCTAGGTGTAACTCCCTATATATATATATATATATATATATATATATATATATATATATAATATATATGTGTGTGTGTGTGTGTGTGTGTGTGTGTTTTAACTAAATAGGAGCATATCAGATAAAAACGGAACATGAGTACGGTACGCCATTTTTGGATTAATTATTCCATCAGTTCAGTTTTAATTGGACAATATTTTCCATACGTTGCATTCAATTAAGTTCATTATTTCGGGAAAGAAAACCTATCCAACTACCGCACTTTGGAGGCACCTTTAAAAAAATTCAATGCGCCAATAGATGACACGAGAAACTGGGGGGATGGGGTAAATCCAGTTTGCTCCAATGGACTGTTTATGTGTGTGCCAATCATTAGCCCAAAATGGGCGCTACATTGCAAACATTTTTCAGGGTCTCTCCTAGGCCACAGAACGCATTTCCAAAGTTAACCTATTAACAAAGTTTAAGGAATATTTCTAAGCTAAAGCGATCCAAGATCATGAGATACGATATAGGCCTAATATGGAGTCAAGAGGAATTTGGCCTACTGGTCATAAGCAGATGGCCTATCTGGAACTTTTGGCAAAGTCGAAATATCGGTTATTGTACAATATTTCATAGTTTTCTGACTCGCGAAGTGATCAAGGATAACATCAGAGTAAGAACAGGTTTATAAAATGTAGGTTTAGGCCTATATTATCGAAACTATACGACACAGTCTAGCGAAAAGACAATAGGCGTACAACGTTAAATCAAACAAATTAATAATTTAACCGGGCCAGCCTCGCAATTCGTGCGAAAAATCTGACTGATTGCTCTAAAACAGATCCCGTAAATTATATTTCCATTAATTTTATACCAAACTAAAAATTCAAACCTGTTGGTTATTTTTGTCCAATTCTTATGATATCGAGTAGGCTACGTGTAAAAATCCTACTTATTTTCAAAATAGGCCTAGGCCAAAGGCATTATATTTATTTTATCAATTTGCAATTTGATTCTAATTCTTCAAAAATAATAAACTTTTCCTGCAAAAATAAATGCAGCAACAATTAATCCCAAAAGTGATTCTAAATAGGCTGAAAAATGCATGCGGCATTCAATATATACATATATACACTCGAAGTCACAGACACTGCACAGGAGCCTTTTCCAGAAGGGTGCTCATCGCACCACCGGCCTTAACCACTGCTCAATACCGACTGAGCTTCGTTAGGGAAGGCTTAGGAACTTACAAAGTTTAGCGTTAAGAAGCCGCTAAAACAAAAAACGGACTCTATTTCGTCTCTTTTGAATTTTATTTTAATGACTTCCGATGTACAAAGATACAACGGAACTCAGACATAATTTGGGGGGCTTGTAATTTTTATGATATATATATATATATATATTAACTGCAAACAACGCACAGTATAATTAATGTAAAGAACGACGCTTGTATAGAAGAACGTTCCGCACAAGATGAGGAGGAAGAACGAACAAATGAAAAATGAGGTAACCACCCGGGAATCGAACCCGAGATCTTCCAATTGCCGGTCAGATATGCTAACCACTACACCATTTGTTCGTTCTCCCTCATCTTGTGCGGAACGTTCTTCTATACAAGCGTCGTTCTTTACATTAATTATACTGTGTGTTGTTTGCAGTTAAAATGTATATATGTGCGACATGCGGGAGGTGCCCCCTCAGGGCATTGGTTTCTGCTCGTATGTAGGAGCATTACGACTTCTGATTAATCGAGGCCTATGGTGTAGTGGTTAGCATATCTGACCGGCAATCGGAAAATCCCGGGTTCGATTCCCGGGTGGTTACCTCATTTTTCATTTGTTCGTTCTCCCTCCTCATCTTGTGCGGAACGTTTTTCTATACAAGCGTGTTCTTTACATTTCATATATATATATATATATATATATATATATATATATATATATATATTAAATTTCACGGAGACCAGATTAAATTGCTTTGTTTTTTCCCACCTGACCGATTTCGGCCAATCAGATCTTTGTAACAAGTTTTAAAGAACTGGTCTCTGTGAAACTTAATATTTACGATATATATATATATATATATATATATATATATATATATATATATCCTGCATGAACACGCATAATTTTTTTACGACGAAAAAATTCCCACATCAGGATTCACACCCAACACCTCCTGGGTTCGAATCGTGGTGGGAGCAATTTTTTCATATATATATATATTCTGATAGAGGTTCATCTGTTAACACGTTGCATTATTAATGAACTGTAGTTCCGTGCAAATTAAGGGGAACCTTAAGCATTTTTTTCCCCTTTAAAATTAAAATTAAATTCATTTGATAGAATAACTATTTATTATGAGGACGCAGGAAATCCTTTTCAAACAGTAAAGAAAATGAGGTTTCGTCCTTTCCAGTAGTTCGGAAATCTGAAATCCGCCATCGCGACTTCTGAATGTCGGTTGCGCATTCGCGTAATACAGCTACGTCCCATCTGCAGCGTTTGCTTAAATCATACACGCCTATAACTTTCGCTTTTCCTCCTCATACTGATCGTACGTAATAATAACCTCTCTTTCCCCACCCACGATAACTGTTTCCTTTTGACGCCCTTCCCATCAAAATCCTTTCCACTTTGTTGTGTATCTCTCGTCTCTCGATGGGCGTTATAGTTCTGCCTTTCTCCTTCTCCTTCTTCTTCTTCTTTTCCATTTTCGTCTCCTCATTCGCATCCTCCTCTTCTAATTAAAATTTATTACGTGTCTTTCTGTTATTGCGTTCATGAGAGGCGTCTCGAAACGTCCATAAAATACTTTTTGAACGTTGGACTACAAAGTTTGACGCCCTTAACGAAGCCTTTTCGAGACGTAATTTGAACCTTGTCAACCATCTCGGAACGGCGAATGGTCTGTTAATGTTTCTTCGCGTTAAGTTCGCAACGACCGAGTTCCAGTCATGAATTAAAAATGCGAATCGATCGAAACGTTCTTCATCATGAAGAGTCGTTTAGGATACGTTCACGGTACGTACTTTTACGACGAGGGGAATTTTTTTATGTCAAGGATACATAACAAACTTTTAAGCTCTTCATAGTACTTTTTTTTGTTAAATATAAGATGATGTTTAGTACGAGGGGACTTTCGATATGGGTTGGCCTAAGAGCTACTTAATATATGATGGGAGAACTTTAAGTCTGAGAGAATGTTCAACTTGAGGCTACGCTACTTTAATAAAAAGGTACAGTCAGTGATAAAAGTCCTGTGGTGAAATTCTCCGCTTCTTACCGATAAATATCGTTAAGAAACGACGAATTTCCACAGAAGTTTTTGAATCAACTGTACCGTACTTTGATTCTGCATGAAGTAACTGTCTTCAGTATGTATATATATATATGGCACGTTACAAGTCACACTTTTAAAAACCGACTCTCTGTAATGCAGCGAAAAGCTTTTTAACTTTTTTTTATTAATGAACACAACTGAATAAGTTTACTTCATATTTTCCTCATTCTCAAACGTATCAATTTCCGCAAGAACACTTTCAATATAATTAATGCAGCATTGGAAATCACTGAAGCTTATAAAAGCCGCAAATATGGCGTCTCCTGGCTGGCTTAATTTTACCAAAGAAACTGCATCGTGTTCTGCAGGCGATAAATACAATTTGTAAAGCATATCAAACATTAAGTCTCACAAACAACATGAATGAATGAAGAATGAAAAATGAATGCAATGTTGTTACATTGGATATGAATTATGTTTATGATTTAATATCACATAGTAACATTTTCATGCACTGTTGTTACATTAACACGAATTCATTACAAATTGATTAAATTACTTTACTCCACATTTCGTAACTGATAACGTTATTAATTACGCATAGTGCATCTTATAAAAAAGAAATGTGTTTGCTATAAGAGAGAGTGCTGCTTGCTTCAGTTTGTTAGCTATATATATATATATATATATATATATATACACACGTACATTATATGCAAATAGAAAAAGAGTATCACAGTGAATTTCTTTGAAAAGAATATAACGGTTAATATTCGTCTTACTTGTTTGTTTGCGTTTTTCAACCTCTTTACATATGTTTGTATGTTCATATTTATATCTGTATCGTTAACGAGAGAGAGAGAGAGAGAGAGAGAGAGAGAGAAAGAGAGAGAGAGAGAGAGAGACTCATGACTTGCTTGGTAACATTCGAAAAAAATAAGGATTGAAAAGAAAGGTCTGAAAGAACAGTAAATTGACGTCCGTCCTCCTAAAGGAAGGAAGCTCTCGCACGAGCCTCATTAAGATTACAGACTCGTAGCCATCGAATGAAATGGGAGAAAGCTCGCCACTCAAGCAGCTTACAACAGCCAACTCGTTAGCAGGGAAGTTTAGAGGATAAACAACGCTATACATTAAATTTAAAACTATTTGTTATAAAAAAATTTATTTGAATAAACTTACTATTATTCGATGGGGGAAGGATTCAAGCTGATTGAGACTCCTGTTTGTAATGACTTCAGATTTGTATGTGCTCAATAAATGAAATGTGTAATGCGAGACTATAATAACTAGCGCTCATACATTGTTTTAGCCAACAGTCTGACGCATATTTTCCAGCAGAACAATGCCTTTTGCCATACACTCACATGTATAATAACCTGGTTTACTATAATGGCATCAACGTGGTTCTATAGCTTGCCCAAAGCTCAGATCTCAATTTGTTTGAGCGTTTCTGAGACCATCTGGAGAGAGAACTTAACAAGATAACAGCAAAGCTCAGTCAGTAGCTTCAGGCTACCATATATACACTGATGCTATAAAAAGAAGTGGGCAAGCATCACACCATCTTATCTGCAGAAACTTAAGGGAAAGCAAGCCCTCGGTACAGTGACGTAATTTACTGCAGATGCCTGCCCGCCAAGGTGCTTTTGACCGAGGAAAATTTCTCTCTCTCTCTCATATATATATATATATATATATATATATATATATATATATATGGTATATATATGCCTCGGTGGTATAGTGGTTAGCATCCACAGGCTCTGGGTTTGATTCTCGGTGAGGGCAGGCGGCGCTCAGCTCACCCAGATCTTCATCCTTCCATACAAAAACATGGTTAGTAGATAAATGGGTAGATGAATGGGTATTTTATTATGAATGGGTAGCCTAGTGGTTAATTAAAACTCTGGGCCGCTGGTCAGGAGGTCGGACGATCGAGTCCAGAGCAAGACTTTGTAATTTGCAGCTTCCCTGGTGTGTCGTGGTTCGGATTCCACGTTAAGGGGTAGGTCTAAGGTATGGCAACAAACTTGACCTTCATCGAATGAACAATTCGGGCGGAAGCAAAACTTAGGTTTTTATAAACTTAATTAATTTTTTTTACATAGCTTCGACCAATAAATTTCGGACGTTCTTTGCGAGCTAATTAATTATTACTCGTGATTCAATAAATATATGAAAATGTGGTCAAAACCCCAATAAATAGTCTCTATTTTTAGGTTTAAGATGGTCTATTTATTTATAATCTTAATGAATCGTAATTTGATGAGGACTTTTTTTACACTTAAAGATGAATGGAAACCTGAAAATCAGCAGAGATAGTCACGAATTTTGCTCTAAAATCGTATTCGATTGGAACAAAAATGGAAGTGAGGCACCAAATAAAGAAATAGATAGATAGATAGATAGATAGATAGGATTCAAATAAATATCAGATCAAATATTTTTTTCCGATGTCGCTTCAAAGAAGTTAACTAAATTCACTCTCTAAAGTAAACACACGAGACCTTTCACTTGACATACGTACGTGAAATGTATAACTGCACGTAAGTGTCATGTTAGAATATTCAAATACAGGGCCGCCGAGAGCTGCCACTGGCCCCGAGGAAGGATTGGTATATGGCCCCCCCCCTGTTTAACCAGTATTTTATTATGAATGTTTTTTTGTGTACATAACAAGCAAAGTGATTATATGTCCAAGTCACTATTCAAAACATACAGTATGAATAAACAACTCGGAAGAAAATGACCATTTTATTTTTCGAATCAATTATATTAATTGTATCATCATACAATTTACAAATGCAGTACCACCAGTCCATGCAGGCAAGACAATTGTTTACTGCAAGATTTTCATAATTAGAAGTGTACTTTATTTGCCTTCTCTCTAGCAAAGTGGTAAATGAGTCTGATGAAATTTAAAGTATGGGCTAATTGGCTTTCAATTACGATGGTTCCCAGATCTGTCAGTCGGTCTTGGCCATTGGTGGACCGCGGATAATATTTTATCTATTTCAGTTTGACTATGATAATCTCTATAAAATGTATGTTCATTAATTATATTTCCTCTCTGTTATTTAATCAATTGCTTTATTAATATTTTTAGATTTTATCCCCACTCTTTCCGGGTCCCCTAGAGGTCCGGGCCCATGGGATTTTTCTACGGTATCCCCACCCTCTCGGTGGGCCTGTTCATATATACACTGTACGTTTTAATTGCCAGGAAAAAGTGTGGTTATTGCGCTTCACGCTTTTCTATGCTTTATAAAAGGCGAAAGACTGGAAAACAAGATAGGGAGGGAGAAAGCACCTAAATTTAGACTTTACTGAATTTGGGTGTCCTGAATGGTTCGAGGAATTGCGACAAATGGTATCGCGCGCGTGACACGTTCGAGTTAATGAGTTTATTGTATGTGACAGACTAATATGTATTTAATACTAAAAATGAATGTGTATATACATACCTGCGCATTGGACACCCGAGGAGCATTAAAAAGAACGAAGAAGAAAATCAACATTAGTTATACTTAATAATATGTTCTGTATTCCAGATACTACTACTACTACTACTATTACTACTACAACTACTACTACTACTACTACTACTACTACTATTTTATCCGAATAATAATAAACTATGTAAAAATAACGTGGAAATAAAGTACTAAGAAGCTTTCATTCAATAAACATCAAAGTATTTTAGATCTTACATTCGGAATCTTTATTTCGTACAGTAAAACTTTGCACTGCTGTTTCGAAGTTTCCTGTTGCCAAGTACAGTAATTCCGCACGTTTATATTCGTATAAGCTGTTAAGCAAAAACTTGCGCAATTAAATGAACAGCAAATGACCAAAGTCCGTCGAGGAAAGGACAAATGGGCGTCACATCACTTTTCTCCCGCTGTCTTTTTGTCGTTGCAATATGAAGACGAATCGCGTATCCAAGACTTTTTTTTAGGAGCGAAACTCATTAGGAGCGAGACGCAAGGAGCAGCTTTTTACGCCCGCGCGCGCGCGCGTGTTCCACCAATAAAAGAATGCATACAAGTTATTTTTTTATTTTAAACTTTCTTAAATAATAATTCGCGTAAGTCAGACTTTCACTTCGCGTTATGGGCTAAAAAGTTTCGGAGAAACGTCTGAACAATGTCGAATAGTAGCAAGATTCAGGCTTTTAAAATTCTTTCTACGCGCTTTCATTTTGGGAGGGTTTTTGTCGGCATCAAAAAAAATATATTACTTGAGGAAAAACGTAATATAAATTTCTATAATTTTTCATTATTAAGTACAAACTGTCATCCATTCCTGCTTTTATAAGTATATGGTTCCATTATACACATTTCTATATTTCGTGTTTATATATATATATATATATATATATATATATATACACACGCACACACACACACAGATGATGAAAATAACCACGAAGGAAAATAAAACACGAAATAGTGCTCAAGCGCTTTCATCTAATGACAGCCTCAAGAACACTATATATATATATATAACCTTGGTTAACTTTGATTTGGCTTCTGGCCGAATTGTTCATTCTGACGAACGTCAAGCTTGTCACTCCACCTTAGACCTGCAATTTAACGTGGAATCCGAACCACGCCCCACCAGCAGCACAGCGTCTTAACCACTAGGCTACCCAGGATACCCATTTATCTACCAACCAATTTTTTATTATTGTGTGAAAGGATGAACAGATGGGTTTTGCTGCGCGCTGCCTGCCGTCAACGGGTCTCGATCTCGGGGCCGATGGATTCGTAGTCACCGACGCTAACCACTACACCACCGAGACGCATATTATGGGATACTATTATTAATATCGGTATATATATATATATATATATATATATATATATATATATATATATATTTGACTCTTAAATTGTTTTGTGCTTCATTTTATTTTGTCAGCTTACGTTGGACGTCTTATATTTGGATGTCTTTTCTATCAGTACAGTTTTCACAATTTGTTTGGCAACTTTCGAGTGAAAGAGGAAAACTCTTTCTTACTTCGTGTCTTCCACGAGATTGTTCAGGTATAAAACTAATTTAGCGAATGAGGCAAAACCAAATAGACATACTGTACATACCCTGTATATTCGCAATCAACATTTTCACCTAGCTTCCTTCCTACTTTGTCTTTTTCGAGGGATTGATTCATTGTCTCTGTGGGAGCATCAATTTTATTTTTCTTCCTATAGTTTTGATAATGTTTTTGAGTGTGTTTGTCATGTCTGAGTGGAGAGAACTGATTTGCAGCGAGATATTCCCGATGCTGAAAGATGTTCCACGTTTGAATGCTTTAAAAATTATGAGAAAATTATTATTTTAATTTGATCTTATTTTGTTAAGTACGAATTATTATTTTTTTTTTTTTGAGTGTGAATTTGTTTGCGAGGCTATGAATCGCTCCCGCTTGCTGTCCCTGGGTTGGGTTGAGTTGGTCGCTTACTCTATCATTGCTCGCGCTGAAGATGACTCTCGGGGCACACTCACCCCAATATCGTGGGGAAATGAGTTTCTTGGCATTCTGCCGTACGCAGTGTGTAAAATGGTGGAATTTACTTCTTTCGTCCATAATTTCCATTAACCAAACTTCTTATGATGTGGGAAGATACTTATCGTCCATTTTATGTTGTAATAATGATAGTCTTTTAAGAGGGCCAAAAATTGGCACAGCGCTCGGGCCAACTAATACGGCCCATTATGCTAACTCCTGAATTATTATTACAAGCAACATCGGGATTCGAAACCCCGACGTCACTGTCTTCATTTCGCTTATAGGGAAACGGTATTATCCACTGAACTATCGACAGTGGGATCTTCTTTTCTAATAGCAATTTCTTCTCTCACAGTGACGACGCATTGTTTTATTGCTTTGATGGATTTTCTAAATTTTGCTCTATCGTCACTTTATACTGCTTTATATTGGGTCTTTGACTCGTGTTTCGAGCTGCATTTCATGTACCAGTAAATAGAAGATTTCTCCAATGATTGCTATTTCGTGTCACTGCATGTTTCAACGTTTCTTGAATTTGCTCTACTTATTTCCTCTCTTCTCTCTCTCTATCTTTCTCTATTTCTTCTTGCTCATCATTGGAAGAGCAAACAGCGCCTGTATTCATTTTAACGGTACAATCTTGACAGGTGTATTTCACTTCACTGATTCTTCTTGGCAATTCTCGTGATTTTATATCTACTCATATTTTCCAGTTTCTACACTTAAAATTTACTTTGTGATCGTAAAATTGTCATCATTTCATCATTTTCGTTAGTTGCAATTTGCGAGCAAAGTTGGATATGCAGATTTACTGTTTTTTTCAGATATAAGTAATGCATTAATTTTAGGCTACATCAGCGAGTACCTCTATCTAATGTCTTAACAGAAATCACCCTTCGAGCGTCCAAAACACTTATCACCCCCTTTTCAGTTCGATGGCACTTAGGTCAGGTTAGGTTAAATAAGTTTGGTTAATTAGTGTTTTAGATATATGAATTTTAAAAAGTCAGTACGTCGCTTATGCGGAAATGCGCACGTGTGTGTGTGGAGGAGAGAGAGAGAGAGAGAGAGAGAGAGAGATAAATGAGCTATATTCTTTTCTTGTAAAATATATAGGACCTGCGAACCAACCAAGTGAAAAAAATCCCACACTTACGTTACGCAAGGTAAATAAAATTCTTTTGAAGACACACACACACACACACACACAAACAATATATATAATATATATATATATATATATATATATATATATATATATATATATATATGGGCTGAAGAAAACAACATAAAATTTAACATCCAAAAAATTCATCTTTTAAGATATGGAAAAAAACAAAGAACTAAAGCAAAGAATATTATGGCCCAAATAGACAGGAAATTCAGAAAAAAATTTAGGAGTTATGATGACCGACGATGCGAAATTTGAGACATAAAATCAGATAAGGATAAACAAGGCAAAAAAATAAAAAATTAAGGAACAGATACTGAGAAAATTTAAAAGAAAGGATCAGGAAGTAATGATTCCCTTGCTGGAAACTTGAATGTTGCTCAGTCTTGACGTCTTCATATGAAAAAAAGAGAAATCAATAAACTCGAAGAAATCCGAGGAAATTTCACAACCATTGATCTTGGCTTGGTTTCCTTGGTTTACTAAAACCAAGCTAACCAAGCCGAGATCAATGACTGCAAATAACTCAATTACTGGGAAGGAGTACGTACGTTAAATCTATATTTGCTTGAAAGAAGAAGAAGACGAGGGAGGTACACCATAATATACGGTACGTATGGAAAATAATAGAAAAAATAGTACCTAACCTCAAACTGAACCTCATAACCACCCAAACAACACTGAAAAATAGCAAAGGGAGAATGTGTAGTGTTCCCAAGCTAAAGGTCAAACAAGGGACATCCTCAGTCTCTGAAAGAAAATATTTTTGTTGTCAGAGGGCCAAGACTATTCAACCAGCTACCCAGAGACATTAAAAATATCGCCGATATGAAAGTTGAAATCTTCAAAATTGCAAGATATATATGTATATAACACTAAAAATGTGTTATAATATACACTTGAATAATTTTTATAACTTACATAACACAAAATGGCTTTCCCAATCCCAAAAATGCTTCCAAATATATAAGAAAAATATTAGAAAAATGAAAATTCTCTTTAAAAATGGATTTAAAGTTAATAACTGAAATTTAAAAAGGTCATTATTAGCATAAAAAAATTTGTTTTAGGCCAATGATTCTATATATATATATATATATATATGAAAATTATTTCACGAAAGTAACACGTGAAAAATATTTATGATGAATAAGTCTGAAACCATAGGGTAAAATAAGTAATTCATGTTTTTCCGTTTATGCAAGTGCCCATGATGTCTTTGAGTAAGGAAGAACGCATCCAGATAATTCTGCTCGTAGGAAATCGGAGTCAGAGGGAGGTCGCTGAGGAATTTAACAGATTGCATTCGGACCGCGCGCCGATAACACACAGCTGTGTCGGCAAACTTGTAGCAAAGTTCAGGGAAACGGGATCCATAGGAGATAAACCACGCAGTGGACCTCCGAGGACATCCACCGACGATGACACAGCCGCTACCATTCTCGCTCATTTCACAAAGCTCCCAAAAGTCTCTTCGGCGTTTTTATTGTCGTTTTTATCATTTTGCCCTATGGTTCCAGATTTACGGGACACCCTATATATATATATATATATATATATATATACAGGGCGTCCCAAAAAATGTATACACACTTTAACAGCTGATAGCTCAATTGATGTTTCTTTCTTTCCAACTTAAACCCATTAGAATTAATAATGGCAGTCAGACTAAGCTTTGAACAAAGGAAATTCATTCTAAAATGCTACTGGAAGTGTGAAAACGCAGTTGAAGTGCAAAGACAGTTTAGGAGGGAGTTTCAAACAGATCTACCAACGCGACTTACCATCACTCGAATTAGAGATAAGTTTGAAGCCGATGGAACTGTTCAGAATGTCCACAAGAAGCGTTCCGGAAGACCACGGACATCGACAAGCCCCACAAAGCAAGAAAGAGTACTGGAAACTTATCACCAAAGTCCAAGAAAATCTGTGCGGCAAGCGAGTCGTGAGGTAGGAATTTCAGAATCGTCTGTCCAACGCATTTTGAAGCGCTGTCAATGGAAAAGTTACATTCCAAGATTAGTCCATGCTATTAATGAAGATGATGATCCGGACCGAAGAGTGGAGTATTGCGAGTGGTACTTGGCACGATGTGGATGTGGATTGGACGAAGGGGTTTCGTAGAATACCCTCCGCGTTCACCAGACCTCACACCACTAGACTTTTTTTTTATGGGGATACTTAAAAGACAAAGTCTACGCTATAAAACCTGCAACAGTCGCTGAATTGAGAGCAGCCATTGAACGAGAATGCACACAAATACCAAACGAAATGTTTCGTGATGTTTGCGATTCCATTGCTTCGCGTTATCAGCAGTGCCTGGACCAGAACAGACGTCAGTTTGAAAACAGGCGTTGACAAAACAATTAAATAATGTCTGTAGATTCTATTACATTTTGAAAATGAAATGTATTTTAATAAACACTGCCTTTATAAGTATTTAAAGTGTGTATACATTTTTTTGGGACGCCCTGTATATATATATAAAACATTCAACCTTTCAAATGTTCCGTGCGATGATTCTTCATTTCAAGAAGGTCAAACTTGTCGCCCCTCTTCTCGAGTTGGTCTGGTGAAATAGAGAGTTGGTTTCTTGTACTCTCCACCTCACATAGCCAGGTACGCCCGGCTCATCGGGGATTGTTCTAAGTCAGGCGTCTAATTTTCTTTTGAAGATGTCCACCGCAACACCGTTCGTGTTTCTTAGTTCCTTAGCTGATTAAACAGTCTTGGTCCTCTCTCAACAAAACTATTTTCTTTCAGGGTTAAGGATGTTCCCTGTCTAGCCTTTAATTTGGGAACACGACACAGTCTTCCTTTTCTACTTTCCACTGTTGTTTGGAGAGTTATAGGGTTCAGAGTAAGATTAGGGGTTAGTTTCTCTATTATTTTCCACGTGTAAATAATGGTGTATCTCTCTCTTCTCCTTTCCAGTCAATATAGATTTAATTCGTGTAACCTTTCCCAGTAATTTAGTTCTTTGCACCCATTGATCTTGGCTGTGAAGCTTCTCTGAATCCCTTCTAGCTGTCTAATGTTTTCTTTATATATACATTATATATATCTTTTACAGAGAGGCTTTATAAGTAATCAAAAACTTTTATACTGGATTGTATCTACTTCCATTTAGGATAAATTCATAAATTTTTTTAATTTTATACGTAGCGTAAATATTATGGGGTTAAAATGTATATATTTTCTTATACAAATCCTGACTGTTCGTTTGTTTTGGCTGGACTAGAGCATGGTTATTCATATCTGACTAAATCGTTTTTGAATTGAATAACCTTTATTAATAATAAAATAAAGACAGTAGTCCTTTTACAATTTACAATTTTTACAATGACATGAATAATTGTGAAGCTCGGCTATTTATTTTTTATTTAATTTGGCCCTTAAGCTTTAGGCTTTACTGGTCTCTTATTAATGACGAGTCTCTACCCAATTGGAATTACATTAGTTATTAATTAATTATTAAAATTTAATTAAATTAACGTGCTTTGAACTGAATGGTGAACGTTTTGAACATTTTTGATATGGTTCCATAAATTAATGTACATCCAACTCAGTACAGACTTCTCGGACGCACTGAACTTTTGCACATTTTTGTGTAGATTTCTGTACATTTCTGCCCAACTTTGTCTCAAGCTTTAAACTGTATTGATGAATAGCAAAGTCAAAACCGAAGTGCTCAAATTATGGGGATAGTATTGTCTTTGAGATTGAGTCACCAATGGGATTACTGTACTTCCAACGCAATGTCATTCACATTCGTGGTCCGCAAGAGGGGATTCCAAATTTGAGAAAAGAGGTGTTTTTTTAAGGAAGAATGTCACTCCAATTCTCATTCGGAGTAAAGGCTCCAAATGAGAATATTTTTTAACTTTACTTAATTTATAACCTAACCTAACCTAACCTGGACCAAAGTGGGAAAGCCGTGGATGAGATTGAGAATATAATATCAAATGGGACTACATCGATCCCGTCCACAGGGGAAGACAACAGTTTGACGGGATTTTAAGCCTTAGATAGTAAGAAATAGAGACCATATTATTGAAGAATGCGTTCTTTTCTGAGACATATTTTATGTTTCGGTAAGATGATCTCTATTTCTTCTTACCTAAGGTTTAAAATCTTGTCCAGAGGAGATGCCGACAGTTTGATGGAATTTTAACCCTTAAGTTTGAAGAAATAGAGATCACTAAATATGTTACATAGATTGCGCTTGAATCTCACCGCAGATGAATTTGTGGTGGATATTGAAATTTAAATTTCACCGCAGAAGAATTTGCGGACACTTCAGCTTGAGTTTCACCGCAGAAGAATTTGCGGCGGATCAGTCCTTTCAGAACTGTAAAGTTTCCATTCTGGTAAATATAGGTAGAGAGAGATAGATAGCCCATTATTAGGAGACTTTCCCCTTAAATTTTATTTCTAAATGAAAGAAAACGTACGTAAGTTATGGCTAACTGTAATAAATGTTTGTTAATGTATTAAATCAAGTAAATTGTGTGTTTTGTTTCGTTTGTGTAAAACGAACAAAAGGTAGCAACGAGATCGAAGATCTATAATAAAAAAAAAATACTTTCATGGCAACTTTTAAAGAAGTTCTGCATTACCAGATTTTCCTTATAAATAAAATAAAAAAAAGTATTTCTTAACTGTACAAATATAATACCAGTTATTGTAGTCTTCGAAAAAAACATGATACAGACAGACCTAAATGCCGCTAAACAATAAGTAACGTTCTTCCTTAAAATGTTAAAAAAATTGGCAGGTGGTCTTCTCTTCAAATTGAACGGAGAACCACGTGAGCAAGTTCGATTTAAGTATCTGCCTCATATTAATAACAGTTTTCGGCGTCTTGACGTTCGTATTAAGAAGCCAAACAGGCATTTGAGAGCTAAAGCAAATATGATAAGGAATTATGTACACTTGCATGTTTTTGAACACTTTTTTTTTCAGGGCAACCCTGATGACGTATTGTTAGTAAATAAACACTCGTGAATAAAATAGGAAGTACGTTTATCCACGTCACTGCAGTATATATTGTATGTTACGGTCTTTTGGCGAAATTGCCCATTTTGCAAAAAGATCAGCCTTTTCGCAAAAGAACCAAAAAGCCGACCTTTTTGCATAATGGCATTAAATGCCAGGCCACTTTGCAAACAGGCCGGCATATTGGCCATTTTTCAAAATGGCTGGTAATCCAGCCGGCCATTTTGCGAAAAGGCAGAACTTCAGTTAAGAGATTCAATCCAGTTCGATTGAAATTATTGAAGTTGAAATTATTGAATGCCCGGTTAGGTCAACTGTCCGCCCTTGACGATTGGTTAGGTTAAGTCGTGATATTTTCGTTAAACAACAAAAGTATCACGACTTAACCTAACCAATCGTGAAGGGCGGACAGTTGACCTAACCTGGCATTCAATTAACCTAACAGGGCATTCAATATCCAGTTCGACACAGCTTCGAAGGGTATATGCAAAATGGCCGGCAGGATTACCAGTTATTTTGCAAAATGGCCAATATGCCGGCCTGTTTGCAAAGTGGCCTGGCATTTGATGCCATTATGCAAAAAGGCCGGCTCTTTGGTTCTTTTGTAAAAAAGGCCGTAACATATATATATATATATATATATGCGCCTCGATGGTGTAGTGGTTAGCGTCGCTGACTACGAATCCATCGGCCCCGGGTTCGAGACCCGGTGACGGCAGCCGGCGCACAGCAAAACCCAGCTGTTCATCCTTCCACACAATAAAGAAAGTGGTTGGTAGATAAATGAGTGGTTGGTAGATAAATGGGTACCCTGGGTGGCCTAGTGGTTAAGACTCTAGGCTGCTGGTGGGGCGTGGTTCGGATTCCACGTTAAACTGTAGGTCTAAGGTGGAATGAAAACCTTGACCTTCGTCAGAATGAACAATTCGGGCGGAAGCTAACCAAAGGTTATATAATTTTTCTCACCTTCATATCGTTGAGATTTGTATTAGTTAATGGAACAGCAGCATTCAGTGATTCAATGTAGTTTAAAACGCGAATAAAATATATAACTTTGATAATTGCGCACCTTCGCGTTTCCACGTTAAAAGTTGTTCTCAAAAGACAGGAAAATAGATGACAAATATCACTATTTTCACTATCGAATAGAATTTGGGTCTGGAAAGAAAAGTTCTCTCACTTCATCTTTCATGAGTTTATCGATTTTACAAATACAATATTTTTTATGAAGGTTGCATTATTTATCTCTCACAGACCTCAACTCAAAGACTGACGAAAGCCTCTTATCAATTTTAAACCTTAACATCAGGAGCTCTGCTGACTATCGTGATAGCCTCAAAGATACTTTAACATCTTTCTACGTAATTATACTTACAGAAACATTCATACAAGGTCTGTAAACAACTCTTTCCTCAAGAAGACTACATACCTTTTATGACATTTTCCTTACAGAGAGGAAGAGGAGGAGGAAGAGGAAGAAGAGGAGGAGGAGGAGGAAGAGGAAGAGGAGGAGGCAGCATCCGAATTTACATAAAAAAATATCAATATACAAAGATTGACTCTTTCTTTTATGAAAGCTTACATCGAAATATGTGGGGTAAATCTTACTTTCGACACAACAGCTTTCAACATAATGGCAACACACACAGACTATCCAACGGAAGCGTAAATAACTATATAATAATTTTGCAGGACCTAATCAAAAATCAATCTCTGAAGAGCGCGCGCGCTTTCATCGCCGGGTAAACCAATATGGTCTAAAAATTATCCATTAAAGAAAAACATAAAATACACAAAGAGTGAAGAAACGCTTACTTTCTAACTCACTGAAACAAACCTTACTAATTAATTAATACTTAAAACAAAAGCTATTTACTATAAACGAAAATTCGAGTGATGTAGAGGCGACCCCAAACGAGAAAGAACTTTCATTAACAAAACGATAAAAAAAAAAAAAAAAATCTCTGTACCCGAAAAAACTAATAATTAATAACGAATTCATTACAGACACAAGTATTTCAAAGACTTTCAATGAATTTTTTACTTTAGTATAAACTAAATTCGCGTCTAATATCCCCACCAATGTCCTTCGATACATACCATAAGGCCTCCCTAACACATTCTCTTTACTTATCACCTATTACGACATGCAGTTTAATAACAGCTATAGAGCAATGAGAAAGTAAAAAAAATGTACGCTGGGTACAATCCCAAATTATTTATAAAGAATGTGTAAATTTAACTGCAGCTCAGCTCGCAAAACTTGCATTAACCTCTCCATTCAAAGTGGTATCTTCCCAGACTGCTTTAAAAGTGAAGAGTATGCCCTATTTTTAAAATCAGGTGACAAATCTTCCCCTTCAAACCATCAATAAATGATATGAGAAAGTAATATGCAATGAAATGAAAAAAATTACTTAAAGAAAAAAAATGGCTTCCCAAAGCAACCCACAACGTTTTGACACGTAAAATACATTAGAAACTTAAATTATACTTTAAATTGTAAACAAAATCTTTAAGCTCCACTGGACCCAACATATGAGGTCCTCTTAGGAGGAAGTGGCTAAGTGACAAAAGTAAAAAAACGCAATTAAAGTTGTATCAAATTGAAAGTTGCCATAACTTTTGAACTTATCTTCGACGAAATATGTTCAAAAGTTCAAAATTTATGGCAACTTTCAAATTGGTACAATTTTTAACTACGTTTTCTGGGGTTTTTCACCTTTGTCGCTTAGCCACTTCTTCCTAGTAGTATAGGGCCTCATATGGAACAACGCTCATCGAGAGACGAAATAATCTAATACGCTTAAAAGCTTCGAGCCAAAAACTAAACGATAAACTCATCAAATCTTACAAATCATAATATTCTCACTTGTTTTACCTATTTTTATTCTAACTTCTCTCGTTCGTTCTTTTCTCTCTACACTACTTTTATTCCTGTAAGCCATAACAAAAAACTATTTATGAGGCATCAAGGAATTTAATACTATACCAAATTCTTGTACAGTGTTAACGTATTTAACATTATACACAGACTAAACTATATCCATAGCAAAAATTAATTCTTTCTGTAATTTTAGCTCAAATCTATAATTATGTATACAGTATATATAAATATATGTAATATCTAATTGTATGTCCAGTTTCTTTTTGTTATCTCATACGGCATCTAGTGTCAAAAGCCACTGTACTTTGTATTTAATTTTACACCTTCCTTCCTTCCTTCCTTTTAAATAAGTTCTTGCTATGCATTATCTGAAAAGATTTGCCAAATAACCTTATTCTGTCAATACAGCATCCAATTTGTTTGCGAATGGCAATTCTATGATATTTATGTATGGGAAATACTTTACTGATTCATTTATGTATCTTTCTTGTTACATCCATTGTATGTTCCTTGTATATATATAAGTAGAACAATAAATATAAATAAATAAATAAAATATTTGTAAGTCGTTTTTCACAGAATATTCCTGAAATGAGGGACTAACAGTGTCCGCAAAAGTACTAAAAGGGATGCGGAATATTTTTGTAAAATACGGCATCGTTTTTTGAAGTACGAGACGGGTGGCAACCCCGTTTGGACAGGTTGGTTGGTTGATGAAGTTGTTTAACCTCCTTCGCAGCGTCTGAGGTCATATGACGGAGAGGACCTACGGCTTTACGTGTGATCCGAATCACGGGTCACTAGATAATGTGAACGCGGAGGATAGTCTCCCATCCAACTACTCTTCAGACCCAAAGTCGCTTATCTTCGCTCATCGACGGGAAGCGGTGTCACGACAGTGCCACGACGACGTAACCCTATTTGGACATGAGGGAAGGTATAAATTGTTGCTGGGGCTTCTCATTATTAATTCATACGTGACTTATCTGTGAAGCACTTTGTAAGCCGTTCTGCAACAATATTTCATAAAGAATAATTACTATCTTGTCAAGATTACAAATAGAGGAAGGATTATAGGATGAAAATTGCAGGAATGTCACTCACTGCAATTGCGAGTACCTGGACACTCTCGAACAACTACAGTATGTAGAAGTATTAGAAAATGGTAAGAAGGGGAGTCCATGCAAGAGTGTCATCGATCAGGAATGCTACGAAAACCGAAACACATTTAAGATAAAAAGATAAGGAATGCTGTCACACAAATTCCATTCACAAACAATGTAACTTCACAGAATAACGAAACGGAATGGAATTCAATTGTATCAGATTCTCGGAGATACTGGCACCGGACCGGACAGTTTACAAATGGACGTTTTTGTGAGAACCGTAAGAAGACGTCTACACGAACGAGGGATTCAGAGAAACGCTAACTGATGGAAATCGTTAAAATAGGTTCCTCTTCGCAAACAATTATGTAAACGTAGACATGGATTTCTGGACATGGACATGAACATGGAATTTTTCGGATAAAAAATTGTAAATTTCACAAATCAAGCAAAGTTTACTACTGGCCACTGAACAATTAACATGTTAATGTATGTAGAAATGGATTTGGATGGCGTTGGAGAGCTAACACCAATCACTGGAAGATTCATTGCAGAAGAGTATGTGGAAATTCACGAAGAATTTGTTATCCTAAGTCAAAGATGTTAACTGGCGGCCCGCGGGCCAGTGTTATTTAGTATTTCTTACTTTTAAAATAGTTTGTGTTTTTTAATATTTCGTATTACAAATTCTAAACGTACTTTACCCAATCATATAGTTTCGGTTCCCAGACTACAGTCTAGGTGAGAGACTGATCCACGAGCATAAAGAAATTGGCCATCCCTGCCCTAAGTGCAGTTGGGGTCATATTTCTGTGAACACCTTTTCTTACAGTATTGTATGAGACTACTACTACTAATACCACTACTACTACTACTACTACTATACTACTATACTACTACTACTATACTACTATCAGTATTATTATTAGTAACAATAAATATTACAATATTACATTCTACAACATTAATGTTCTAGAGAATATATTTATTTATTTGTACCCGAATAGTGTGGCCCTTAAGCTTTAGGCTTTACTGGGCTCTATTAATTAATTAACTACTCCTTTCACTAATGCACATCTCACAAATATAAATGTGAAAAACATTTATTATTTTTAATATGCATTTTCTAGACCAGTAGACATTTTGTAGATGAATTGCAACGACATTCAAAGCCTACTGTAACTTAACCTAACCTAATAAAATAACCTAACCGAGTCTAACTTAACCTAATCTCTTCTAACCGACCTTTAATATATATAGCCTAATGAAAACTCAGTATTTTAATCGATTTGATTTAAAACTATAAATGAAAGAGGTTGCCATGGAAACAAAAGTTGAACCATTCAAATCGAAGATCAGCGAACATGTTTTATAAACAAGTTTTTACTTGGGTTTGAATCTTGGATTTTCGCATACGGATAAATATAGAAAGATTAAGATCATGTTTCAAATTGTTTAACCTCCTTCGTAAAGGCAAATGTCACGTGACGAAGGTAACCCATCAGCTTTTTGTGGAATCCGACCCCCTACCCCACTAAGGGAGACTCCAGAGAAAGATCTTAATCGCTGAAATTTGAAGTCCCAGACGAGACTCGACACCAGGAGCTAACGACATCTGATCGACATGACAAAATTGGCAGGTTATTGTGGGTTACATTAAGTTAGGTTAGGTTAGCATAAGTTAGATTACCCTAGGTTAGGTTAGGCTAAGTTATGTTTATAGTGTCGATATTATAGTCTTATCGATCAGGTGGGTATAGGTTACTAGTCTCGGTAGCTTACCACAAGGTAGGTAGTACAGAAAAACTATTAGTATCAAAGAATTTTGTCGCGTTTTTCAAAGGTCGTCATAGCTTCTGAAACACACTCGCAATTCAGGTCGATAATGTATAAAATGAATGTAAAAATGAATGGATGAATGACGTACAACAATTTGTGAGAAAGTAATGAATTTATTACATGTACAAATTACTGATATAAAATAAATACTGATGTATAGATTTTATTCTACACAATCTGAGGATTGAATTTCATTATTTATAGCTTAAATAGCCATCAAATGTTAATTCCTAATATAATATTTTAATATGAGATCACTATATCGTATGATCTCAAATCACACATTGCAGCATTTGTGGGTTTTGTGGTTTTGCAGTCTCTCTCTCTCTCTCTCTCTCTCTCTCTCTCTCTCTCTATATATATATATACACACACACACACACACACTCTCGTATATATATATATATATATATATATATATATATATATATAAAATGCCTCTCTCTATATACATAATGCCTAGGTGGTGTAGTAGTTAGCATTGCTGACTACCTACGAATCCATTGGCCCCGGGATCGAGACCCGGTGACGGCAGGCGGCGCGCGGCCAAACCCAGCTGTTCATCCTTCCACACAATAAAAATCGTTTGGTTAGATAAATGGGTACCCTGGGTAGTCTAGTGGTTAAGACGCTGGGCTGCTGATCGGGAGGTCGTGAGATCGAATTGAGGCGAGGACTTTGTAATTTCTGACCGCCCGTGGTGGGGTGTGGTTCGGATTCCACGTTAAACTGTACGCCTGGAATGGCAAACTTGACCTTCGTCAGAATGAACAATTCAAGGGAAGCAAAACCAAGGTTAACTAACCAAGGTTAACCAACCAAGGTTAACCAACCAAGGTTAACCAACCAAGGTTATATATTACGGACAGTCCGTTTTAAACATATTGTAGTATGTAGCCTTACATCTTTATTCCAATACTGAACTAAAAATGTAAAGCTGTTTTTGATGCCGACTGTATACAGTCAAATTCAACTGATACTAGAATGCATATCATTACAGTTTTATACGAAATATTATGAATGTAATACTTTCTTTTATATTATATTGTATAAACAGTTATATTATTGGCTCTGCATCAATGCTTTGATTTATTTCATTCAACTGAACAGTCAATCCATCAATCTATATGATTCTTTCATGTGTGTGTGTCGTTAGCTTGTATTATGGATACTCCTAGTTTTATAGGCCCGGTGCACGAGTCCTCAAGAGTAAGATGCACCGCAGGGTTGCGTTCCCTTCCCGAAGCAACACAAATGCACCCGCTTAATCACAAACATATTCATATTACCTCACGCTTGCTCTGCACAAACTGGACCGAGAATTCAGAATAGCGGCAATTTCAAACTTTACGTTTATACAGGCTTGTACAGTATATGTTTTGAATACTTGGATTCATATGCGTTTATTTCAGCATAATATTAAAATAATAGATAAATGAATACACTATATATGACGTAATAATTATTCATTTTTATAACCAGAGAGAGAGAGAGAGAGAGAGAGAGGAGAGAGAGAGAGAGAGAGAGAGAGAGAGAGAGAGAGAGAGTCACAAACCCAACCTTACTCACACAATCTTAATGCCAAAACCAAGCTATTTAAACGGTCTTATACGAGTGCCAGAGTGGCCATATAGTATACAGGGTGAGTGAGTCTGTAAATGAGAAATAAATAAACTTACGATCAGGAAACTCGGCCCAATTATTATGGAAGAATGAAAGTATTTTTATAGGCACAGAACTTGTTCCAAGTATCCTTCCATTTGCGAAATTACGTGACGGTCTTCAACATTTCGGTAAAGATAGAGCGGGTTTTAGCGTTCAGTCGCTGCTTTTAGGGTTTCGTGTCCTGGGATATTCTATGAAAAAGATTCTCATAAGATATTCTTTAGATATTCCCATAAGAGGAAATCACGGGAATTTATATCGGGTAACGATGGAAACCACGCAAGACCAAAGTCGTAATAAAGGTTGGGATACCTGCTGGGCAGGACTTTCGGTCCAAAGGCTTCATGCAGAAAGCCATAAACGACATTCGCTGAATGAGGTCTTGCGCCGTCGTCCTGCTCAAACCGAACTATGTTTATATGACTGTCTCGAGTCATAAGAAGCCGGGTGAACCGTTCCTGGAAGATATGGAGCTAAACATTTTGGTTTACAGTTGCGTCAATAAAGACTGAACCAAAGATCGCACACGGGAGGCCGTTGTAAGAAATTACAGTGCCCGGATTCATTCCACAAGTTCGCAAAGAAACGTACACTTTAAGCATATCGTGTGCCTACCCCCTCCCCAAAAAACCCCAAAACACCAAAACTCTCATCCCTCCATACACAGAGAGGTCGTTTTTCCATGACTTCGTAGAACAAAAAACATTTCGTCAGCCACAGTCTCATTTAGAAGTGCAACTTTTCATCCGAGTTTTCAACACATTGACGTAAAGTAAAACTAATTCAGTTCTCTTTTGCCAACTGTTTTCGTCCATTTCAAATAAATGAGACACACAATGACAGAAATTAGTCGACCTTTTCCTAAACTTTTACGCCACTTTTTGAAAAAAAAAATTTTTACGACTAAAAGCGGGGGGCGGGGGATTGGGTTGCTTCTCCTTATCACTCACGCAGGCAATGATAAGAAATAGTGTATTTGCTATTTGCATTCAAATTTCGGACTGGGGCAAGCTGTTAAGCGAGCTAATTATATATATATATATATATATTATATATACATAGAATACCATGCATGAACACGCACAATTTTGAATAATGCAAAACTTACCCTCACCAGGGCTCGAACCCCAACCTTTTATATAGAAAAGCGCTAGCCACTACACTACGGCGGGTTAAATTGTACATATTCAATAATGTTCACGCATAATATTCCATTTATGAGAATCCAGCGTTGCACCAGATAATTTGTAGGAAATTGCTGGTCATTACATCGAGTACGGGAGGGTTAATACATAAAATGCCTTTGGACGCTAATGCGTTATGCGTTTCCTCAATTGTTTAAATGTATGAAAAGGGTGAATCTTTATCTCGTCGTAGTATAGTGGCTATCGTCCTCACCTTCTATGCAAGTAGATGGTACTAGGTTCGAATCCTGGTGGGGGGAAATTTTGCGCATATATACTTACTTTATGAGGGTTTGAACGACGGTTGAGGATCGACCTGCGGTCGACCCCTCTGCAGCATCCCGCCTCATTTGCGGGATTTGGTGGAGGAGGAAATTGCTACATATTGCCATATATATTGCTATAATGACTGCCATCTATAATTTAAACGTAAAGAAGCAATTAAAAAAAATTAGTTGAACATACTCGTACATTGTCCAGAAGTGAACATAAATGAACGATATAAAACCTAAGAAGCGAAACGAGTAATAAATATTGGTACTTTCCTGTTATTCCGGACCCCAGGATATCCTCGCCTTTACGGTCCTAAATTATAACTAAGAATGTAAGAGTCCTAAATTATGTAGAACCAAATTTTATATATATATGTTACAGTCAAAATGTGTAACCAGCCATTTCGCGTAATGGCTGAAACTTTTAGTCATTTCGCGAAATGGCTGTTTCACTTGGTCATTTCGCGAAATGACTAAAATCTTCAGCCATTACGCGAAATGGCTGAAATTCCACCTTGGTCATTTCGTACAAGATCATTTGCCCGGTTAGGTTAACTGTAGGGCCTTGACAATTGGTTGGTTAAGTTGTGTTATTTTCGTTAGTTTTAACGAAAATAACACGACTTAACCTAACCAATTGGCAAGGGTATACAGTTGACCTAACCGGGCCTTCAATGGCGGACATCGGAATAACATTGAAGGCCCGACTAGTATTTGAAAACCTCTATATTGAAAATTCAAATTCAAATGTGTTCAAATGTATATTTGAAGAGTGTTTCTCACTTATTTGAACAGACCTGTGGATGTATGTGTTTTAGCAGATTTAGTTAGTTAAATAAAGGTTACCAATTTTATTGTGATGTTTGTTATTTCTATGAATTCATGACAAAAGTCATTTTAGCCATTTCACGAAATGACCAAGGTGGAATTTCAGCCATTTCGCGTAAAGGCTGAAGATTTTAGTCATTTCGCGAAATGACTAAAAGTTTCAGCCATTACGCGAAATGGCTGGTTACACACTTTGACTGTAACACACACACACACACACACACACTGATGATTGGTTAGGTTAAGTTGCAATATTTTCGTTAGTTTTAACAAAAATATCACGACTAAACCTAACCAATTGTTGGGGTCCGGGATAACAGGAAAGTACCTAAATATTAGATAGAATCGTGATGTGTAAAATAGTGTAATTCGAATATGAGGCTCTAGGGCGGCTAACTAGGTTCGAGGGGGTTTAATACTCAATGTAACTTCAACTAGGTTAGGGGTAGATTTGTCGCCTCCTGAGATGGTCTAAGATTTATATTATCGTTCGGTCCAAGCATGATCGGTCTTAAGCCTAGGTTTACCCTATATTTCCTCTTAGATTATGCAATGTAATGCGAGTAATGCACGCGTGATAACAAACCGCGACATTTAAAGGGCAGACAACAACAGTTTGGGTTATCAGGTAAACACTCTCTGCGCATGCGCTAATTTCCTTCGTATATATGCTACATCAAAGAAAATTGACAAACATTTCAAGTATTTGTCGATATATATATATGTATATATATATTTATATTATTAGGGTTGTTTAACCTCCTTCGCAACATCTAAGGTCATATGACGGAGGGGACCTACAGCTTTACGTGGGATTCGAATCACGGGTCGCTACATAATCTGGGCGCGGAGGACGGTCTCCCATCCAACTACTACCCAGACCCAATGTCGCTTAACTTCGCTGTCCTCCGGGAAGCGGTGTTACGACATTGGGCACACACATATATATATATATATATATCATAGAAATAAAATGTTGAAAACTATAGATGTAAAATTAGGTGATCATAAAATTAATTGGATGTAATGTCATGTCACCTTAGAAATTTGTAGAAAATTTTCAGGTTGTTTCATTAAAATAGTTTCATCAGTAATTCAAATAAAACATTAATTTCATCAAAATTGCTGTAAAATTTCTATTTTCTCTGAAAAATCGTGTCACGTTTCATGAACGTAAATTAATTCATTGATTTTTAATTCTTTTTTTAAAGTGTGACGTCATTAAAGACTTGCCCTGTACAAACTAAACACAATATTAAGTTTATTTAAAGGTCTATGATGAACTATATACGGATAACGGTGTTTCAACACGTTTTCTTAACTAGATTACACAAACACAGATGTCCACTTACTCATGCGCGCGCCTCACACACACACACACACACACACACACACGTAATGTTATATTTAAATTTGTTAAATAAGTCTGGATATTTTCGCGTAATCTTTTATCTTTTTTGTTTTTCTCTTATTTGAAGCATTTTAAGGTCTTCAAGGCTAGTTATGTATTTTATTTTGTGTTTAATTAAAATCTGAAACTCATATATATATATATATATATCCTTGAATTTCTAATTACTCGCGAATAAAATACTTCATAAGGTAAAGTGTTTGTTATTAAATTGTTCATGATGGCGAACATATTAAAAAATAACGTAATTATTCATTTTCTTTCATATTTTACGTCAAGTGATTCCTCCATTTTTAATTGTGATCCGTTTTGAAGTCAAGAAAATTTCCCACGTTGGGTTTAAAATTCCTCTTCGCAACAGTTCTTCCAGACAAAAATGTGGTTTGCCACTTCTTGAAAGTCGTGTGTAAAGGAATAAATTCACGCGTGATGAAGACTTTAGTATAGGCCGAAAGCTTGCGCTTCTAATCAATTTCTTATTACGATTTTATCCTTTTAATCAACTTCTCCCAATTGAGAATATTCACTTAACAAAAATGTCTCAATTTCTTTGTTACAAGAAAGAAATTTAGCTGGCACAATGTTACTACGATACACGACGATTTGTATCTCTGCGTTCTGCACTAATATTTATGAGAAGCAACTTTGGGATAATTATAAAAAAAAGTTCTGATAGAACTCGAAAATTGCTTTATAATATATCTTTTAGACTACTACATAAGTTACCTCCAAGATGTTCAGCTTCGCAAATGTTCGCTAACCACAATATCTCGAGCCTCATTCCCGGAGATAACAAGATGCGTTCACTACAATCTAATGCAAAGAATTCAAAACTCAAGACAATCCAATTGTCCAAGTTATTCATCAGTCCGGGTTTATGTCTCATAAACTATGGCTTTTATGGTATGAAAATGTTTGTCTATGGCTCCACTTGACACTATTTTTAGTATTTTCATTTTATTTTTATTCGCAGTCCTATTTTTGTGTTTTGCTTTTATTACTGCTTTTATGATCATTTGTTTCGTGTAAGGCTTTGTTATTTTGATAAGGAACTCTTTAATGGGTAAGTTCGCATGAAGCGTCGAAAATTCAAATGAATGTTTACAGTCTGGTCTGTTTTTCTTTAATTTACTGAGAAATTCATTTCCGAAGTGTATACAGTATATTTATATCAATCTCTAATATCTAACTAACTCCACTTTTGTTTACAAATTTCATCTTAATATTCTCTTAAACATACATTTCTTTGGCTCTAATCCTAACCTCATATCTCGCGAATGCGATTTAGTAGATGACTGGCTTGCAATAACTGTGAATGGAAATTTGAAAGGATTTTTTATGCATTTTTGGAACTGGATATACGTTTTAAAAAGACTTTTATGATACCTTCAACTAACTCGATTTCAAATTCTTTATTTAACCCATTATTTTGAGTATTTATAATCTAAATATAACTTTTTATTGGTTACTTATTGACTTTGTATTTATTATAGCGTAACTCATTATAACCGAATAGGTTTCAGTACTATTTCAGTACTAATACGTACTATTTCAGTACTGATACTATCCAATATTATTTTAATTTTCTGACATTTATAATGGTCATAATTGGCAGCTTTATTTATTGAAAAAAATTATAGATTTTGTATTGCTTAAAATTATTATTTTTAATTGATTTAAACTATTTTCAAATACTTGAATCTTAATTATTTATATAATTTCTTAATAAATTGCTTTGGAATTCAGTTTCACCGTTAAATAACATTGAAATTCAGCTTTGTACCTTTTCACGAGAAGCACGAGGTCTTACGTTTATATCAGAATAGAATTCCGTCGCTTTGAAATTTATATGACTGAATATTTTGAAAATTTTTTCTTCATTCATTTACGTTTACGCAAATTTTAATATGTATCTTTTCAACAGGAAATGAATCCTATGATTCATATTATAGCTTTTGTATCAGTTATTAGCATATTCATTTTAGCTTTTTTCGATTGGTTATGTGTCGTGTCCACGTTGAAACACCGCTTCCCATTTGGTCAGCGAAGTTAATCGACATTGGGTTTATTTAGTATTTGGATAGGTTATAATAGTCCTCAACGTTTAGATGATGTATAGACCCGTAGATAGTTCGTATCCCAAGTAGATCTGTAGGTCCCACTCCGTCACTTGACCTTTGTCGTTAGGAAGAAGGTTAAACAACCCCAGACATTATCGTCATTTTTCTTTCTAAACGATAGAACTTTACCAAAGAACTTACAAATGAAAGGGTTCAAAAAGTCACTCGACTGACAATTTCAGAAGGAAGAAAAGGCTCAGCATTCGACCTCCTTGTTTTTAATGGTGGGGAGGTGTATTCTCATTTCTTTCTCCCCCTTCTGACATCCATCACATCAATCTCTTTCCTCAGGCTGTCTCATTCAGTGGGAATCCTTTTTCTTTTAGCAGAACGTGACAAACACGGTTATGCTAAATGTATTATGTTTACTTATCTGTTAAATTTCTCCCATCAACCTAAGAAATAAGCTTCACCAAATTAATAATAATAATAATAATTACAGTAATAATAATGATAATAAAGGATTTACATTTAATTTCCAATATTCTGAATAGTTTTTTATTTTCAGTACTGAGTTTCTTAATAATAATTCTAGATAAGAATTTGCAGTATTTCATTTTTTCTTCTGCTGACGCGTTTCGTTCATATACTTTGAACATCTTCGGAGCTTTATACATAATTTTATTTTAAAATTATGTATAAAGCTCCGAAGATGTTCAAAGTATATGAACGAAACGCGTCAGTAGAAGAAAAAATGAAGACAGTATTCTTAGCATACTGCAAATTCTTATCTAGAATTATTATTAAGAAACTCAGTACTGAAAATAAAAAATATTCAGAATATTGGAAATTAAATGTAAATCCTTTATAAAGACATAGGCTGATGTCGACTTTCTAAAATAATGCTAATAATAATAATTTGAGGATAATTATCCATATTTAATAACAGTTTCTGTAGGTACAAACTTTTGAAAAGAGCTTTCTAAATGTAAATACAAAGCATGTAACGAGTACATGACGTGAAAATTATGGTTATCAGCTGCAGTATAATTTACGCTTTATATATATATATATATATATATATATATATATATATATATATATATATATATATATATATATATATATATATATATATGGAGAGAGAGAGAGAGAGAAGAGAGAGAGAGAGAGAGAGAGAGAGAGAGAATTAATTTTTGTATCGTGACATGGGCAACATGTTGGCAAAGTTCGAGTGAAGTTTCCTTTAGAGCTACCACAGATGCGGAGCGAGGTCTTCGTTTTCGTAGCTAATGATTAAAATGTTTCCAGACTTGTTCAACAGGTATGTCTCATGCAGTGGGGGTCCTTATTGAAGAACCTGCAACCTGTTTGCCTATTCCATAGAGTTATTGTTTGTTTTGGAGGTGTAATATGCAGCACAATCCTCTTGCAACGTGTATTTAACAGCAGAACCCTCTTTCGGAACAGTGGAAGTTGCTGGTTCTCAGGAATGGATATATATCATGGATATACTGTATATCTTGTCATGCCTATACACGTATAATAAATGTCCTTCGATAAAAGCTAAACCAGTCTTTTCAGTATCCCAAGTTGCTGTCATTACATTAAAACCACCATGTTTAACTCTGGTCTTCGAAAAATGGTTCTTGGAATGTTTGGTTGTAGTCCTTCATGCACATGCCCAATCACTCGACAATGAAAGATTAAACAGAGCTTCGTCTAAGAACAAAACAGATCCTAAAATGTAGCACGTCTGTGTAATGTAGTACTTCCTAACTAGGGTGCCGCCAAAGACGAACCGAACAGATGGCACTGGGGTGCCTTGAGCCGGAAAAGGTTAGAAATCACTGGTATAATAAAATGAGAAAAGCGCTGTTCACTTTGTTTACTTCAATTAAACATTCAAATTGCAAATGAAAGAAATCAATTCCACAAATTAATTCTAGTTTATCTTAAGGTATAAATTTTGCGGAAGATACTTTTCGTCATTATCCAAATACTAAAATAATTATTAGGCAATTACGGAAAACTAATTAAATTATAGACTAATTAATAAATAATGGCTAGAAAGATGAGCTTCGTATTCTAATTAAAAAATATTTGTGATATGGATCTGTAAGAAATTTTTTCTGAATTTTCTTCAGAAGGAATTTTTATGAATTTCTCTGGAATGGGGAAAAGGGTTTCTAATGATCTCCTCTATTAGAAGCGTTATAAGGTTCTTAAACCCTTTTTAAAGGGGTTGAAACCCTCTTAGAGGGGTTTTTCTCTCTCCGTAAAACTCGTTCAATAGATGGAAAAACAACTCTTAAAAAGTTGAATTGATTTCCAGGCAAATTAAGGTTAATTATTAGAACTCTGTAAACTTTCCATTATGCAAATTTACGCAACTGTTTCCTTAAAGTTTTACGTCATTATACTCGTATATGAATGCCTTATATGTTGGTGTATACCCATACACACAGACATACACGTTACACACGGACATAAACATTACACACGGACATAAACATACACTCATCCTCGCATACAGAAACACTGCGATGTACGCAAAGACAAGTTTTCCTTTTCTGATCGCTAAGTAAAGCAAAAACAGAAAACTGTTTTGAAAAGAACTTATAAAAAGGGGGATTTTAATTGGGGGAGGTAAATAATTTAGATTTCCTATATTGGTTAGTATTTTTCTATATACAGGGTGTCCCATAAATCTGGTCTCATAAATTTAAAAAAGTAATAAACCTTGGTTTGCTCCAGCCCGTATTGTTCATTCTGACGAAGGTCAAGTTTGTCACTCCACGTTAGTCACGTTCCAAAACATTAGAACTAAAATAAATGTTCAAATTGATGTTTTGTTTTGGAACCTTTTTTTTTGTTGCAGGTAGAATAACACGCAGTGGTTAATATGGAAGTCAGTTACACTCATGAGGAAAAGGCAACAAAAAAAGGTTCCAAAACAAGACATGATTTTATATCAACGGAAGTTTACACTTGTTTGGTTTACATTGCAAGTTTACCAAAAACAGTTGCCTCACGTGATATTTCACTATCTACTTGAGGCCATATGGTACGTAGCCTGCTTCGAGCGCGGCCAAATCAACAATAGATTGGCAACGAATATTTTACGAGCAAGTTTGGGGGAATATAATATCAAAGTTCAATGCAGCGAATGCAAATGTTTCCAAAAGTGATGATCTCCATAGCCTTGGCCACAGACGATGAGTGGCTCGTCGGAGGCCCTTTCTTTCCGATAGAAATTAGCGTCTGAGAAAAGTGTGGCCCGCGAACATGTCGACGAAGAGTCTTAATGGGTTTTGGTGGCGCGTGCACCATTCTCCGACGAATCAACAATTCAACAATTTACATCCGGAGGGAGGAACTGATAATGAGAAAATCAGGCGAAGTCTTTGCGTCATGGTGGGGACGGAAAGCTAGAGTAGATGTTTACTGATGAACATTTAAATGCGGCTTCGTATAACGATATCCTGAAGAGGCATTTACTTCCAATGCACCAACAAAGTGTCCTGCATCGTAACGCTCATTCTTCTGGAAAGATGAGCAACATGTCATGCCTCATGTACGACCACGCAGTAGGACATTCATCTCCTTCCCTTGGCATCGCAAATCCATGCATGAAACCCATAGAGGGCCTGTGGGGACATTTGGACCAAATGCAAGTGAAGATATGGAATGATATGGATCAGGGTATTCTACAAAACCTTTTTAATGTTATGCTATCCTGAGTTTGGGCACTTGTCACTGCAAAAGGCATCCACCGGCCCCGGGTTCGATTCCCGGCAAAAGCAGTCGGAGCACAGCTTAGCCAGCTGTTTATTCTTCCAAAAAAATAGGTTGGTAGATAAATGGGTACCCTGATTGGCCTAGTGGTTAAGACGCTGGGCTGCTGATCGGGAGGTCGTGAGATTGAGTCCGGGCAAGGACTTTGTAATTTCTGACCACCCGTCGTGGGTCGTGGTTCAGATTACAAAATTACTCCCACCAGAATTCGAACCTACCACCTCTTGAGTAAAATGTGAGGGCGCTAGCCACTCCACTACAACGGGATAAAAGTTAAAACAACCTGTTTTATTTTTAGATAATCGAGGAAACGCCTTCCCGCACACTCGAGCTAATGACCAGCATTATTTAAAAAAAAAAAAATATATATATTATATATATTTATATACACTGCAGATACAAAAATAATTTTTAAAGTATAGTGCAGTATATGTTGATTAGGTTCGAAAATAAAGTGGTCGACACACTGCAGATACAAAAATAATTTTTAAAGTATAGTGCAGTATGTGTTGATTAGGTTCGAAAATAAAGTGGTCGACAGACTTTGAAGTTGACAGGATTTGAACGAATAAAATGACTGCGTTTCACTTCATGTCATTTTTATTTCCATTTACAGTCCAAAAATGAGAATTTTTGGCACGGGAATTCTCATTTGATAAGCAGTTTCTTTTTATTAGAGTAAGATACATTAATAATAACTAATGAGAATATATATATACAAACTTAACTAGGTGAAATAAATTAATACAACCCAATCGAATCTATCTTCACCTGTGGAAGTGAAACCAACACTAGTCAGTGTAGCAATTTAAATGAATTTTTACATTTACAATTACCTAAATGTAGAATTACAACCAATAAATGTTCGGGGTTAAATTTCCGTCATAACCGCAGAAGTCACGTGACGGAGAAAACCTACAGCTTTACGTGAAATCCGAACCACGGGTTGTTACATCATCAGAACACGGAGGACAGTCAGTGAAAAGAATAAACATCGCTTAATCTCGTTCATCTAAAGCAGTGGTTCTTAACCTTTTTACTACCATGCCCCCTCTAGGAATTGGTCCTTCCCTCCACGCCCCCCTTCAATCAAAATAACATTCTCAATAACTTCTCAATATTAGCCCATGCTCTCGTTAAGAGAATAACAAATACAATTAGAGAAATTCCTGTTTCTAGGGGGGCGCGCCCCCCCGGTTAAGAACCACTGATCTAAAGGGAAGCGGTGTTGCGGCGTGGACACGACTACTAGTCAGGATTCCAACCAAAATAGGACATATTAGAAAAGGAGTAGGAGCGAACTTGACTGGGCTAAAGGTAATTTAAAATTTCAACTTCGGGATTTCACGTGTTTGGGCAGAGAATGAAACAGAAATGGTTGAAAGAGAGAAAAGAATAAAATACTTTGTCTGAATAATTTCCAAACTTAAAAGAGCAGCAGTCCCTGTCTTCCTACCTCTACACTTCTCCGTAACTCCCACCTTCATGATTCTTACTTCCTGACAGTGACGTAGCCAGAAATTCTAAGCTTGGGGGGTGGAGGGTCAAACAACTGAATGTACAGACATAATAGTAGATCATTTTATTGTGATGTAAGATTTATTCATCAGGCATCTAAATACAAAATACTACTTGGGTGACCCAACTTTTTAATAGCAGAGTCTATTTTTTGTTCAGTAGCTATTTGGCGGTGTACTTCAAAGTATATATATATATATATATATATATATATATATATATATATATATATGATATGTAAACTTTGTTATCTGTTGTCACTATAGATCAAGCTTGTCAACTTTTTTTGCGAGCAACTTAACGTTGTTTCGCGGCGTTTGTGTTGGGCACCTTTGCAATACTGAATGTATGTAACGTATAACGATTTTTGTTTTGTTACGATATATGTACAGTATACTATTAAAATAGAAACTGTGAAAAGATTTTCCCCAATATTAAATAAGCAAAAAAAAAACGGGTCAGTAACATATAATCACAATTCTACGCCCTTCTCTGAGGTACAGAACAGATCTGTTACAAATATTGAATCTCACCGACGCTAAGAACATGAATCATTCAGCGGTGTGCTGTGATTAACGAACGAGAAACTAAAATCTCTGACAATTTGCGGGAAGCAAACTGATGGACCTGGAGCCGTTAGATGATGTATAGTCCCTCGACCAGTAAGAAGAAAAATGATTGAATAACTTAAACGTAGAATTTGGGAAACTAAATTACACCCTTAAATTGCACGTTCTTTATTCTTTAATGAATTCACAGATGCTGCACAGAGATCTTTCATTCCCGTTCTGCAATTCCGCAAGGAGGAGGGGGGGGGGGGGGAATCGAAAGTGTCTCTCTTCATTCATCAAGCGTCGCGCCTTCGCACGACTAAAATCAAATAGAAACCGTTCGTGTGATGGAAACTTTTCACTCGCCAACGACCGCGTGTGTGTAGTTTTGGTGACCTTGAAAAAATAGTGCAGGAAATAGTAACATCTGCATGGAAGGAAAATAGGATATAAAACAGTAAATAACGCGCCTTCGTGTAACCTTGCATTTCTTTCTTAATAATAATTACTGGCATATTTCTATGACAATAAATGTATGCAGATTGTGTTTAATGAGACACAAAAATGAACTGAAATACTTTACACACACACACACACACACACACACACAGTATATATATATATATATATATATATATATATTAGGGGCACTCAATATATTTTGCCCCACCCTTTTTTCTTAGCTAAATAATAGGCCATGGGGCTGAAATGTTTTTTGGGCCGTAAGTTTGAACTTCCTGCGCTTCACATAACCGGATTTTTCCAGTTTGAACCTGCCCTCCTTGTACAAAACCGCTTTTAAATGCCCTTGTATAAAACCGATGGTTAATGCAGTTTCGAAAATGGCGTCTGACAGCGATGTGCGTCGTAAACAGAGAGCTGTTATCGAGTTCTTAACCGCAGAGAAGGAAACAGTTGGAAATATTCAGAAACGTCTACAAAACATTTACGAAGATGCTGTTGTTGATCAAAGCACAGTTGGACGCTGGTCTAAACATGTGAGATCCAGTGGTGTAGTCCTAAAATTTTAGGAAGGGTAACGCTACAGGCAAAACTTTAATAGAGCGTTTCATAGAACAATTACTGTATAAAAATAGTAAAAGTTAATTCGAAAATAAAAAATATATATTTAGTAAATAAAACTACAAATACAGTACATGTTCTAGTTACTTTTAATTTGAACAAAACACACACATATAGATACTCGTATCAGTCGTATGTATACGGTATAATGCAGTTTCATAGTGATGTAGTAGATACTACAGTTACATATAGTCTACAATAGGCTCCATACAGAACGAATGTCTGTTCCCTTCTTTGAAACTTGTCTGGAACGTGTATCATCTGCAGATCGGTGTCTTTTTAACCATGAAGTCACGTAGGTTTTCGCCTGAAACTGATGAAGTGGTGGCCCATTGATGCTCAGAAACATGAGATTTGATATGTTCTTCACAGTTAAGTTTGAGCGCAAATCTGTGCTAATTAAATTCATCTGACTAAAATCTCCGTAAGTGCTCAGCATTCAGCTATGGCTACTACAGTAGGTAGTATAACGCAACTTCACTGAAATTTTAGGAAGTATAACGCCGTTATACCGCGTTACCCCTCGACTACACCCCTGGTGAGATCATCGGGGAGAGGGAGCGCCAGCCTCAATGATGAGCCACGCAGCGGTCGTCCGGCATCGGCTGTCACATCTCACACTGTGCAACGTGCTAACAGCATCATTCGATCAAATCGGCGCGTCATATACGTCACATACAAGAGCTATTATCACTGGAGCTAGGAATTAGTGAAGGAAGTGTGAATACGATAATTCAGCAACTGGGATACTCAAAAGTGTGTTCACGGTTTGTTCCTCGCGAACTGACTGAAGATCACAAAGCCCAAAGAAAAGAAATTGCTTCCGAGTCGTTCGTTCGATACGAGACAGAAGGAGATGACTTTCTTTCACGAATTGTGACTGGGGATGAGACTTGGGTACACCATTTTGAACCTGAAACAAAACGCCAGTCCATGGAGTGGCATCACGCAGACTCCCCACGCAAGAAAACGTTCAAAATGGCTCCCTCTGCACGAAAGGTTATGGCCACCATCTTCTGGGACATGAAAGGGGTGATTCTGGTGGACATTATGAAGAAAGGACAAACAATCAACTCAGAGGCATATATTGCTACCCTACAGAGACTCCAGAGACGTATAGAGCGAGTTCGACTGCAGAGGAAACTGGAAGACGTCCTTCTTTTGCACGATAACGCAAGACCACACAACAGTTTGCAAACAAGAGAGGCCATCACAAAAATGCGCTTGACTGTGTTACCTAACCCTCCATACAGCCCGGATCTGGCACCTTCAGACTTCCATTTGTTTGGGCCAATGAAGGATGCTATTCGTAGAAGAAAGTTTCAGAGTGACAATGAGGTTGTTGAGGTGGTTAAGAGGTGGCTCCAGTGGAACCCAGCAGATTTTTACCAGCAAGGAATAAAGGCTCTTGTTTCGAGGATTGTTTCGAGGATTGGATTGAAACTATGGAATGACTTGCATGCCGATATAAAAAATATTGTGAATGTAAATTTGTTTAAAACCAAGTAGAAATCCCGATTAATAATGGCATACTAACGAAAATCTGGGATTAATGTCCACTAATATTGTTTAATATTGTCCATTAATATTATATAATATTGTAATACATGTTTTAACTATTACTAATACTTATTTACTTATTTATTTATTATTATTAATTCATAACAACCAGCTGCTTATTATTAATAAGAGCCCAGTAAAGCCTAAAGCTTAAGGTCCAAATTAAATAAAATAAATAGTCGAGCTTCACAATTATTCTTGTCATTGTAAATTAAAATTGAAATTGAGGTGGAGGAAAGCCGTAGAAAAGGATGGAGACTATGTGGAAAAATAAAAACTTGTAAAAAAGGTATGTAACTACTTGTGTACAAAATTTCTGGAACTTACAAAGAAACTTGGAAAGAAAAAAAAAAGGTGGGGCAAAATATATTGAGTGGCACTATATATACACAGTATACAGTTATACTTGAGAAGGTTCTTTTGAACGACTGTTCAGGTCGACGTGCGTTTGATTCCTCTGCAACATCCCACTTCATTTGCGGGATATACAGTATACTGTATATATATATATATACACACACACACACAGTATATATACATATATATATATATATATACACACACACACTATATATATATATATATATATATATATATATATATATATATATGAAAATTATTTCACAAAAGTAACACGTGAAAAATATTTATGATGAATAAAACCACGAAGGAAAGGAAACACAGAATGGTGCTCAAGCACTTTCGTCTAATGACATCCTCAGGAACACTGAAGTACATAAAGAGTTACAGCCTATATATAGGTTACAGAAAATCTCTCTCTCTCTCTCTCTCTCTCTCTCTATATATAATATATATATATTATATATATATACAATAATTTTTTTTTTTTTTTTTTCTGTAACCTATATATAGGCTGTAACTCTTTATGTACTTCAGTGTTCCTGAGGATGTCATTAGACGAAAGTACTTGAGCACCATTCTGTGTTTCCTTTCCTTCGTGGTTTTATTCATCATATATATATATATATATATATCCGCTTTGCATAGAGCTGGTGAGGGAAGGTATATTTTGGGGGTCTCTGCGAGTGACCCCGTTGCCCACGTCGGGCTAACATCATGAAAAAGGAAAAACTATAGTGTTTGTCATTTACCATTACTTATTCGGACTAGAGTAGACTTAATTTTACCCAGAAGAGTTCCTTGTTCCATGCACGGTCTGTGTGTATCATGAAAAAACCTCAGGAGACCATTCTGAGCTGAATCCCATCATGAAACGGACATGTTATGTGCCTTGAAAAGTGGACGCTCAATTTTGCCAGTTGAGGTTTAAGTTTTGTTTTTTGGCTAAAAATACAATAGTTACCCCTTTTTCTTTGATGTATAATCCGACGCGAATGCAACGAGTTATTCAGACTATAGTGGATTTAATTTTACCCAGAAGGGTTCCTTGTACCATGCAAGGTCTGTGTGTATTATATATATTATACAGTATTTATATCACAAATGATGTTTACTTTTACATTCGCTCCATCAAACCAGTTGTTTACATTCCTAAAGCCTTAAGGGATTGTTGTATACTGGCAAATGACATACTTTCTTTTCAACAATGAATAATTTTTGGAAAATATAGAATAGAATTTACATAATTATTATAATTTATACATATTTCTTAAAGATTAAATTTAAGAAATTAAAATAATTTTAAGTTCTCAAAGTTGATATGGAAAATCTACTGATTTTATCCACCACACAGGGTGGTTGGTGAGTGGCGAAAATGGATTCGCAGAATTTCTTCTACGAACTTGATACGCCCGAAATTTAAGATGGCTATATTAAATTTTACACATTCCTAACTGACAACAATCGATCTGGAAAGCTGACAGCTACTTTAATATCTGATTTTCCGAAGCTCAGATATGAATGACACCCGTTTGACATCAATTATTACAAAATTCGTAAACTATCCAAAAAATATTGATTGGAAACTCTTGTATATTTTTTAATGCAAAACAGGCATTATTTTTAATGGAAGTTACGTTGGAATTATAATTTTTACGCAATCATTTTAAATCGAATGATTTAAGCGAGCGATTTCCAACCCCTTTTAGATGGTACGCGGAGCTCTTTTAGATGGTACGCAAAAGGCTTATAAATAAGCACCTTCCTAACAGATAGTTTAATATAATATTTACCAAAATAATATGAATTGTAGATGAATAACTGGCAACTTTTCGGACTGCGAGTTTGCATACTATCCAATTTGCCGTCCAAGCAGAGTTCAAATTATTTAATGATGACGTGCAAGGCCAAACTAAAAATTTGATTCAATACAAATGGCGGTAAATAGCATTAGAGTAAATATAACTTTTTAGATAAGGCTGGAAATTCCTTAATAGTGGTACTTAGGAAAATAAGATGGCAAAAAATGGCACGTTGACCTAAAATGGCTGAGAATCCCTGATTTAAGCAATATTTAAATGAAAAAGCAATGCTAGTAAATTTTCTTATTATACTAGGTCTAAAATGATGACGTAGATATCTAGAAACAGTATCGTGGTCTATGATAAGGCTATACTTCATTTGATATATGATCAAGAACTTTAAATATTGCACACGTACACACGTACACACACACACACACACACACACACAACCGATAAGTGCGGACGTCTGTACACTTTTATGCAACACATATTGATAACAATTACACGTAAATCCTAAGTTCAGAAAAACCTAAAGTCTGCTTCGTAACATAAATTATTTAGGGTTTTATGGAATTTATGAACGAGATGACGGTCAGCGCAAACGTTTGACAGCCGTCAATTTACTAGTTTTGTCAAAGTAACATTTAACATAGTAACCTGGAATTTATTATTATTATTATTATTACTATTATTATTACTGGATCTTTTCCAAATGGACGACCCCACGGGATTTAGCTGAAAATTTGTATACTAATAAATTTTTATATTCTAATAACGAAAATGACATTATTTTCCTCGAGAAATATGCGCAACATATGAAAAAAAATTGCATTTATACGCGCACAAGTTTGCATGGCGCATGAACGTTATCTAAATTATATAGTTATTTAGTGGGTTTTACAAAATAAAACGCAGATAATATCCTTTATTTATTAAAATTTGCAATATTTAATAATATTTTAATAAATAAATTTTAATTTGCGTACATTTTTCTCCATATGAACTCGCATAAACAGTAATTTTTGTTGTTGTTATTAATGTTTATTTGTTGCCTGCTTAGACCTAGTTTAGTCTGAATATTATTGTTGTAGTGTAAGCATATGATAACACTGCCCAACACCAATTTTGCTGATTTAATTTTAACACCTGTTTTTAGGTAACTTTGGTGTGCTGATTTAAAAAATCACCTTAGTTTTTGCCTATCACGTCAGGTTTTCGAGCAATCAAATTGGATATTTTGGAGATATCGCATTTTGGCAGGGTTTATGCCCAATTTTTTTTCTTTTCAAAAAAATAAGTTTTTTTACATACTCAGAATCAGCAGGAAAAGTAAACATTGTGCAGGGAGTGAACTTTAATATACAATAGTAATATTGACACATAAAGTGATTAAAAGTGTTTAAATAAACTCTCACTCCGCCAATGGGAAATCTCTCTCAGATCATGACGTCACGCTCACACCTAGGGAAATCACAGATACCCAAGATTTTAATATGTTGTACATGACCTTTAGATTTAATGCACAGATTTGCGTATTCCACATATAAAATTTTAACAGCAAAACAGCTGTTAACAGGTTCTCAAAAATCATCAATTTGATAAGCGCCCTTCATGGATCACCCAAATAGGCATATTGCATTGCACCGAAAACCTGATGTGATGGACAAAATCTAAGGTGATTTTTGAAATCAGCACTCAATATTATCCAGAAACAGGTCTTAGAATTAAATCAGCAGCAAAAAATGTTTTTGTTGTTGGGCAGTGTAATGCAGTGCTGTGATCTATCTACTTGCGAGTTTCCCCGGTCAACTGAATGCCCGGTTAGGTCAACTGTATGCCCTTGACGATTGGTTAGGTTAAGTCATGATATTTTCGTTAGTTTTAACGAAAATATCACTACTTAACCTAACCAATCGTCAAGGGCGTACAGTTGACCTAACCAGACATTCAATTGACGTAACCGGACATTCAATTAACCGGGGGCCACACAGCAACCTTGTATCCGGGCGTCATGAGTGGTGTAAACTAGATAACGGTCATGCGCCATGCAAACTAGTGCGCATATAAATACAATTTTTGTGTATGTTGCGCATATTTCTCCAGGAAAAGAATATAATTTTCGTTATTAGAATATATAAAAATTTATTAGTATACAAATTTTCAGCTAAATCCCGTGGGGTCGTCCATTTGGAAAAGATCCCTATTACTATTACTAATGTAAACTGTATTATGGAACATGTTTTCTGCAAATAAAAGTTTCCTTTTATGTCCAGGTCTCCCATTTCCCACGCTTGAACTCGGGACCGAAGACACTCGATTCAATGCCGCGCACACTCAAGGATACATTGCGATCACCACCGGGGATGAGGAACCATCCCATGCAGCTTGAAGGATACAGTTGGGGGATATATCTCTAGTGGTACGTTAAGTGAGACAAGCGTCTCTATCTACACACCTCACAGACACTTCCGTTTCTCTTTGTTTTAGTGTCACATTTATATAAACTCTACTACGGTTATTCACACATTTACTAATTACATCCTTTCATCTTTTAAGTGGTCTTTTTTTACCTTCTTACACCTACGCACTCACTCACCTTTTTGACATTTCTGTCATTATTCATTCTCTCCGCGTGGCTTTTCTGTCCACACTTTTCCCAAACATTCTCATTTGTCATCGGGTCAATCCATTTTACACCAATCACAGTTCTTAAATTATTTGGTTCAAGTACTCTCACATTTGACAGTGAACTATCATGCCAAACAATGTGTCACCCACACATCAGTGCTGGCACCAATACACCTTCACGTAAACCTGTCATTCTACCAGAATGACAGTCGCACTTTCTCGCTTCTTTCTAGAATAATCTTCTATTCTTCACATACTACTCATCTCTTTACGAGTTCTCATTTAATCTCATTTCGTTTTATTTTTCTCACTTTTTCAACATTTTTCGCAACTCATTATACCTTCTTTCATCATTGTCAGGATGAGTTTGCAACATTCTTTTACAGACTTTTTTTTTCTTTCACTGCATTCTTTGCTTTTCCCTTCACTACAATTCGTTCACACTCACATACATCAGATGCTGTGTTCACTACGCATTTCTTACACACATTCCACGCATTGTGCACATATATTTGTTCATAATCGATCTTACCAAGGACTTGCTCTATTCTGCTTTTGTACTCTGTCGGCTCCTCATTCAAGTTCACTCTTTCAGCGTCTATTCTCAGTATCTTTCCACTGACTCTTTTTTTGTTATATCAAAACACCAACCAACTTAACTTTACGCAATACAATCACATGGTCTACAAGCCTCTACTCAACCCGCAAACAGCTTTTGTATCACATATCAACATATTTTCATTATATATATGTATGGGATGAATTTCACAATTAAACACGTGAAATGAATGAATGATATAAATCCACAAGGAAAAAGAAAAATGATTCCAAGGCCTTTCGTGTATTCAGAAGTACTACTACTTATTCCCTGACGAGGTGTACTTCTGAATACACGAAAGGCCTTGGAATAATTTTTTTTCCCTTGTGGATTTACATCATATATATGTACATGTAAAATCAACCTCACCGGGATTCAAACCCAGGATCTCTCGAGTAGAAGAAGTTGATGGTGCTGACCACTGCGCTACGATAAGGTAAAAGTTAACACAATCTGGTGAATATTTCCATATATGGAACCCCTTTGTTATACCAGGAAGATTTCGAGTGGAAGGCTCGAGAGGAAGGGGGGGGGGGGGTTAACACAAAAAACACCTCTGAAAGAGGAAGAGTTATGTGTTCCCTCGGATGCTGAAATATGTATCAGGTTGTGTTAACTTTTATCTTGTCGTAGTACAGTGGTTAGCACCCTGAACTTCTACTCAAGAGATCCTAGTTTCGAAATCTTGTGGAGTTAAATTTGCATATATATATATATATATATATATATATATATATATATATATATATATATATATATATATATATGATGCAAACCCACAAGGAAAAAGAAAAGTGATTCCAAGACCTGACGAGGTGTACTTCTGAATACACGAAAAATCTTGGAATAATTTTTCTTTTTCCTTGTGGGTTTGCATCATTCATTCATTTCACTTGTTTAATTGTGAAATTCATCCGATACTATATATATATATATAATATATATATATATATATATATATATATATATGTGTGTGTGTGTGTGTGTGTGTTTAGTATATTTTTATTCTTTGGTCATTTTATATTTAATATTTAGTTGGCCTGGAGCGTGACCTATTTTTTCCAGCAAAATTCAAAACAAATTGCAGCCGGAGGAGCCATTTAGACCCAAACTCGTCCTGAACGTAATCTCGCGTTAAAACGAGAGAGACTCGTAATTAGTTTTAAGTAGAAAACTGTAATATTTAAGTCTCCCAATCTTGTCCTGGAACATCTTTTACGCTCAAATTCCTTCTTTTTTTTTGACATATTTAAGTGTAAATATAGCGTTATTAAGTGATATCAGTGAGAAGCTTGCTTTAATATTTGTGCATACCCGTAATCAGCGTTTAGGTTCTTTGAAAGTAATGCTAAGTTCATTTATTTTAATTCTTCTTTCTAATTAAGTTTAATCACAGCTCATGTTACGTTCATTATAAATAGCAAGTTCTAAGTTTTCCTAATAAAAAAGAAGTTATATGAAGACCATGTATAAACTTTGCGTGATTAAAGTTTCTCCGAAAATTGCAATTGGAGCTCTTACCTGCGCATAAGATTTCATTCGTTAGTTGTATCCATCTATTTTTATCAGTCTCTCTGTTTAATCGTCTCTCTGTTTAATCGTCTCTCTGTTTAATCGTCTCTCTGTTTAATCGTCTCTCTGTTTAATCGTCTCTCTGTTTAATCGTCTCTCTGTTTAATCGTCTCTCTATTTATCTGTCTCCCTATTTATCTATCTCCCTATCTCTTTATTTACGATTCGCCTATATGGTACCTGAATTCCGAAAATAGGATTTTATACGGTCCCCATCGAGATTATGCAAACTGAGGCGAATGAGATTAGACATTTTAACAGGTCACATTTTCGCAAAACGATAATGTCGATCTTCGTCGAATAAACATGTATTAATTTAAATTTTAGTTTGCATAAGAGTGATGACCAACTCACTAAATCTAACCTAGCTTGGATTTACATGAACTGGCAACTTGACATAACCTAACTTAACCTAGTAATCAATATGTGATTGAAGTGGGTAGTAAATAAGAGCCTGATTGTGTGTGTGTGTGTGTGTGTAAGGCCGTTTAACTTACCATTCAATTTTCACTTAGATCATAGGATACTATGAACGAATGCATGGAGTAATTTTGAATGTAACCTGCATGAAGTTTCCTTCTATATACCATATGTCCCACAAAAAAGTACACCCAACTTTAGATTGTACTAACTCCTCCAAAAATTGAGATATTTTGGATCTGTTTGTTTGATTTAATATAGCAAATTATTCTTTGTTAACGTTCAAATTTATTCATGTTTAAACGATTTAGTGTTCAAGCATCTGCTTTTAACTGAAGGGTACAGCAAAATGGGTTGCGCGGAATGATCATTTCTCCCAGCCAGATAGCTTCTCTTGCTTTAACCAATGTGCTACTTTTTACGTCGAAGGATATTGCAAATATTTTTTTTAAATAATTCGAACTTTTGTATCTAAGATACGAGTCATACATATAAATGAAGAATCTGAATTACTAAATTTTAAATAACTTTGAAACCCTTATCATGCAGTTTACACGAAGGCAGCGCGTTCTCATGGTCACAACTTATCTGCAAACTAAAAGCTTAAAACAAGTTCAGAATACCTTCGAACTGCAATTTCCCGATAGAGCTTCTCCAACTCATACAATTTTGAAGAATGTTCGGAAATACAAAGAAGAAGGAACAGTCCTCAATTTGAACAAAGGACGTTCAGGCCATCCGAAGACGGCAAGAACAGACGAGAACATTCAGCATGTTCGATTTATTAGAGAGACATCCAAAAGTGTCCACCAGGCGAAATGGTACAGACTCTCACGCATGTCATTTCATCGAATAGTTCGTGAGGATTTGAATTTGTACCCATACAGAATGGAATTCGACATCAACTCATTGAAGGAGATCTATCTCGCCGCCTAAGATTTGCCCAGTGGTTTTTGAAAAACCAGAAAGATTCACGGAACAATTAGTGGTTGGAGATGAGGCGGCCTTTTTTATGAATGGTCTAGTGACAGACAAATCTGCCGTCAGTATGCACCAAAAAATCATCCACCTGACAATCATATCTACGAAAAGAATAACTCTAGACAAAACTGTCTCTCTGGGTAGACTGTGCGGTAATGGAACGGTAATTGGCCCGGTCTTTTACGATGGTAATCTAAATGGTGAAGCTTACCTAGAAATGATAGACCGAGAAATCCTTCCACAAATACGTATTACTTATGGAAACCGATTTAATCGTATTTGGTGGGTGCAAGACGGAGCTCCTGTTCACAGGAGAGTTATTGTGAAGGAACGCTTGCAGGAAGTCTTCCACCAAAGAGTAATTGCTACAGGCCATGACATTGAATGGCCTCCCAGAAGCCCTGACTTGACCCCGTGTGATTACTTTTTATGGGGTCATTTGAAAAATAGAGTATTTGCATCACAACCTATCAATTTAGATGATTTGAGGACTCGCATCACAGCTGAAATCAACTTGTTAAAAGACAATCCAGATCTTATCAAAAGAGTGATGGGGAAGATGAGAGCTCGACTCCAGATTTGTATCGATAGGAATGGCGGTCATGTTGAAAGAAAACGAAACTAAGCATAACTTTTGCAATAAGGAATAAAGAAAAATCTGCTTTGTATCTTATTAAAATTATGTTAAAGTATCTATTATTATGTATTTGTCTTTTCATTACATCGATAGCACACACATTATTTTTTCATTGACCCAATTTTGCGCAATCCATTTTGTTGTACCCTTCAGTTAAAAGCAGATGCTTAAACACTAAATCGTTTAAACATGAATAATTTGAACGTTAACAAAGAATAATTTGCTATATTAAATCAAACAAACAGATCCAAAATCTCTCAATTTTTGGAGGAGTTAGTACAATCTAAAGTTGGGTGTACTTTTTTGTGGGACATATGGTATATATATATATATATATATATATATATATATATATATATGACATACACCCTGCAAGTACGTGGACAGTCATTCAAATATATTTTATGGCTTTTGGCTATCGTTCTATACAATATTTACTAAGATCAGGATCGTGCAACTTCCGGTCCCAACAACAGAACTAGTTTTTTGTGCGTCCACTGGCAAGAAATATAAAATTATATATAATCGCATATATATATATATATATATATATATATATATATATATATATATATATATATAATATATACACAGGGTGTTTCAGAAGTCGCGCACATAGGCTTTATTCAGATTTACGAGGTTTACGAGTCGAAATGGTTTATAAGTGATGTTTAATTACAATATATGTTCGATAATGTTCGAATAATAAAATTAATAGTATGTACAGTTAATCAAAAAGCTATCTTAAAATAATTAAATTGATGAAGCTACATTAGCCAATGGTGCACGACTTCTGAGACACCATTGGCTAATGTATTGTAGCTTCACTCAATTTAATTATTTTAAGATAGCTTTTTGATTAACTGTACATACTATTAATTTTATTATTCGAACATTATCGAACATATATTGTAATTAAACATCACTTATAAACCATTTCGACTCGTAAACCTTGTAAATCTGAATAAAGCCTATGGTGCGCGACTTCTGAGACACTCTGTATATTTATTTATTGAGAGAGAGAGAGAGAGAGAGAGAGAGAGAGAGAGAGAGAGAGAGAGAGAGAGAGAGAGAACCTGATAACTCAGTAGTTATGGTTATATCATTAAAATATAACTTTGAATTTAACAAAACTGGCGTCGGAATTGATCATTTTACACTACAAAACAGCTCCTAATAAAAGGACAATAAACCAAGTAGTGTCAGTCGTTGTTTTCATTATAATCTTCATCCAATCTCATGCTCGAAATCACATGAGAGCAATTCAAGGAACTCTTGAAACACAGTGATGACGAATTCGGTGACGTCATATACAAGTGTAACGTTTAATGGCTGAGCAGAACAAAAGTTTTTGCAGAGACTTTATATCCCTCGAGTAGAGATTACCTGGTGCTACTGTAGTATGCGGTCTACCTACGATTCGGCGGTCTACCTTTGAAGTATAGTTTCTTATCTTGTTTGCTAATTGCTTGTTTACATCCCAATGTTAATAGCCCTTGACGATTGGTTAGGTTTAGTCATGATATTTTCGTTAGTTTTAACGAAAATATCATGATTAAACCTAACCAATCGTAGGTAGACCGCATACTACAGTAGCACCAATTAGCTTTTCATGGAAATGAAAGCGAAGCATGTGACAGTTAACTATTGAAAGGTAACTCTTGGATTTGGCGTTTTCAGATGACATTATTACATATGAATCAACTTACATCTGATGAGGTGTATCACTAAATATACGAAAAGCCTTGGAATCGCTTTACATTTTTCCTGTGGGTGTGCATCATTTATTTAATTCACGTGTTTAATTGTGAAATTCATCCAATATACATATACAGGGCGTCACAAAAAAATGTATACACACTTTAACAGCTGATAGCTCAATTGATGTTTCTTTCTTTCCAAGTTAAACCCATTAGAATTAATAATGGCAGTCAGACTAAGCTTTGAACAAAGGAAATTCATTCTAAAATGCTACTGGAAGTGTGAAAACGCAGTTGAAGTGCAAAGACAGTTTAGGAGGGAGTTTCAAACAGATCCACCAACGCGACTTACCATCACTCGAATTAGAGATAAGTTTGAAGCCGATGGAACTGTTCAGAATGTCCACAAGAAGCGTTCCGGAAGACCACGGACATCGACAAGCCCCACAAAGCAAGAAAGAGTACTGGAAACGTATCACCAAAGTCCAAGAAAATCTGTGCGGCAAGCGAGTCGTGAGGTAGGAATTTCAGAATCGTCTGTCCAACGCATTTTGAAGCGCTGTCAATGGAAAAGTTACATTCCAAGATTAGAAGATTAGTCCATGCTATTAATGAAGATGATGATCCGGACCGAAGAGTGGAGTATTGCGAGTGGTACTTGGCACGATGTGGATGTGGATTGGACGAAGGGGTTTCGTAGAATACCCTCCGCGTTCACCAGACCTCACACCACTAGACTTTTTTTTATGGGGATACTTAAAAGACAAAGTCTACGCTATAAAACCTGCAACAGTCGCTGAATTGAGAGCAGCCATTGAACGAGAATGCACACAAATACCAAACGAAATGTTTCGTGATGTTTGCGATTCCATTGCTTCGCGTTATCAGCAGTGCCTGGACCAGAACGGACGTCAGTTTGAAAACAGGCGTTGACAAAACAATTAAATAATGTCTGTAGATTCTATTACATTTTGAAAATGAAATGTATTTTAATAAACACTGCCTTTATAAGTATTCAAAGTGTGTATACATTTTTTTGGGACGCCCTGTATACAATCAGGATGATCAAATTTTTTCCTTTATTAAAGGATCAAAATTCATTCTCTCGACATGATATTTAACCAACAGGTTATTTTAGATTAGATTAAGTTAGGTTAAATCAAATTAGGATAATTAAGTTAGTTTTTTAGAGTAACAATAGAATATCCCGTTGATCAAATAGTTATAAAGACCTAAAGATGAAGCTTTAGAAGAGCCAGTTTACCAACAATATTTTTTATCCTCATAAAAGGATATCGGGTTAAATTTTATCTGCGTGGGAAACGCAGCTGTCGAAGAATTAAGTGTTCATTTCCCGAATCTTCATGCAGTCGCTGCCAACAATGCTGATTTGACTAAGTTTGCTCATGAGTGAAGATAAAACTGCTGAGACCAAATTCCTCGAGAGTGTCCTCAAATTTGCAGACTAAAGAAAGACCACCATTTTCTAGCTTATCTTCGCTTTGTATTGACGTAGAAACACTTCTGGAGTTTTTGCGAATGGAAGTAATATGATAGTTACAATGCAACTCCGAACTGAAAGACAAGTTACGTGAAGTGCTTTAATTGAGTTCTTCGATCTTATCTGTTGAAAGAGACCACCTTTCCCTGACTTCACTCTGACACCTTTAAAATAGCATCCATTTTTGCCGTCTCGTACATCTGTGAACAATTTATTTTTTAAATAAAAGTGTCAAAGAACAAAACTAGAGGCAGACTTACTGATGCACATCTTGAAAGTGAAGCCAGAGGTGTCAACTTCAATATCATCAGATCGACGCTTCTGAGGCAGTTCGTAGCAAACAGTGTTGGCTGACTCGTAGACTATGGTTAATTAATTTTACCGTTGTCGTACCAGCATATATTTTGTCTCTTTCAACTATCGCAATTCTTGTTGGCAAATCGTATCTGAATTCTTGGTGCCATAATCAATAACGTTCTCTTTCTTTCGCGGGCAATACCTGGGCCCCCTAGGTATTGCTTATTTTCAAATTGGGCTGCCATATTGAAAAGTTCCGCAGCTCTCACTAAGAAAGTTTGAGAGATTATGTGCCTATGTATGCACTGTCAGCCAATGAGGGACTTTATACAAGCTTCATATGTCTGGTATTAGCGGCGTACAGGTACCAATAGAGCTAGATTAGCAAGTTGTATAAAAAATATTTTGAAGGTATTTTATCGACAACTCTATTAATGTGATCGAATTTAACCTGCGTTTTTCGTAATATGATTGTTGTTGGTTAGCCGATCAGGCCACCCTGATCGAGCAAGCCGGCGGCACGCAGGTAACCGATCGCCCTCTCCGGAGTGGACTAGAGGTTCAGCGCACTAGTGATGTTGTGTTCTATGTTGTGCTAGAGCGGTACAGTCTGTCATAATGTGTTCAATTGTTTGTGGTGTGTCCTGGCACAGGTGGCAGGTGTCGTCTGTGGAGTTGTCTAGTGTGTTTATATGTCTGTAAGTTGGGGTGATGTCCACATCGGAGTCACGCTAAGTTAACTCGATCCGATCTGCTGAGGCTGGTCACTGACCTAGTAATGGGTGGCGGCTTCGCACCTAGGACCGCATTCGGACCGAGTCGCGTCAGTGCTTTGTGGGTTAGGTGTGTGTGTACCGGTGTGTGTTTTCTGTACTGTGTGATGTCTTTGGGGCGTGGTGTGGAATGGAGTATTTGGTTATGTCTCTCTGGTGTTACCTTAATGGTGCGAGGTGTTGGTGCATGATTGTACATGTAGTGGCAAGGGTGTTGTGGGTTAGTTGTCGCTGCTGCCATGAATTGTGTTCCCCTCATGTCTAAATGTTCCCTAACTTTCAGTAGTTTTGTTTGTGTGTGCAGGTGTTCTATTGGTGTTGTTTGAGTACATCCTGTAATGATACGCAATGCGTTGTTTTGTATTGTCTGTAAGGTGTTTATGTGTATGTTTGAGATAATGGGTGCCCAGCATGGGCTAGCATAGTCCATAACTGAGCGAATATATTGTTTGTATATGAGTGATGTTGTTGCTAGTTAGCCGATCAGCCCACCCGTAATATGATAGAAGGGATATGTGAAATGATAAAGCAAATTTATATCTGAACAAAATGGATTTTCATTATATTACATAAAGAGTGGGATTTTGCACGTAATTTATACAATATAAATAATTCATCCAATTGTGATTTTATAAATATTTAGTAAGTTGATAAACGTATCTTTTATGTGTATAAAATTACTTGTCAGTACACTGAATTACACAGCACTATGAACACTTTGTATAATGTGAAAGAGTGTTCAGTGAGAGAAAGCATCTAAAAAGCGTGCTTCAAACCCTAATCTTTCATAACTCTTATAACATATAAAGTATTTTAGAAAATTGCTTTGCGTGTGTGGTTTCAAAGCAATATATTTTATATCAATATATTCTATCTCCCTGAAAGCATTTGCTCATCAGCAAACGTGAGAACAAAAGTTCAGTCATGGGAATATGAGGATGTTATAAATTTTGCATCTGATCGGCTTTATTAAAAAGTTTTTTCGTTTTTAATCAGCTGTAACTGTCATAGTATTGACTGTGATTCTGTACAGTCGTGTCTCTAACCGTCAGTAGAGCAAATATATATATATATATATATATATATATATATATATATTATATATATATATATATATATATATAACATCTCCAATCTCCATTTAAAAAATAAAAATACATTATATGACATGATTACTTCAGTGGAGTTTAACCTTCTTTTGTTTTCTTTACAGAAGACCAATTACTGGCTGGCAGGTGAAGAATTTCATACCCATATAGCATTGGTATATAGCGATTATTGGTATACATTTGCCCAATCCTTTACGATTTCACCACGAATCGTAACTTAGTGTGCGTTTGTCTTGGCGATATACTTAAAGGAGTAGTATACTAATACAATTATAGACTAGCTCTTATAGCACTGCTTTCATATGGGGAAGAATTAATTCATCAGTGAGAAATGGATTAACTTTAAAATTCAAGGATAATGAATTTCATTGATAGTCTTTAAGGGCCAGACTACCTTCTTGTATGTATAAATCAGCAGAAAAATTAGGAACGGAGATGATGTGGAAGCGTGACAAACGGGCACAAACAGAATATACAGATGGACAGAAAACAACAATATGAAATTTAACACCAACAAATTTCAGGTCTTAAGATACGGAAGAAATGAGGACCAAAAACAACTAAAATATTATATCTTAAATAGACACGAAATTTATGCTGTTTTACTCTGACATCTAAAGTATTACTCGTTTGACTTCTATAAACTGATGTCAGAATAAAACGGCATAGATACGCTTGTAGAACGGCGAATAATTCTAATGCATTGTTTATGTATAGATTTAATAGTGATATTAATAAAAAAAGTTGTAAAATTCTATTTACAAAAAAAAAGACATAACTGAAAAGAACATTCTAGAATGTGTATTCATATACTGTACTTTGTAAACAATTTCAATTTTAGTTTGGAATTTATAAAATAGATAATATCTTGTTAAAATACATTTTTCCCTTAATCAGTACTTATTGAGCTTTTATGGTCCCTCATAATTATTTTGTTTACGCTGTACACACACACACACACACACATATATATATACACCTTACCTTTGAAACTTATGTTGTTTCGTGCGTTGGTCTCTCTTCACACGGAGGTCAAGCTGGTGGCCCCGCCTCTAGGTCTGGCCTGATGGAGGAGCGAGTTGCTTTCTTGCGCTCTCCACCGTACATAGCCAGGCACGCCCGGCTCATCTGGTACTGTCCTGAGCCAGGCATCCAGTCTTTTCTTGAAGACTTCAACTTTGACCCCCGTTACGTTTCTGAGGTCCTTAGGAAGCTGGTTGAAAAGTCTTGGCCCCCTGACAACCAAGCTATTTTCCTTCAGGGTTGAGGAGGTCCCTTGTCGTGCTTTTAATTTGGGAACACTACACATTCTGCCTTTCCTATTTCCCAGTGTTGTTTGAATGGTAATTGGGTTTAGTTTTAGGTTTGGTACCAGTTTTTCGATCATTTTCCATATGTAGATTATGATGTACCTCTCTCTTCTTCTTTCCAGTGAGTACAGATTTAGTTTACGTAGTCTTTCCCAGTAGTTGAGTTCTTTGCAGCCATCAATCTTGGCTGTGAAATGCCTTTGCGTTTCTTCTAGTTTATTAGTTTCTTCCTTTTTATATGGGGACGTCAAAACTGAGCAGTATTGAAGTTTTGGTATAATCGGTGTTTTTAGCAGGGGAATCATTACTGTCCTGTCCCTTCTCTTGAACGTTCTTAGAACCTGTCCGGCGACTATTTTTGCTTTATTTATCGCTATCTGATTTTGTGTTTCGAATTTCGCATCATCTGTCATTATTATCCCGAGTTCAATCGCTTTCATGCTTCTCTGAATTTCCTGTCTATCTGGAGCATAATATGCAGTCTGTTTAAGTTCTTCTTTTCTACCATATCTCAAGAGCTGAAATTTCTCGGCGTTGAATGACATGTTGTTGTCTTCTGACCATTTGTATGTTTTGTTCATGTCCCTCTGCAAGGCCTCCACGTCATGTACATCGCTGATTTTTCTGCTGATCTTTGTATCGTCTGCAAAGGATGTTACTATACTATTGCTGTTTACTCCGCTGTCTATGTCTGTTAGCATGATAATGAACAGGAGTGGGGCCAGTACTGTCCCTTGTGGTACTGAGCTGCGTACTTCCGATTCTGATGATGATATACCTTGAATTTTGACGACCTGCAGACGATCACTAAGGAAGTTGTAGATCCATTTTCCCACTTTGCCTGTTATTCCCATGTCTTTAATTTTATGTGCTATTATACCATGGTCACATTTATCGAAAGCTTTAGCAAAATCTGTGTATATAACATCGTAGTTGTCATTGCCTTCCAATGCATCTAGGATATTGTTGTAGTGCTCTATTAGTTGTGATAGGCATGATCTACCTGATCGGAATCCATGCTGATTTTCGTTGAATCTTTCCCGTGTCTCCAGGAAATCATAAATTTTCTCTCTAACTATTCTTTCAAATACTTTGGTGAGGTGGGACGTCACAATGTTTGCTCTTTTCAAGATGCTCGGTATTTCTCCAGTGTCTAGGGATCTTCTCCATATCCAGTATAAAGGTGTAGCTATTTCATTTTTACAGGTTTTAATCAATAATGCGTTCCAATTGTCCGGACCTGCAGCTGAATGTAGTTTCATTTGTCCTATAGCTCTCGCTACATCTTCTGGTGTAAAATCAAAGTCTGTTTTATACTCTCTTTGCAATTCCTCTTCAAAGAATGCATTTATGTCAGGTATCGCTTTGTCACTTTTTGGGGCACTGAAAACTGATTCATATTGAGCTCTCAATGTATCAGATATTTCTTTTGGATCGTCGGTTAGTTCATTATTTCCGTCCTTAAGGGGCCCAATAGCGGCGCGCGTTTTTGTTTTCCTTTTTGCATAGCTATAGAAGTATTTTGGATTTTCCTTTATTGCTTCTACCGCCTTTTCCTCTTCCCTCTCTGTATGGTCCTTAATCAGGGCTTGTATTTCCCTATCGATACCCTCCAGTTTTTCTTTTATTGCTTTCCTGTCATTATCTCCGCAGTTACCTAACTTCGCCTCCACTCTCTTTCTTTTGCGGAACAGTCTTCTCTTTTGCCTTTCTAGCCAGCTCCTCTTTCCTTTTGGCTGTGATTTCGGAGCATATTTTTCTAAAATTCTCAGCGTTTTTTCCTTCAAGGTTGTTAGCATTTCTTCAGTTGTTTTATTCTCGAAAATTGTTCTCTATTCTATTTGGGCCATGTGCGATCTGATTGCTTCCCAATTTATAGTCTTCGAGTTTAAGTTAAAGGCCCCGAATTTACTTCTTTCCACAATATGTGTATTGTCTTCTATATATATATATATATATATATATATATATATATATATATATATATATATATATATATAATATAGCGTAAACAAAATAGTTAGGAGGAAATATCAAAAATTTTGATACAAAAAAATTTCTACTATGAATGAAGACATTTTGATTTAAACCTTTTTTTAGACTCTGACCTTATTTTTTTTGTTATGTTTATTGGCGCGTAGGTCAAATTCGCATGTGACAGATTAGGTTAGGTTAGTTTAGGCTAAGTTAAGTCAACCAGGTTCATTTAGTTAAAGAAGTATTTTATTTTTCAATCACGAGAAAGACTAAGATAGTAGTAGATTGATTATACATTGATCATCTGTTTCTGTAGACTGCTTTTTGTTACAGGATTTGTTGTAGCGGCTTTCTCTGATCTCAGTCTGTTTCTTCTTTAATTTTTAATGAACCATACCAAATGAAGAAAACAAACACTTTCTCTACTGCTGCTGCTGATGATACAGTGGGAGTAAATAATATTTACGAGTTTCGATGTTCTGGCATTAATAACTGATGTGGCGGCAGATCACATGTTTCAGTTCTTCTATGACACCTTATTCCATATTTTTAATATTTGCTTTCCTTTAAGGAGAAAAACAGTTTCGCCCAAAAGTGTCGCAAATCCATGGATCACTCCAGGAATTATCACTTCAATAAAGAACAGAGATAAATTATTCAAATTGCAATTACAAAGCAAAATTCCTAAAATACAATATACTCAATACAGAAACAAATTAACTAAAATAATCAAAATTGCAAACTATAACTATTATAACAATCAATTTTCCAAACATAAAGGAGACATGAAAAACACTTGGACAACCATAAACAATCTTCTCGGAAAACAAATTAAGAAAAATTCAATAGAGAAATTAAATGTTGATAATAAAGAAATTACTGAGGATACTGTTATTGCAGACTCTTTAAATGCACATTTTACTTCAATAGCGGATAAGTTTCGCTCACAATTAATAAATAATGATCACTCACCTCTAGAATATATGCCACCCAGCCCACTAAATTCATTTTCTTTTGTTCCTGCTACCTCTACTGAGGTCCGGAATATTATTGGTAAATTAAAAAATACAAAAAATAACATTCATAACATTCCTGTACCTATATTGAAACTTGTTAAAGATAAGATATCTGTAACTTTGGCTAAAATTATCAAAGTATTTCCAAAGGAATATTCCCATCAATGCTAAAACCTGGTTGTATAACACCCCTTTTTAAAGGGGGTGATCCTACACTAGCAGCAAATTACAGGCCAGTGTGTTCATTATCTGTGTTCAGCAAAGTTTTTGAAAAAATTGTAAAAAGTAGAATGCAGCGATATTTAGAATCCTACAATTTATTATCTCCAAATCAATATGGCTTCCGTAATAATAAAACAACGGAAATGGCTATTTTAAATCTTATGGAAAATGTAAATATAGCTAAGGAGAACAAAGAAATAATGATATCAATATTTATGGATTTGAGTAAGGCGTTTGATGTAATAGACCATAATATTCTACTTAATAAATTATATTGTTACGGCTTTAGAGGAGCAATCAGTGATTGGTTTAAAAGTTATTTGTCCAATAAATATCATTTTGTATCAGTAAATAAGGCTTGCTCAACTAAAGCGCTTGTCAAACATGGTGTGCCACAGGGCTCAGTTCTGGGTTCACTGTTATTTTTATTATATATAAATGACCTTCCACGTTCATCTGATATACTGAACTTCATGATGTTTGCAGATGATACAACTGTCTCTTTTTCCTGCAAAGATGTTAATACAGCTAAGAATATATTTAATTCAGAATTCATCAGTGTAATGAAATGGTTGACCACCAATAAACTCTTCCTAAATACCAGTAAAACAAATTTCATGATTTTTACTAATAAAAGAAATGTATATTTTGATGAACTTATTGTTAATGAAATCGCCATAAAGGAGTGTACTGTAACAAAATTTCTTGGTGTAATGCTAAGATAAGAATTTGCAATGGAGTGATCATGTAAATTATATCGCGAAAAAGATTTCAAGGAGCGTTGCTATAATGTTTAAACTTAGAAATGTAGTCCCTAAACAAATTTTACTGACTCTTTATCATACTCTTGTTCTTCCTTATATAACATACTGTTTTGTAACTCATCAAGAAATCCACCCGTATCAGACCAGAAATAGATCAAAGCTTGTTATACCTCAATTTAGATTGTCTTCATCTCAAAAACTACCCATTTTCATTGGATTGAAACTATGGAATGACTTGCATGCCGATATAAAAAATATTGTGAATGTAAATTCGTTTAAAACCAAGTTGAAATCCCGATTAATAATGGCATACTAACAAAAATCTAGGATTAATGTACATTAATATTGTTTAATATTGTAATACATGTTTTAATTATTAATAATACTTATTTACTTATTTATTTATTTATTATTATTAATTTATAACAACTAGCTGCTTATTTTAAATAAGAGCCCAGTAAAGCTTAAGGGCCAAATTAAATAAAATAAATAGTCGAGCTTCACAATTATGCATGTCATTGTAAATTGAAATTTTTTTATTTATTTTATTATTATTAATGAAGGTTATTATTATTATTATTATTATTATTATTATTATTATTATCATTATTATTATTATAGTAGACATGTATTTTGGGGAGGTGGGTACTCAGCTTTGAATTTTAGCATGGCACGTATAGTTGATGAGGGTAATTCTCACTTGCCCACTCATAACTAAATGGTCTTCACTATGAAGTTGCTTTCCTTTCTAAATATAATGCATAATATTGGCTAAGAATAAACTGGTGTAAGAGGGAGCTGCATTTTCCTTTAAAATTTCTGTTTAGAAGCAATGTCAATTTACTGTTGCCGCAGTTGTTCTTCCAAGATTTTCCGGGTTTCTGTTGCCTCTCCAATATCACATTTATTTTTCGGTATCTTTACCAGGATAAAGGAATATGCTTCAAAATTGTTAACATTTCTTCAGCACATCGATTTTGGATTTGTTAAAAGAGACCCCAATTGTCACTTTATTAGTGTTAAACATTTAAAAAAAAAAAAAAAAATTAATTGATTAAATTGGGTGATTTAATTATTTTAATTTAATTTGCATGAAATACTTTTTTGAGGTTAAGTTAGGCGAGATTAGATTAGGTTAAAAAACTAATCTAACCTAAAACAAATCAATGGGTAGTATGGATGAGGAGTAATTTGATTTACAGTTTTTGAAATTCGAAAAAATCATTGTGTCCGGTAAAAAACCGCTTACCCTAAACCCTTTAATGGGACCCTCACCTACCTGAACGCAAGCTTAAGTGATTAAAAGTGAAAATATAATATATATGACCCGTGGGAAGTATTGGGTAAAAAATGAGCATGGATGAAAGCTAACGGAAAAGTTGGTATGACAATATATATATATATATAATATATATATATATATATATATATATATATATGCGCAATGTTGTACTTACGGTGTTAATCTCTGAAGAAGGAGGTTATTATAGCTTTAAAAGGTTCAAGGAGGACTTATAAAAGAACTCTGAAGAAGTGCCCCCCTAAAGTGGATACAGGCCAGACTCATTTTAAGGATAAATAATTACGTTCTTATTTCACTTCTTTTCTAACTAATTTTTGACCTTCTTTTGCTACACCTTTTATTCACCTTTTTTTAGGTATTTCATCATTCTTTAGTCTTATTTTGTCACTTATGATTTCACTCACGCCATTATCCGTTCCTTTCCGATATTGTATCAGTCAATGTCTTTTTGTTATCAAATAAAAATAATATCTTCTGTTTTATCACTTTGCAACACACTTCCTCTACGATTCTCTACTTTGGTGGACATTTCTGGGAGTTTGTTTCAAACATATTTTAATATGTTTTCTCTTTGATTACTCATAACAATTTCATTTGGTTTCAATATTTGGGCGACATATTCGCTATGACTCTCCGTTGAGGTGTTGAGGTGTAAGAGCGTGTATACATCATACAGAAATAGTGTTCCGTTATACCATGAATTTGGACATGGTTTTTCTTTTATTACTGTTACGAATTATAAAAATTATCACAGATCGGTATTTTCACTAAAAACTATAGTTTCGTTTTATGGAAAGTACAAAATAATTTATTTATTTTACAAAATAGTCATTACAAAAATCATTTGCACATATTTTCCATGTAAAAAATAGAGGGTTGACACCGCTACTTAAAGAGCGATCAGCTTACACGTCGCAGAACGCCCCATGTATGAAAGCTGGATTTCGCTTCTGAACTGAATCAAACACAAATGCACGCGCACCGTTTTGAAAAAGGAAAAGCAAAAACGTCATCATTAATCCTGGACTTTCTCAACTTCAGTGAAAAATAGTTTCTACTTTCTGTTCGTGAAGTAGAAAAAGTGTTTGTGGCACTCGAAGATAAACGCCTCATACTCCTGTCACTCCCACCGCGGGCAAACCGGAGTACAAAATTTTCTCGAAAAATTACACACTTTCTTCGGAAAGATGGAAGACCACGAAGTAATTTAACCTGACACGGATGAAAGAGGGGATAGAAAGAAGGTTGAGCATAGAGGGAAAGAAGGGGAAAAGCATGAGGAAAAATCTGCTACATGGATATGTTTGTAAATTATATATATGTAAATATATATATATATAATATATATATATATATTATATAATATATATATATACACACACACACAACTTTTTAACATAACTAAAAAAGCCCATTAAAGAATTACTGATGTCAAATGATGACCAAATGTAAAAAATACCCATACATTTCGTAGTGGGCACTAGATGAAACTCGAACAGTTATACCCAGGTGCCAGGTAGGATTTACAATAAATGTCACATAAAATAATGTACAACACACACACTCTCTCTCTCTCTCTCTCTCCATATACTGTGTATATATATATATATATATATATATATATATATATATATATATATATATATATATACATACACACACACATATATATATACTCTCCACTCCATATATATATATACTCTCCATATACTGTATATATATATATATATATATATATATATATATATATATATATATATAACTAATAGTTAATAATATTTGCATGTGAAATGTTAAATACTTTAAAGGAAAGGTGAACAAACTGATTTTGAGAGTTTTAAGGTTCGGTCCCCAACCCTAATTTGGTTCATATTGAGAATTCACCTCGTTGTTCACAATTAAATATATTTTTTCCATTTAAAGGTAAACAATTTGGGTTTTCCTTTGGTTTTAAAAAACACCACATTTCACTGGCAACGTCTTTCAAACACTGAGGGGTCCTCTTACGTTAAAGAAACATTGAGGAAACGCGGGAGCACGTCGCCCCCTCTTACCTCTTTTACCGTCCCCTCACTTCCTTCCCACTGTTACCTCTCAGCCACCTTTATTTCGTACCTCGCTTCCGCTTGCATTGCATTCAATTGGGGGTTGTTGTTGCACATCAGCGCAATGTACTCGCTCCAAAAACTAGTCATATCGGCAACCTGTTCCTTTGACTTTCGCTCGCTACATCTCGGTTTCACTGGGCTTCGTATCGATTCCATTTGGTACGAACTAAATTTCAATTTAAATTCATGAAATCGATGCCTCAGGTATTTTTAATTATTATATATATATATATATATATTTATATATATATATATATATATATATATATATATACACTGAAATATTTCGGGCAAAATCTGTCTATTTCCGTAATTAATTGGAGTTCCTTTCCCACTTTTATGAAAGTGAACGAAAAATATTAGAAAACTTTATTATGAATCCGTTTAACAAATATTTAATTAAGAAATTATAATCTTCTTTCGAAACATTTTCTATAATTTGAAACTTAAAAACCTATTTTTAAAACCAATTTTCAACCAATGAGAAAGCACCTAACCTATTTTAAAGCTCTTCGTGCCAGTGTATAGGCACTATCGATAAGTGTGTCACTCATGTTGGCATTATTGTCAGAATTATAATTTAGAAAGAAGTTTCGGATATATATATATATATATATAAAGAACGACGCTTGTGTAGAAGAGCGTACCGCGCAAGATGAGGAGGGAGAACGAACAAATGAAAAATGAGGTACCTCCCGGGTATATATGTACGGCATGCGAAGGTGCCCCCTCAGGGCATTGGTTTCTGCTCGTATGTAGGAGAATTACGACTTCTGATTGATCGAGGTCCTTGGTGTAGTGGATAGTATATCTGACCGGCAATCGGATGATCCCGGGTTCGATTTCCGGGAGGTACCTCATTTTTCATTTGTTCGTTCTCCCTCCTCATCTTGTGCGGAACGCTCTTCTACACAAGCGTCGTTCTTTACATTAATTACACTGTGTTGTTTGCAGTTAATAAATATATATATATATATATTATATATATATATATATATATATATATATATATATATATATATATATATATGCACTAGAATCACAAAATAACACGTGACCCAGAGAAAAAAGTGAAAAGCGATTTCAAGGCCTTTCGTGTATTTCAACACTCGTCATTCCCTGATGAGGTGTTACAATGCACGAACGACCTTGGAATCTTTTTGTTTATTTTTCCCTGTGAGTGTGTAACATTTATTATTTTCAAATTTAAAGTATTTAATTGTGAAATTCATCCCATATATATATATATTATATATATATATATATATATATATATATAATTTTGTTTTGTAACGATGTCAAACTTGTAAAATGAGGAACGAAAGCATCGGGCCAAAAAAGTTGAAACACCCTAAAACATTTTGGAGTAAGAGGGATATTAACAGAAATTACCTATGACATCCCTGATGCATTTTGAGTAATAATAATGAATTAGTAACACTTGTCCAGATTTGTGAATTTCCTCAAAAACATTTTGGTTTAATTATTATTTGCTATATTACTTTTAATTATCATTTTTTTTTTTTCAATTTTTGTTCTTTCGTGATAAGTATATTATAATAACAAATTTTGGAAATTTGTTAAGAATCAAACGGGTGTCAAAAATGTCCTCCCTCCGACAATCGATGGGGTGTCGGGGGAGGATGAAATTGAAAAGCTGTGGAAAAACCACTACTCTAACATTCTTAACAGTGTGAGTAGGGATAATCTTAAGATAGATTGCAGCGAAACGATTGTGGGAGGGACAAGGGAAAATATTTTGATATAATTTTCTGAAGTAAAGAGGTTAATTAAGAGTTAAAGACTGGTTCTGCGTCAGGGGTAGATGACTTATCGAATGAGCACTTAAAATATGCAAATGACGTAGTATGTCTGCATATATCATTGCTCCTATCAGCCATGCTTGCTCATAGCTATATCCCTGCAGAGTTCATGAGGGTATATATCTTGCCCTTGGTCAAAAATAAGTACGGAGACATTCTGTCCAGCAATAATTACAGGCCTATTGCTGCCGCTTCCTGCTTCTCGAAACTTCTGGAAAAACTCTTGTTACTCCGATTAAATGATTTCCTATGGACATCTCCTAATCAGTTTGGCTTTAAAAGGTCCCACTCAACTGACCTGTGTATCTGTGTACTTAAAGAAACAATATCTAAATACATTGACAGTAATTCAACCATTTATAGCTGTTTCCTTGATATAAGTAAGGCATATGATAGGGTGAACCACAATATTTTATTTGCAAAACTAGAAGACAGGAAGGTTCCCATGTACATATTAAATTTATTGAAATTTTGGTATTCCCACCAATCTTTCACTGTTAGGTGGGGCAATGTACTATCCGAGTGTTTTGGCTTCTCTTGCGGGGTGAGACAAGGCTCCTTGCTCTCCGCTATGCTGTTTAATGAGTATATTGACGGATTAATTGCTTCACTTAATGAGGCAACAGTGGGATGTTGTATAGATAACACAAGGATAAATAACTTAGTTTATGCCGATGATATGGTGTTAATAAGTCCCTCTGTTAAACGTCTGGATCGGCTACTAAACGTTTGCGAAGTGTATTCGCAGAAACATGATATTCTTTTTAATGTTACAAAAACTAAGGTTATGCAATTTCATCCTAAAAGCTGTAATCAGCCAGCTGATATAAGGTTTAAAATGAATGGTGAAGTAATTGAGGAAGTACAAGAGTTTAAGTATTTGGGTCAAACTATTACCAGCTCCTTGAGTGATGACTCGGATATAAGAAAACAATCTCGAAGTCTGTGTGCTAAAGCGAATATGACCATAAGGAACTTTCGTTTCTGTACAAGTGAAGCTAAAGACACACTCTTTTACTTTCTGCAGTAATATATAAGGTCAGCAACTCTGGGTGAATTATAAAAAAGGTTCTGGCAGAACCCTAAATTTGCTGTACAACAGGTCTTTTAGACTCTTACATAAATTACCCCCGAGATGCTCAGCTTCGCAAATGTTTGCTACCCGCAATGTCCCGAGCTTCCCGGAGGTAACAAGACGTGCTCAACACAGTCTAATGCAAAGAATTAAAAAATCAACCAACCCGATCATCCAAGCTATCCATGAGTCCTGCCATTTATCCTCTAAGCTATGGACTCCTTGGTATGAAAACGTCTGTCTGTAGCTGCACTTAACTTCGACATTACAGTATTATTTCTAATCAATTGTATATATTTATATCCTTAGTATATGAACTGTCATTGTATTAATAATATTTGTCATATGGACTATAGTCTGCCAATAAACCTTTTCATTTTCATTTAACTACAAAGTGACATGAAATTCGATACATCAACGGCACAATCGGCACATCATTACTCAGAAATAGCATAAAGGTTTTCATTTGACTTTATTAGCTAACCTTAAAATCTTCTAGGGTCATGCACCACAATCTGACTAAAACCAGTCTTGTCCAAAAGAGTTTTATCACATTTGAATCTATTTCTCTTTCATTATTATTTTTTTTTACCTAAACTCACGTCACTGTCAGAGAGGTTTAAATTATAGTATTAAATAAAGATCATTTAAGATTCTTCTTTTATTTCCCGCAAAGACTTTAAGAGAAATTAAGAGGAAAACTAATTATGGCGCCTGCAACTTACAATACTTAATTCAAGAGCAGAATTATAATCATTTAAACTTGGCTTGCTTTGAAATATTAATTGACTCAATACGGCTTAAGTGTTGATTTCACGTGATTTACACACGATTAAATGAAACGTTGTAAGTTGTCTACTGAAGATAGGATTTGTAATTCTCGAAATGTTTGGACAATAACGAGTGTTGGTTTAAGCGTTCGTCATTTTATTGATCTTGAAATGCCAGTTTCCTAAGGACAAAACCTTGTCCAGATTTATATACAGTATATATATAATGTCGTCGGATGCAGAATTCGAGAGCACTATAAAATCAAAATCACAACGGCTAGAAAAATAATGGGAATCATCTGGAGGAGCTTCCGCAGCAGAAAAGCAAACATCATGCTCAAATTATGGAAGAGTCTAGTCCTACCAATAATTGAGTATTGCTCAGTACTCACAAGCCCACACAGAAAAAGAGACATTGCGAGCATTGAAGCTATACAAAGGACTTTTACGTCTAAGATAGAGGAAACGGAAGGTGAAGACTATTGGTCTCGACTACAATCCCTGGAACTCTACTCTCTTGAAAGAAGGCGAGAGCGGTACACAATAATTACATATGGAACATACTTGAGGGCTCTGTCCCTAACCTCAATGAAATAGAAACAACTGGAATGAGAGAAGGCAGATTTGTACGGTCCCAGCTGCGTGGGACAAGGAGCCATGAAAACGAGGATGGAAAATACCCTCAGAATACGGGCCCAAAGCTTTTCAATGTCCTTCCAAAAGAAGTGAGGAATCTCCAGCACACCAACCTGAATAACTTCAAGAACCAGCTGGACAGATTCTTGTGCAAAGTCCCTGACCAGCCATGCGTGGCTGGCTACGAGGGCAGGAGGCGATCAGAGAGCAATTCCCTCCTTCACCAAGTCCCGCAAATGAGGCGGGATGCTGCAGAGGGGTCGACCGCAGGTCGATCCTGAACCGTCGTTCAAACTCAACAAAAGTAAGTAATATATATATATATATATATATATATGAGAAATTTCATAATTAAACGCGTTACATTAATAAATGATACACACCCACAGGGAAAAATTAATTGATTTCAAGGCTTTTCGTATATTTATATACCTGACGTGGTATGGAAATATATGAAGGGTTTTGGAATCAATTTGTTACTTTTTCTCTGTGGGTGTGTATCATGTATATAAAGGTAATATACTTAACTATAGCATTTAAGAGGAAAACTCTTAACTTTTAAAATAAAGCTGTAACGATTGGGTTGTATTGTGTGTGTAGTGTGTGTGTGTGTGTGTGTGTGTGTGTGTGCGCGCGCGCGTAGACAACTGGAAATAAGTGTGATCGCGTGTGTGATAAATGACAGGTACAATCAGGTTGTTTTTTAGTGAGGTAACATTTTTTCTACCTCGGAACTTTAAAAATTTTATATAAAAACAAGAAACCTTTTTATGTCAGATTTGGTTAGGTTACGCTAGGTTAGGTTAGTTAAAATTTGGTTAGGTTAGATCAGGATAGATTAATGAGTACCTCACTATTTAAGGATTAGAGAGTGTAAACACATTTCGAACCCTCAATTTCTGCCGAAACCATTATCGCCCCCTTGCCAGTTCAATGGTACTAATGTTAGGTTAAGTTAAATTAGATTTGGTTAATTAGATTTTTGGATATATGAATTTTAAAAAGTTGGTACCTCGCTTATGCGGAGATGCGATGCGCGTGAGTAAAATGTAAAAAAAGGTAAAAAGGTAAAAAGGTAAAAAGGTAAAAAGGGTAAAAATGGTAAAAAGGTGAAAAGGGTGAAAAGGTAAAAAGGTAAAAAATAATTTATTTTTAAAGTTTAACTATAGTAGACTATTTTGGTTAATAATTGAAATTAAATTAAGTTTGAAAATGTTAAAAGGTATTTAAATAATTAACTTGGTTAAATTATAATTTCACTTCTGATGCGAGTGGGTTCGAAACCTTTTCATTAAAATTATAATAGTTACCGGTAACTATTTTAAATTATAAAGAGGTAAACTAAAAACATGGACAAAGCGGATGGTTTGAAATTACGGAGATTACGAGTTCCTGGTCCAGTTTGTGTAGAGCAAGATAATATAAATGTACATAAACTGGACCAGAAATTACGAACATCCGTAATCGCAAACCTTCCTTTGTAGAAGTCTCTATTTTAACATATTAACATTCAGTTTATTTTATAATCATTAGAGTTTACTCATTTTTAACCTTCATTGAAGCTCGACATTTGTAAAGTCTAGTTTTTAATTTGCTTTGTTTTTATTGAATTTCAACTTAATCTAGTTTAGTAGCTGTAATAATTGTTATATATATATACACACACACACACACACACACACACATGTACACTGTATACAGACTCAAAACGGAATAAAACTTAAGAATAATTATTTAAGAATAATTTTTCTTTATATGTGTAGTAGACTTAACACAAATATAAACTTTATTTGTAAACTCAGACGGAATAAAGTTTAAAGAAAACTACACCTCGAAGTTCAGTAACTTCCCCCCCCCCACCACCACCAAAAAGAACCCTAGAATAAAACTCGGGAAAAACTTTAGTACTTTATCTTATCTTTGTTCTGAAATTCACTACGATTTCAATATAATCTAATTTAGTTCTCCCGTCCTTATTACTGTAAGTATCATTGAGTTTTATCACCATTATTATTATTATTTATTAGCAGTAGTAGTAGTAGTAGTAGTACTCTTATTATTATTCTTTTTATTATTAATTCTAGAGAGAATACATTTATTTTCCTCACACAAGTTCGAGTTGAGCTGTTTGTTTTTCATTTTTCTCCGACTGCTGTAATTTTATTGTTTAATGTTCTGTCCGAAACTTTATCGTTTTATTATTTAACAACCAACTACGTTTCACTTTCTTTATATATATATATATATATATAATATGTGTACTGCACAGGAAAGCAGAGGATGTAAAAAAGTTCGGACCACACGCCAAAACAGAAGCCCGAAATGAGGCTTTGGTTTTGCAGTGGAAATTGCGTGTTTGTGATTTGTTTTTGGAACAATTTGACTTTAAACTGTTTCTGGTACTGCATTACAGGCCTTAATTTGTAAATAAATGTCACAGACATTGGTCGTTAAACCATTTAAATTCGCAATTGATATAAAATTACACTGAAAAAAAAATTACTTGCAATATAATGAACTGAGAATACAGTTCATTGATGTTACATAGAATCACGTATCGTAAAATAATACAATGATGGTAACGTTTATGATAATCTAAAACATTCAAGGAAAAAAATAATTTCTCAAAATGGAGGAAATGAAACGAAATCAAATGAATGATTATTAACATTGAAATTACTTAAAATTTTATTATATTTAATAATAATAATAATAATAATAATAATAATAGACAAATAAAGAAATGGAATGAATGAATTTCTGAACATATTTCGTCAAAATATGTTCAAAAGTTATTTCACTTTCAAATTGGTACAATTTTAACTGCGTTTTTCTGGCGTTTTTAACTTTTGTCGCTTAGCTACTTTTTCCTTGGAGGGCCTCATATGAAATATACTTCATCATCAGAGAAATCAAGAGCAAATACCCAAATATAAAAATATATATATATATAATATATATATATATATATATGAAAATTATTCACGAAAGTAACACGTGAAAATATTTATGATGAATAAAACCATGAAGGAAGGAAACACAGAATGGTGCTCAAGCGCTTTCGTCTAATGACATCCTCAGGAACACTGAAGTACATAAGAGTTTACAGCCTATATATAGGTTACAAAAAAAAAAAAAAAAATATATATATATATATATATATATATATATACACAATAAACGGAGAGATAAAAATAAAAAATTAAACATTAAAGGATTGTGGGAGGAGCATACAAATTTGTAAGGAAAAACTACCGATTTTTAACACAAGATCAAATGAACTGTTTCCAACCAATGTTATAGAGAATTAAAAAAAATACAAATTTATACTGGAAATCTGCCCCGGTTTTAGCACTCTGCCCTTCTTGTTTAAGTTCGATGTATATAAAAATAAATTGAAAAATAAAAGTTATTAGAGTAGCATACAAGTCTACCAAAGATTTAGCGTTCTACCCTTCTTATCTAAATCTGTTCTGAAGGAATTCAAAACAACAGGATCGAGTTGAAAAAGACCTTTGCTTATGTTGAAGTTATTTGATAGTTGGATAATGGCAGACTCAAGAATATTTCTATTAACAATGTTGCTAGAGTGAAATAAAACTGAAGCATTATTCCAATCAATACAGTGGGATAACTCTGACAAATGGACAAAAAGGGCACTGGACAATTGTCCTGTTCTAACGGAATATTGATGCTGTTTTATACGTGTGTGCAAATCCTTTCCCGTCTGACCTATGTAAAAGGAATCACATTGTTTACAACCAATTTTATAGATAATGCCTGAATTATTGGTAGGGCTATTTTTTACTATGATATTTTTCATAGTAAAAATAGCCCTACCAATAATTCAGGCATTATCTAAAAATTGGTTGTAAACAATGTGATTCCTTTTACATAGGTCAGACGGGAAAGGATTTGCACACACGTATAAAACAGCATCAATATTCCGTTAGAACAGGACAGTCGTCCAGTGCCCTTTTTGTCCATTTGTCAGAGTTTATCCCACTGTATTGATTGGAATAATGCTTCAGTTTTATTTCACTCTAGCAACATTGTTAATAGAAATATCTTGTCTGCCATTATCCAACTATCAAATAACTTCAACATAAGCAAAGGTCTTTTTCAACTCGATCCTGTTGTTTTGAATTCCTTCAGAACAGATTTAGATAAGAAGGGTAGAACGCTAAATCTTTGGTAAACTTGTATGCTACTCTAATAACTTTTATTTTCAATTTATTTTATATACATCGAACTTAAACAAGAAGGGCAGAGTGCTAAAACCCGGGCAGATTTCCAGTATAAATTTGTATTTTTTTTTAATTATCTATAACATTGGTTGGAAACAGTTCATTTGATCTTGTGCTAAAAATCGGTAGTTTTTCTTACAAATTTGTATGCTCCTCCCACAATCCTTTAATATTTAATTTTTTATTTTTATCTCTCCGTTTATTGTATATATATATATATATATATTTTTTGTAACCTATATATAGGCTGTAACTCTTTATGTACTTCAGTGTTCCTGAGGACGTCATTAGACGAAAGCGCTTGAGCACCATTCTTGTTTCCTTTCCTTCGTGGTTTTATTCATCATATATATATATATATATATATATATATATATATATATATATATATACAGGGTGGGCCGTAAGTTTCCATACATAGGAAAAATAAACATTTTTTTATGGACAACCATTTTTATTTATATAATATGCTCTACATGGTTGCCATTGTTTTGAAAACACATTTCAATACGTGTTCCCCACTGTTGATGAAACGCATTAGCACAGTTGACGTTATGCTTGTAATGGCGTTGGTGATACGTTCCTTTAGATGATTTATGTCTCGTATCTTTTCCTGATACACCATGGCCTTCAAGTGCCCCCAAAGATAGAAATCAAGGGGGGTGAGATCTGGGGATCTGGGAGGCCACTCCACAGCCACGCCGACCAATCCAAGCATCCGGAAACTGCTGATCCAAATACCGACGCACGTGAAGACCATAATTTAAATTTTCCTATGTATGGAAACTTACGGCCCAACCCTGTGTATATATAATATATATATATATATATATATATACTATATATATATACAGTATATATATATATATATAATATATATATATATATATAATATATATATATATATATATATATATCAGTACGGTATAGTGTGCAAGTGGTGTGCAAGTGGTGTGCAAGTGGTGTGCAATTATTATTTTATTATTTTACAGTGGTTAACTTGGGACGATTTCACTCAATCTCAGAAAATACCTTATTGGGGGCAAAAAAGGATGCGTCAGTCAGAAATCATGCCTCATAGGATAATATCATATATTTAAGTAAACTTATGAATTTATGGTAAATATATGATAGTATCCTATATTGAAATAAGTTTATAAATTTCATATTGATATTTGATTTTAGTTCTAAGTTTGTTATTTACATTGAATTTATTTCTCACCCATTTCTTATAATGGCGGAACCAGGAAAAGGTGGAATTAGTCCTTTTGCATAGTTTGAACATCTTTTATAACTATCAATTGTAAATTATACGTAAATTTTTTGTAAGAAATTACAAAAAATATTAATATATGATATGATATGATATATGATGATATGGTATATGATATGATATATGATATGATATTATCCTGCGAGGCACGACTGTAAAATATAAATTTTTTATCTGTCCCTAAATTACAGTCAAAATTGTGACTTGTTTGGAATGATATAATTACAGAATAAATCTCACTCTTCGGATATTGATTTTGGGCTATCTTATAACTGAAACAATCCAATGATAAACTATGCAATCGGAAGACATAATGTGTGTGTGCAACCTATCCGTTAAAACTGATAAAACTAATCACGTATTCGTACTTCTTTTATAAATTTTACAGACATTATTTACGAGACTCCTTCATTAACGTATTTTTAGATCATTAACAATTATAAAATAAGAATAGGGATGAAATAAATTTAAAAATCATCGTTATAAAAACTTAATAACGTCTGAAAATGTAAAAGCAAGTTTTTAACACAATTTTTATTCGCGGGCACAGACGCGCCCATTTTCACTCATCTTATTTTGTGTGAATTTCGCAATTTTTTTTTTTCTATAGCTATGATAAATACAGTTTCGAAACGTTTTAATTAGTTTGGAAAGCAAATATTACCTATGAAAAATACGAAAGATGATCCTCAAAATAATCTTTTCCGCAATGCCTTTAATTATTATATTTCGGCGGGTCCCCCCCCCTGACAAATAGCTTGTGCGGTCACTTTGTAATTTCAGCATGGATGCTCTTGTCGAACGTGCTAAAAATCAGTAAAGACCTTTTTAGCAAAGTATTTTTTGGGTGTATTTTTGTCACACTTTTTCCAATCTCTCTCTCTCTCTCTCTCTCTCTCTCTCTCTCTCTCTCTCTCTCTCTCCGGTTTTCTTTATATCCTGGTTCAAGTGCCTGCTCGTTTATACCGCCTGCAGTGTTACCTCTAGAATCCGCAATTAATATACTGATCAGGAAATGTTCTAAATGAATTGAACTTACGTTATGTCCCCGATCTTATTTTATGGCATTTGAGAGAGAGAGAGAGAGAGAGAGAGAGAGAGAGAGAGAGAGAGAGAGAGAGAGAGAGAGAGAGATTCTAAAAAATTAAGAAAAAAGTTTTTAAAATTAAAGTCTCTCTCTAAGCTTTATGTCACTAAATTTGGTGATTGAAGACTACATGTAAAATTTATGTCCTATTGTGCTCTTGACATCTTCTGAAGTACATCTACTACATTCCATTATTTTATATAAATACATATAATACAGATATACGATATAGCGCTATGCTGTATATATATCTATATGTGCATACACTAATGGATATACACGGTGAACCAAAAGTAGGTGGACAGTAGGTTGAATACGGTTTGTGTTATATTATATTATAACTATGGTGTTCATTATAACTATGGTGTTTGTGTTTTATTATATTAAATATTATAACTAAATTTATTTAAATTTTATTTTGTATTATAGTATACAAAAAAATTAAATATGTATTCTCAAAATAAACGTTATCATTTACTGTCCACCTACATTTGGTTCACCCTATACTTTAGGTGTTAAGAGTACAAGTGGATAAAAATAATAATATAATGTACACTATTACTTAAAGGAGTTCTAAAACACCAAACGTAAGAGGGTATTCGAATGTTCGCAGCAATGAACCCACAGGTACAAGTCTTGACCAACCAGAAGTTTGTCACAATATATACATACATATATATATATATATATACACACATTATTACTCTTTAGTGTTAACTTGTTTTTATCTTTTTATTCCTTTCTCCTTCTCCATCTTTCAAAGCCTTACTCGTTCGAACCCCTGCATTCTTATGGACGAAACGAATAACCTGTAGGGATGTTTGGAATGCTGACAAACATCTGTTCACGACTGTACACATATTATTATTATTATTATTATTATTATTGAGTGAAATTAGATATGAAAGTGAAATTAAATATCTTTCGTTGTTCCTAATTTTTCGTTCCATTCCGTTATTTGCTTCCATCGATTATTCCTTTCAGCGAAAAACCCAACAAACAGAAGGTTAAATTGTTTCCTAATCTTTGTAAGAAAACGTGGATTAAAAGTTTCGGCTCAAATCCCAAATCGTCCTATAGCAACTGCGTCGGAAAAACGTGTCTTATAAGCCTTTAATTCCACGTTACATTTGGAAAAGGGAAAAATTGTTGTAAATGTTTGTTGTAAATTGCTGTTGTAAATGGCTGTTGCAAATGCCGTATGCGAAATTTGATGTACTGACTAGGGCATGGTTAATTAATCATTTTTAGGAAAAAGTGATGAATGATGAAATTGTCTAATTAATCAATGATTAACTGATTAAAAATTATTAAAAACTAAATACTTGTGAAAAGAGTAAGAAAGAGCTTTATTGTTTCTGTTGCGTGAGATAAGATCGAAGAAAACATTTTGCTCAAACATTTAGTTTGCTTTTGTTCAAGAAATCAGGCATGGGCGGATTAGACAGTTTATACATGCAAAAAAGTGCCAAATTCAAATGATACTTTATAAAATTTAAGGTAAAATGATGGTGAAATTATGAGGAAAATTAATCATTTACAATAATTTTATAAAAATATATTTTGATTAATTAATGATTAAATTCGAAACAATGATTAACTGATTAACTGATTACTCAGAACCATGCCCTAGACTAGTGGTAGGCAACCTTTTTTGAAACTGGGTCAATTTGATTTATTGGTAATTTGATAATAGGTCAATGTTCAAAATTTAAAATAAAAATACACTATTTTTGGGACATTTTAAAATAAAAAACACTTCATGTAATAATATTTATTATTTTATTTATTTTATTTATATTTATTATTTTATTTACATTCATTATTTTATTTATTATTTTATTTTATAGACTGAAGGTTTTCACATTTGTGCAGTCTCGCTATTCAGTGCATGATAACACTTCCTGCATCTTACTGAGAAATGCATATGAGAGCCGAGATGTTTTTTTTCTTTAATTCAATTCTGTGCGAATTGGGTTTCTTCACACTATATTGTCTCCTTTAAATTATTTTATTATTTGCTGCTCTTCCGAGTACTTCAGAGTTTATTTCGACTTTTCAGGAGATCCTTCTGTACTCATATATTGCGGTATATATACTGTATATTGCGGTATATATGTGTGTGTTTTGTTTTTATGTCTACAAACTTATATATATAAGTCAGTTGGAACAAATCACCCGAATATAAAATAATTTATACGATATACTAGGCCCCTGTAGGTGCCCGAGTGGCTCTGTTTCAGTATGTTAAATTGAAGTGCCCGGGTTCACTTTCCCGCCTTCTCCTCACTTTAAGAGACGTCTCTCGTTTAACGCGCGGGGATAGCTGACGAATAGGCTCCGATTATTGTGCCCTTAAGCTCCAGTGTGCCATCTGTTGACGCTCAGCAGAGCCGTACTTATACTTACCACAAGTGATCTTTATCTCTTAAAACTAAGCCACTCTTCTAAGCGAAAACCCTTTCTTGTATCTGCCATAGCATTCATAGGGCGTGGAGCAGCCTGGTTAAACGTCTTGTGCAGCCTGGTTAAACGTCTTGTGCAGCCTATAATTTCAGCAATTGTGCGAATTTAGTAGAATCCTTACTTTTAAAAGATAACATCCAAGAATCTCATTTCTCCATTTCGTCGGGGTAGGTGTACCCCAAGGGTCACCTGAGCAAGAGCAGAAACAGAGTAAGTGGCCAACTCAACTCCACCCAGTGGCTGGAAGCGAGGCAGTGACACACTGCTCAAAGTCCGCCACCGTAACCATTGAGCTACCGGGTGCCCTATCTTTACATGTAAAAAAAAATTCAGTATCAGTTGAATTATGGTCCATTTATCTTCTTCACATATTCTAAGAAATTGTCTGATAATCTCTGTGCCACGCAGTGAACATAACACTAATATGTGAACTAAGAGTCCAGATATTTACTCCCCATAAATAGGTGACAACAGCCAAAGAGAAATTACAAAAGAGCTCAAAATACCTAAAGAAGCAGTTCAAAGAATCATGCAACGGATGCGGGAAAATGGCAGTTCAACTACACAAGTAGCAGACAAAGTCGGCCTAGAATAACTGCTGCAAGGCAGGATCACATTATTCAGTGTTTTCCTTAGTTAATTGTTTTAAGGGACCATACAACCATTCATGCGGATCATGAAATTGCTGTGAGCACGTCGACTGATAAAAAATAATGTTTCAAGAACGTGTTCTACAGATTGCTATCAGAAAGCCATATATTAGTGCTATGAATAAAAATCTTGCGTGAAGGACTTTGTCAAAGGCTTTTTGGAAGTCGAAATACACTATATCTACTGTAATGCTCTAGTTCCATCGTATAAAGTGTACATATTATGGAAAAATTCTAACAAATTTCTTAGACAAGATCTCTGTCGCCTGAATCCATGTTGAGAATAAAGAAATTAAATTGTTTGATTCAAGGTGATACACGATACGTTCTGTAATAATGGACTCCAACAGCTTGCCGACAATTGACGTTAAAATGATCGGGCGGTAATTATGATACAAGGATTTTTCCTATCCCTCTTTTTAAAGATTGGTGTTACATTTGCTAATTTCTAGTCGGTTGCAACTTCCCCTAATTCGAGTGATTGTTTGAATATGGTTACTAAATCATCAACAATATTGTGGCTAACCTCTTTTAATAATCTTGGAAAGAATAATTCAGGACCGGAGTGATTTGTACTTATTCATCTTGTCAATTAGTTGCTGTACCTCATTTCTCGTAAAACTTATGGTCTCTAAGGGATGGTTACCGTCATACGTAATTCGAGGACTTGGCACTTTAATTGGGTCTTCCTCCGTGAAGACTGTAACGAAGAATTAGTTTAACGTATTAGCTATATCTTTATCACTGAATTTCAGTATGGCATTTCTAATTTTTAGAGGACCTAGAGAATTTTTAATTGGCTTTCTGCAATTAACATCGGCAAAAAAACTCTTTAGGGTGGACGTTACAGAGTGAGGCAACTCTAGCTTCTTCTTCACGTTCAGCTGATCTAATTAAAGATTTAACCCTCCGACGTAGGTTTATATAATTTTATGAATTAGTCTGGTTGGAATGTGACTTAAGTAGTTTGTAGGCTCTATTTCTTTCCGGAAGAGCACTGTTAATTTCATTGATGAAACATTTCTGCGTTTTGGTTGACAAGGAAGAAACTATTTTAGTGGGCACAAAAGTGGCTTGTCATATCTAAACTGATCCCTATATGAGCTCCAGGTGACATTGACATCCTCACTTATTAGAACTTCGAGTGCGTGTAAACTATTACGAAAACTTTCAAAATTTGCTCTACAAAAATCTAACCTTTTGCGCGTCTTTTCTCGAAGACTAATTGGAACCCTGAGGTCAAACCAAAGTTTCACCAATAGTCAGATGTGAGATTAGGATATCTTCGCTCATGAATATGAGATGTAGTTTACTATTACCCCTAGTAGCACAGTCAACCCATTGACTTGATAAATTATCATCCGCAAATTCCAATAGTCTTGAGCCCTTAGCATCCGCTAAATTGTTTTCTCAATTTATATGACCACAGTTAAAGTCATGAAAATTACACTAATCTTATTACTCAGATATATATATATATATATATATACTAACAAAGATCCTAAGATCCACCCTGGGCTAGCCCAAGAAGAAAGTAGAAAAAATAGAAATAGCAAATGAAGATGAAGGATACTGAAAATTTATACCACGCTTACATTTATCGACGAGTAAAGCTTTCACATAGAAATCGTAGTAATAGTAAAGTATAGAACAGACAAGGGTTTTTCTCTCCTCCACCAGCCACTGTTGACAGAAAACAGTGGTGAAAGAAGATTTATAGGAAACTATGAAAACGAATAATGAAGAAAATAGCTTCAGAGTTCATTCACAGCATGCGTACACTTATCTCGTGTACTCAGTTACTCATTAGAAGACAGCGGAAAATAAACGATAACATAAATACTAAACTAATCAATCTAATCTACATCATGCTTTTTTTTTTAAAGGATTTTTTTTATTAATTTATTATGTACAAGAAGTCATCATTTCATCGTCGCATCATTTCGTCATTTGTCTGCCAAAGCCATTTACCGAAGATTTATTATATAGCAATTTATATTGAGTCCTTCGCATGGGAATTACCTAGATAAAGAAGCATTAGTCCAGAGGGCACTTTCGGCTGGCCAGACCTATAAATTAAGCATTCCCTATGCATAATAGGGAATAATAATACGTAATATGCATAATTTTTTTTCTTGCGAAACTATGATATATCATATTTAAAACTAAAGTTCCACTCTAACTAAGTAGCTTCCCCCTTGAGAGAGAGAGAGAGAGAGAGAGAGAGAGAGAGAGAGAGAGAGAGAGAGAGAGATTGCGCTGGCCTCAAAATAAAAATCTGTATCGACCTACACCTTTGTTTAAATTTATTTTAAGGTAAAAAAAAAAGAAAAAAAGAAGAAAGATTTGAGCTCGGGAGATATATTTGAGCGAAAGTCGCTTATGGCGAAAATTCCCACAAACACAATAGGAAATTTGGCTTTATTGCCTCGTCAAAGCAATGCCTTTTTAAAGGTGCTTGTTGAATACGGCCAAAATTTAAGAATTATTTACAGAGCCTTCGCCTAATGCCTTGTTATTCTCCGTCCCCTCTTTAATGGACATCTTTGCGGGGTATCACTCAACTTTGTACGTCATTTCGTACCTTTATTGGGTGGCGAATGTAGGAGGGGGGGACTTTAATTAAAACGCTGCGCATGGTTTATGGATGAGATCGTTCGAGCGAAACGGGAAGAGGGAGTCAGGACGGGAACTTAGGCACTTAGAACTCCATTTCAGGAGTGGAGTGGGGCGCTTTTTAAAGTGCTCGGAACGAGTGGCATTATTGCATTAATCAATGAATTCTGCTCCTTAAAAGGGAAAATACAACGTCAATGAGGTTAATAACTTTCGTATAGTAGCATCCTTAATCTAGTTTATATATATATATATATACGGTATATATATATATATATATATATATATAAGCCGGGTGTACCTGGCTGTGTGCGGTGGAGAGCGCAAGCGAGCAACTCGCTCCTCCACCAAGCCAGGCCAAGAGGTAGGGCTACCAGCTTGACCTTCGTGTGAAGAGAGATCCACACACGAAACTTCAACGAGGTTATATATATATGTGTGTCGCGAAACGTCCTTAATTATTTTTATTTTTCTTTACTCTGCGTTATTTTTACTCTTAATACTTATTTTACACTGATTTTTGTATTCTATAAAAGGTAGTAGCGTGGCCGGTGCTTAACTGAGACATTGGAGCCAGTAGCCAACATTCTTTTTTTTTTCTTTTTAACAAAGCGAGAGAGAGGATTTCAAATGACGACAATTATCATTATTTGCCGATTTATTTTAATTGTGACAGCAAAAAAAAAATGACGGGGGGGAAGCGAGTGTAAATTCATAATTTAACGCTGGATTTTAAGTTAAAAAAAATTTTAAATCACACTTTACATTTCATTAGCATCAAACAGCGACCTTCTCTTAAGGACCCCAGAAACGAAACTAGTGAACAAGGTCCTTTTTTAAAAATCTCTTAAACCTAGACTTAATTGGACACCCAAGAGTAACGGTTATGATGTTTGGTTCCATTTTAAAATAATTCTTTAGGAAATTTTTATATTAACATTCAGATAATTTTGTTCCATTTAAAAATAATCATCAGTGAAAATTATTCTAAATCGTAAAATTCCATTTTAACATAATCGTTAATATAATTAATCACTAAAATTCGTATTCGAATTCAACACACGATATTAATATATATATATATATATATATATATATATACACACACACACACACACCCACACACACGCTAAAATTAAATAATTAAAAAATTCCGTTCTTTCTATACTTAACGATATTTTCTGAAGAAATTATTATTATTATTATTATTATTATCATCAAATCAATCAATCAACATTTCTTTATTTATAAAATAAATATTACAATTTTACTAATTTTGTTATTACAATAATTTTAACATAAAATAAATACTTATCAATTGAATTATTTATTTTATCTAAAAGGCTTTAAGTATACATCATTTCCTTCCTGTTCTATTTCTAGTTAAAGGAAGTTTCAAACTGGTCTTTTCACTTCTTGCGTTCTGTGTATGTCCGTCTTCAGAAAATAAATTTAAAATGTTTAACTATTAAGTATTTTATGTTAAATGCAAAAATCAAACCTTTTCAATAAAGTATATTGTTCGTATAATCTCTTTATCTCTTTATCTGTCATTTCTATCTGTATAGATATACATAGAATTTATGGTCCAAATTATTCTAAACATATTTAAAAATTAATATATTATGTATGTTAAAAATAAACTACATTCATAGCTCTGTTTTGGTATCTAAATTCTAATAATCAGTGTACAAATCCCGTTTTCTATGACTATTTTTGAAAGAAATATATAGACAACTCTGAAGCTTATTTCAATCGATTTGAAAGGCGAATAACACCTAAAATTAAGTCTTCACGATGAGTGTGGAAACATTAGTTGAAATTATTTTCTTTCGGCGTAGTACAAGGTTTTGAGCGGGTTCCTCCATCATTTTTCTAAACACATCAAATAAGAAACTCCAAACAGGCGTTGGTCTGGTCTGATTTCAGAGTGCTGGTTCTTAGATGATACCCAACTGGTAGAGATGGGAAGCTTGATGGGAACTTTTGGGAATATAAATCTCTAAATAGACTTTTTCACTTTCAAGAATGCAACTTGGATCAATAAACAGTGTAGGAGTGTTAGTACCTCTTAGGAAAATCGTGGTGTATATTCAACTTTGCTATTTATATAATACTTTCACAGTTTTATTAGTAACAGTAACGTTTTCTTTTGCCAATAAATACGGGAGGAGGCGCTGGTCTGGTCTGGTTTCAAAGCACTGGGAGCTTTCACATGATACCCCATTGGTAGAGATAGAAAGTTTAATGGGAACTCTCGAGAGTTCAACTTCAGCTAGTTCAACTTTAGCTAGAGCAGCATTTCATGGTTTAAAAATGTGTAGCAAAATTTCGTAAAAACAAGAAAAAAAAAATCACGCATGATGTACACTGTCGGGAAATTCTTAAATTCGGGGATGCTGGCCAGCTGGAGGTGTCTCTGGATCATTGCTTCCTTATCCAAGTAATTCCAGTGCGAAAACATCGAAGAAATGATGAATTCTCATATGTAATAAATAAATAAGTAAAAATTATAAAGAAAAAATATTATATTTTCCACTGTCCGCTAATAGGTAAATGAATACACGAAATAAGTGTTCGCCTGGTGTGAATGAAATCTGAAGTTATTTTTCTTATACTTTTTCCTACTTTCCAATAACTTCTTTCACAATAATTTTCTGTCAACAGTGGCTGGTGGAGAAGGGAGAGCCTTGTCTGTTCTGTACTTTGCTACAGTATGGTAGCAAAGTTTTACACGTCGTTATTTTCATTTGCTTCTTTCTACTTCCTTCTTGGGCTAAACTAGAGTGGGTTTTAGGGTCTCTGTTACCCTGTAACCTGTGACGAGTCATGGTTACTCTCGCCACTTACTGATGATGGAAAAAGAGTCAAAGTTACTCATGACGAGGTGAAGAATCTTTTTACCACATTCTTTATTTTATTTTTTATTAACAAATTTTGTCATGAGTGGCGGATCTAGAGAGGGGTGGGGGGGTCGGCGACGTCTGGACCCTCCCTCAATTTCTTGCAAGTGCCGTTTTTTCAAGTGCAAGTGCCCTATTTGAATGATGTGTATGCCTCTGAAAACAAATTTTGTCTTTGTAAATTGATCGTGGGTTATTTTATTTTATTTGTACTTCCAAATTTGTGGTTGTAATGGTTATCACAGGTGCTCTTATCTTCATCTTTTATCTTCATCTTTTATCTTCATCTTTTATCTTCATCTTTTATCTTCATCTTATTCTGATAGTCCCTGTTTTTATTTTTTCTGTTATTATTTTTATTTTTTATTTTGTATCATATTTGAAGGAGACTGATCTAATAAAATAATACAAATGATTTTACATTCGCTGTTTTAAGAATTTTTTTTAGTACTGTGCCCTTTTTATTTTAGGGGGTGCTCTTTTTTCTTTGGATACCCCCCTTACTGAAATGCCTAGATCCGCTCTTGGGATCTACCCTTGGGATCTACCTCTATTGTGAAATATGGATGAAAAAAATTTATTGAAAATAATAGTGACTCAGGAAATGTATAGCCGTCAAAATTGAATCAAATGAATGTAAATGATTACAGTATAATCGCACCAATAAAACTACAAACATTTCAGTAATAAAAAATGTCACTTACTGTATATGCAAATATTGTTCCTTAAGACGTTAATGGGAATTTTGCGGCAAATATTTCGAGGCCGAGGATCGGACACAACTGCCTCACAGGTCACCAGGTGCAGTGATGGAGTCGAGACCACCATGGCCGAGACCGAGACCAAGATCGAAACCGAAACCTAAAAGCATCCGAGACCGAGAAAATTTGTTGAATCTCTTCAATAGTCTATAGAAATATCGTTTGAAAATTTGCGATGCCTTGACAAGCAGTAATTTTTTTTTTCTTAAAAATGGTAAGTTTTTCTTTGTTACTTTGTCATTCAGTAAAAGAATATTCTAGTTTTCCTTGAAATTTACAGAAATTTCCTTAGATTGAAGAAATTTTCTAAAAATTTCCTTTGATCTAAATTTCACTGTGCACTTCATTTAGAAAGCCAAATTTCCTTATTAACCTTGGCTTTCACGGTTGCCAAATTAAGTTGTTTACGTGTCAAACAAATGTCATACACCGCCAGCGACCTCAATTACTTGTTTTGTTCTTAGGCTCTTATATAGTTACATTTTTATGATATTATTACAGTTAATAAATTTGTGGTCTCGAAAGATCTTGAGCAAAAATGCGAGACCAAGACCTAGACCAAGACCAGAAAAAAGGTCTCTAGACCGGTCTCGAGTCTTACATCACTGACCAGGTGGCTATACCTGATATACGCCATTCGTCAAAGAGTTTTAAAAACTGGTTCTGTGTTGGGTACACCACATCCTCCTCTGCGAACAATCTTTGAGCACCAGCGGCGCGGGAAGCATTTTTTGGAAAGAGTGGGCTAAATGTAGCAGAAAGGGGCGTTTTTCAGGTATGGATAGGATGTGAGCGCTACAGCAGCGTGGAGTCCAGAGGCCCAAGTAAGGGTTCCCGGTGGGGTTTCAGGGGGCTCTTACCATTCATAATTTATAATTACGTATGTTTATTTTTGAAAGGTCTATAATTGAATATATTCTGCTATCAGTGAATCATTTCTCTTTTCTCTTATTTTCCTTTCCCCATTTTCACTTTGATGGACAGTTTTATCTGTCTTGATAGTTTTGTGGGGGAAAAAGAAAGGTCATTTACCCTCCCAACAAAATTTTAGGGGAGGCATCCGCCCCCCTCTGACTCCCTGCTTCCGGCGCCTATGTTGCGCACCGAAAAAAATGTCACGACTGTTGAGAAGGACTTCCAGGCCAGCTAGATAAAGCCCATTCGCATAAAACTGACCTCGAACCCCAAATTACCTACAGCAGTATTCAAACAGTGCTTCAGCAGGACATTAAAAATATGTACCATAACAAGATTCAAGTCATTCAGAAACTTGATGACAAGATTTGGTTCAGCGATGAGAGTAGCCTACTTGAATGTTTGGGTCGTTTAAACTGATATCACTGCATGCAAAAATTTAGGAAAAGAGAATTATCTTAAAATGAGGGAGCACCAGAGAAACCCTCCAAAGCTATATATATATATATATATATATATAAACGAAATGCGTAAAGTATGAAAACAGAAGTCGAACGAAATATTGGTTATTTCACCCAGTCACATCCAGTTAAAACAATACCATATATTAAATCCCCATTAATAATTAACTAAGAAAATATCCATCTTATCTTGTGGAAATTGGTCTAAATATATTTTTTTTAATAATAATTATGATTGCTATTTTTTGGTGTTTATGATATGTATGTATACACTATTTTGGTTAATTTGTCACTTTTTGTTTCGTATTCCTGGCTAATTTTTTTTAATTCTAATTGGATTCAGTTTGGTGTTAGGTGCCGTTAGATTAGGTTAGGTTTGGTTAGAATAATTAGATGAAGATAGGTCTTTAGGTGAAGATATCTCGAAAACTACGCATTTGCACAGGAAACGGATATCACATTTGTGTAAAACAACTCAAAATTGACCAGAAAAATTTGTTCGCGTCAAAAACCCGACTGGGTGTAATAACTAATTTTTACCACGATCTTTATATATAAACTATAAAGCTATTCTTCAGTTCCAATACCTCACTAAACACCAGCACAAATGTGCCAGTGCTTTCGCGATACAATTACTAAGAACTTAAACTCAAACACTTTGTTAAATATTCAAACGAAATGGATTATTAATTTTATTTAAGTTTCCCTTCAATTTTCATAACAAGACATAGAAAACATTTTCTAAAGATAAACTATTATATTTTTATTTTTTCTATATGTAATCTAAACTATATACAAATTCGAATTTACTTGGCTGCATATTTTACTTTTCATATCAACTGATAACATTAAGTTAATATATAAAAGGGTACTTGTGGGTTATCTGTCGCCACTTTTTAATTTAATTTTCCAATTTTTCACAAATACAGATGTGTGTTATCATGTTGCCATTTTTACAAAAATGTTTTTACGCCTCGTGAACAGGCTCTCATCGATCTCAACCACTATTCCTTCTAACCTAACCTAACCTAACCTAACCTAACCTAACCTAAGGGGTCATTTATTTTAGTACCTATAAAAGCATATATTAGTACTAGGGAAATAAGAAGCCAAGCTATAAACACTAGTTTATAGTTTTCTCTTTTTCAATATAATAATTAACAAACGTTTTTGAACATCTTCCCAACATCAATGACGGTTTACAACTAAACTAATTGTACTTAATTTTGAACTGACTGATAAAGTGAATATTATATATTTTATATATGGATATTGTATATATTTCAGTTGGATATTATGTTATTATATTATTATTATTATAATTTTTCGGATCACCTGAAGATCAGGACCCCCAGCCTTCTTTAGTTAGCCATATAAGGCTAACTAACGAAAATATCACAACCTAACCTAACCAATCGTTAGGTCAACTGTACGCCCTTGACGATTGGTTAGGTTAGGTCGTGATATTTTCGTTAGTTAGCCTTATAAAGCTAACTAAAGAAGGCTGGCGGCCCTGATCTTCAGGTGATCCCATTTTTTAATACTAGGTTACTTACGCGAGAATGAAAATCTAGATTAAAGTTAATAGCGAAAGAATCTTGCATTTTATAAACTTGCTTAAAATTAACTAAAATCAATTTAGTTCTAAAAGGCGAATGATGATGGAAATATATTGGATCCTGTACCCATTTCGTCGGAAAGACCAAACCATCGCCACATTCAAAAACTAACTTAATCTAACCTAACCTAACGTAACCGAACCCAACTTAATCTAACCTAATAATAACTTGTCGATATAATGTCGAGTCGATCAGATGTCCTAAGGCCGAAGATACTCCAAAACGTCTGCAAATAATTAAACTTAGAAAAAAGTAAAGTAATATGTGTGTGTATTCTATGATATATCCTATTGAGTTTGCTGTCATGTTGGAGAAGAGAATTTGTCCTCAGTTCTTCCTGAGAAAAATTTACAGGTACATCCAGTTCCTCTGGAAATGTCCTCCGTGTTTACAGTAGGTTCGTCGGCGCCCTTATATTGGGTATGTATAATAAGTAGGTTAATAATAAAACGTTAATAGGAACAAATTACAGGCCGGTGTGTTCATTATCTGTGTTCAGCAAAGTTTTTGAAAAAATTGTAAAAAGTAGAATGCAGCGATATTTAGAATCCTTCACTTTATTATCTCCAAATCAATATGGCTTCCGTAATAATAAAACAACGGAAATGGCTATTTTAAATCTTATGGAAAATGCAAATATAGCTAAAGAGAAAGAAATAATGATATCAATATTTATGGTTTGAGTAAGGCGTTTGATGTGATAGACCATAATATTCTACTTAATAAATTATATTGTTACGGCTTTAGAGGAGCAATCAGTGATTGGTTTAAAAGTTATTTGTCCAATAGATATCATTTTGTATCGGTAAATAAGGTTTGCTCAACTAAAGCGCTTGTCAAACATGGTGTTCCACAGGGTTCAGTTCTGGGTCCACTGTTATTTTTATTATATATAAATGACCTTCCACGTTCATCTGATATACTGAACTTCATAATGTTTGCGGATGATACAACCGTCTTTTTCTTGCAAAGATGTTAATTCAGCTAAGAATATATTTAATTCAGAATTCATCAGTGTAATGAAATGGTTGACCACCAATAAACTCTTCCTAAATACCAGTAAAACAAATTTCATGATTTTTACTAATAAAAGAAATGTATATCTTGATAAACTTAATGTTAATGAAATCACTATAAAGGAGCGTACTGTAACAAAATTTCTTGGTGTAATGCTAGATAAGAATTTGCAATGGAGTGATCATGTAAATTATATCGCGAAAAAAATTTCAAGGAGCGTTGCTATAAGTTTTAAACTTAGAAATGTAGTCCCTAAACAGGTTTCATTGACTTTTTTATCATAATCTTGTTCTTCCTTACAACACATTAAATGGTATCTTTGTCATCCATAAAAGAGCAATAAGGTTATTATCTGATGCCGATTTCCTTGATCACCTTAGTACATTATTTAAAGAGCTAAATCTACTAAAGCTCAATGATGTAATCAAACTGGCACATTTTATTTTTATTTACAAGTGTAAGAACAAAATCATTAATTTACAATGGGTAAATAGATATTTTGTAACTCATCAAAAAATCCAGCCCAGAAATAGATCAAAGCATGTTATACCTCAATTTAGATTGTCTTCATCTCAAAAACTACCCATTTTCATTGGATTGAAACTATGGAATGATTTAAATGCTGATCTAAAAAATATTGTGAATGTAAATTCGTTTAAAACCAAGTTGAAATCCCGATTAATAATGGCATACTAACAAAAATCTAGGATTAATGTCCATTACTATTGTTTATTAACTTCTCGTGTGCAATCTAATATTAAAGACACACTTCTTGCGATTGTCCAGTTCTTATCTCTCATGTATAATATTGGTTTCTTTGTATAGTATTAGTATAATACCTTCGATGGTGACCTTGCATTTGTCATATCACTAAGGATAATTTAAGATTAATACATACTTTAACTATTAATAATACTTATTTACTTAATAATAACGTTGTTTATTTTTAATAAGAGCCCAGTAAAGTCTAAGGCTTAAGGGCCAAATTAAATAAAATAAATAGTCTAGCTTTTACAGTTATTTATGTCATTGTAAACTGTAAAACCAATTTATTTATTTTACTATTAATAAAGGTTATTTAGTAAAGGTTTTAAAGTATGTTTATGTCGAAAACTCATTGTTGAAGTTTTGGGACGCTGATTGGTGGAAGATTTAGAGTCATATGATTGGGCGAAAAATACATTTTGTTTCACTGGGCCCCACCCTTCATTTTTATGTATTGTGTGGGAAATGAATAATTATTTTATTGAGTATGGAAAAGGCATATTACACACACACACACACACACATATGGGCAATTTATTATATGTGAATTGTGCGCTATAACTGCGTACCAGTATGTAAAATGTAAACAATAATATGTTTTTCAACAGGTTTGTTAAATACGTGGAAAAAAAAAAACTCGGCTGGTTTCCCGGTGACTTTCTCAATAGGTGTAATAGCTTTAGTTCAACAAAAGTTGGTACGCCGGCTGCATCGGTTTTCGATATGTAGTCAAAGGTGCAAACCACTACTCCACGAAAGCGATATAACTGAAATATATACGCATATGTAAATTCGAATATATTCTCTCTATTTCGTTATCTATCTTTCTATCTATCTATCCATATATATATATATATATATATATTTGTATGCTTCTCCTAAATATTTTCTGCACCAATCATATTATTTTGTTTTTTCTTTGTGATCTATATATAGACTCAATTTTGTGATTAATTTCAGTGTTCCTGAGGATGTCATTAGACGAAAGTGCTTAAACACTATTTCGTGTTCTATTTTCTTTCGTGGTTATTTTCATCATCATATATATATATATATATATATATATATATATATATATATCTATAGGGTTTCCCGTAAGTCTGGAACCATAGGGCAAAATTATAAAAACGGCAATAAAAACGCCGAAGAGAATTTTGGGGACTGTTTGTGAAATGAGCGAGGATGGTAGCGGCTGTGTCATCGTCGGTGGATGTCTTCGGAGGTCCACTGCGTGGTTTATCTCCTATGGATCCCGTTTCCCTGAACTTTGCTACAAGTTTGCCGACACAGCTGTGTGTTATCGGCGCGCGGTCCGGATGCAATCTGTTAAATTCTTCAGCGACCTCCCTCTGACTCCGATTTCCTACGAGCAGAATTACCTGGATACGTTCTTCCTTACTCAAAGACATCATGAGCACTTGCATAAACGGAAAAACATGAATTACTTATTTTGCCATATGGTTCCAGACTTACGGGACACCCTGTATATATATATATATATATATATATATATATATATATATATATATATATATATATGTGTGTGTGTGTGTGTGTGAGAGAATGTAAACTGTAGTAGTGTAAACATTTATGAACGTTTATGAAGTTCTTACAAAGTTTGAAACAAATTCGTTATGATTTGACCGAGTTTATATCGGCAGTTCTGATCTTTCTGTGAAGTATTGGATGAAATATTGTATATAAAAAACTTCTTTGATCAATATACTACATTACTGTAACGTTCACAGTACTTTAATTTCCAGTCTTTACTGAATACATTAGAATTCCCACAAACTTTTGTTGCAAGGCCGGTTTCCAGGTTGGGAGAGAATTGAGAGATACTCGTACAGTGGCGCTCATAAATATTCGTACAGAGAAATATTTCAGTTATATTCGTCCTTATCTTTTGTATCAGTCATAAGATAGTTATGAAAAGTTTACAGTTCGTTTCTAAAAAATTCACAAATAAAAAATTAGTTTAACTCCAATATATAATTTGAAACATCAAAGAATTTGAGGAATAATAAAAAAGTTAAAATGCAAAAGTTTTCGTCCATTTAATTAAAAAATTATTTAATACTTTGTGTGTCCACCAAAGGGTTGAAGAATTGTAAAAATTTTATCAGTTGTTGGCTGTTTATTGATTAGAGACTTGGAAATTCTGAATTCTAGAATTTTCCCTGTGAATCTTCATGCAAGATGGATGACTGTACTGTACAAGCCATCAGTAAGCAATAGGTCATCGTGGTAAAGAGCGGTCTACAAATCTAAAGAGATCCGTTATTGCTGCACACGAGTCTGGAAAGAGGTATAAGAAGATAGGAGAACAACTTCGAATTCCATTTACGACGGTTGCTGCAGTTATAAAGAAATGGAAAGGCTTTAAAACAAGCAAAACTCTACCGAGGTGTGGACGATCTTGCAAGATTTCAGAACGTAGAGCTAGACGGATTGAAAAAAATGGTTGCTGAGAATCCACGATTGACTATAGGTTATATTTGCCAAACATTAAGACTGTCTAAGATCGATGTCCATCCCTTTACGTAACTGTACTTCGTACATTGAGAAAGATGGTCTGCATGGAAGCGTTGCCGAAGGAAACCTCTGCTACGAAAAGCGCATTTTTTGATAGTTTACATTATCTGTTGAAGTCAAACTAAATTTTTTTATTTGTTAAATTCTTCCAAACGAACTGTAAACTTTTCATAACTATCCTATGCTTGGTATGAAAGCTAAGGACGGATATAACTGAAATATTTCTCTGTCCTAGTACTTATGAGCGCCACTCTAGTCAGCTCGTTATTTTTAACAAGTGTGGTATTTTAAGTTCGCTTTTGAACAACAAAGATACTGTCTAACGCGTTGTTAGCAATATTTCCCCATGCAAGATTGCAGTACGTCATATAAGGTAGAAAGTCTGACAGGGAGTTAATAAAACCTGTTTAGGAACTATAAATTGAAATTCAAACATTATAGCAATACTCCTGAAGATCTTTTTAGAGATATAATTGATGCGGTGCTTTCGCTACAAATTCTTATCTAACATGACGCCTCAACATTTCGTTACATTACGTTCTTTTAGGACGAGTTCTCCAACATTCAGGTTGTCAAAATGTACACTTCTTTTGTTACTAAAACTTACAAAATTTGTTTTATCCGAATTATTTTATTTTATTTGAAATTATATACTCGCTTTCCTATTTTGTTTGATACTTCTGTATATATATGCTTCTACTTCTATTATTTTATGCCATGGCCACACTCTAAATTCCTCTGCAAGATCTGTTCGTTTGTATAATATTTGTTGTGAAAAGCACGATTTTCTTGAATGAATTCTAGTTGATTCTCGACGAATGTCTCGTATCCTTTCAAATACTCCAATTTCTTCTAGATCTTTTTGAATAATTTAATATTTTGAATATCACTGATTTATTATTCTTCGCTTGCCTTCTTTCCATATGGGATTAATATTCTTTATAATGCTTGTTAGCGCTTCCCTACAGACACATACTCTCCATAACGAATATGAGGTCTTTACTATTCAGTCCTCACATGCAACATTCCAAGAGGCTTCATGACTATTAAGAGAATTATATCTTGATTGTAACTTATTTTGTTAAGCACCGATTTATTTTTATGTTATTATTCGCTCGGGTATCAATTGCTTGCTATCTGACAGGAATAGACTAAACTATCTTTTACTATTTCTATACATTTCATCTCTTTCCCTCGTTTCCTCACTAGTTTGCTCTCAAAAAACGCTTTTTTTCGTTTCCTCTTCAACTGTGTTCTCAGGAATTCTGTCCTGAATTTTGCTCTGTCATCACTTTGGACTGCTTTATATTGCGTCTTTGACGTGTGTTTCGAGCTGCATTCATTTCGTGTACCAGTAAATGGAAGATTTCCCAAGTGATTGCACATTTCATGTTATTGCATGTTTCAATGCTTCTTGAATTTCTTTTACTTACTTTCTCTTCTCTCTCTCTCTCTCCCTCTCTTTCTCCATGTCATCATGGGAACAACAAACAGCGCCTGTGTTCATTTTAACGATATGATCTTGACAGATGTATTTCACTGCACTGATTCTTCTGGCAACCAGCGTGATTTTGTATCTACTCACACAGTCACACTTTCCAGTTTTCTACACTTAAATTCTACTTTATGTTCGCAAAATTTATATTTCAACTTTGCACTTCCATTAGTTGAAGAGATGAGTACTTAAGAGTTAGTAACATGTATTTTTTTTTAGAATTTTAATTTTATTTAAGTCTCCCTCGGGACGAAACGATAATAACGAAAATAGTCAAGTATTTTTTGAATGGTTAACAGAAAACGTATCAAAGGGATAACTATATGAAAGGAAGATAAATATTTACATTAGGTACAGAAACAGCTTGAAAGGACGAAGCTATTTTCCTTTAAAAAGTCGAGGGTTATTTATATATAATGAAAAGCGCATATTTAGGAAGATTGTTTACACCATTCTACCATCACTGATAATTCCGATGATCGTAAGAATTAATTTTCACTTTATATCGTTGAGATTTTATTTTCATTATAGTTCATTATAGTTCTGCGTATATATATACACACGTCACACACCAGATGAAGAAGAGATACATAAAAAAATCACAAAAGCAAAGGTCATGACTTCATAAAAAAAATGCAAATGCATAACTACAAATAATAATAATAAATATTAAGAGATCAAATTTAAGAGCACAGATCTATGTGTGTAACGATTTCTTCTTTGAACAATCTTACATGATAAAGCAACAGAACTACAATTTCGGGTTGTGTGAAACTTAAGCACTCACCGATATGCTTGTCAAATGCCAATTTCAGTCATCGCGAACTAAATGAGTAACATTTGTCCAAAATCACATTTGAAAACGCTATTCAGGCGTATTTTCAGCGAAGATCAAAGACGTTCTCTCTTTCATAAAAACTAGAAATTTACTTAGATATTATGCGAAATTTTTATAATGGCGTATATTTAAGCTCGTGAAGACGCTTATTCCATTCCACTGAAGCGTTTTCGAATTTCAAATTAAAATTGGTTATCACCTCCCAAACAGATCTAACATCGGAAATGAGAAGGACGTCTCTCGAATCATCTATACGCAGAGGTGAACAGAGGAACATTTGAAGTGGAAGGTATCAGTCTTAAAGGGTTTTTCCCTAGAATAGTCACCAATGTTGCCACATCACTCAATAACTGAGTGATGTATTGACAGAAACAACGATGGTTTACTTCCAGAGGACTTCTACTGAATTATTGTTGAAAAATACATTAACTGCATTTATATATACAGGGTGTCCCATAAATCCAGTCTCATAGGAAAATTTATTTTAAATTAAATGTACAAAAGTACTACAGTAGAACTAAAACAAATGTTCAAATTGATGTCTTGTTTTGGTACTTTTTTTTTTGTTGCAGGTAGGATAACACGCAATGGCTAATATGAAAGCGAGTTACACTCCTGAGGAAAAGGCCTCGTAGTTCTAATGTAGTACTTTTAAAATTTTTATTTAAAATAAATTTTCCTATAAGACCGGATTTATGATGGGACACCCTGTATATATTCGGTAGGATCTGTCAATTTTGTATGAAGAAACTTCTGTGAGGCGTCTTAGTCGCCTTCGAGTTCAAACTCCACGAAATTAAACTCGGGGAAAACTCAAACTATAAAGTTCGAAACTGTAAAATCGAACTTAAAGATTCAAAAGAATTTGAAATTGAAACTAAAAAAAATTAACTTTAAGTTAATGAAGACTTTTTTAAAATTTTGTGAGCTTTAAGATCTCGCGTTTTTTAAATTTTTTATCCTCAATTCAGAGTTAAATAAGTTAAATTTCAGAGTTAAATAAGATTAAATAAGATTCCTTAATGAGAGTCATGAATTTATATATATATTTTTTATTAAATCAAGTTTATTTTTTTGAGCCCGGGTACTTTCATAAACTTTAAATAAAATTTTGTAAAATTCTTTTAAGTTTGTTTATTTTTTACTTTATCAGCGTATTTCTCCTCGTTGCAGCTTCACCCCATTATTTTTTTGCTTTTATCATCAGATAATTCATAAAACCTGACAATGTAATAAACTTTATTTCCTTTGAGCTTATCTTTGAACGACCTTATTGTACGATTGTCAAAAAAGGAGATAAACCACATACAGAGAAATCAATGAAGACAAAATGTCACGTTGAATCACAAATGACATTTCGAAGACGTTCTCAAATGAATGGAAACAATAATAATTTGCATTGAACTGGTTTTTTTAAAGTTTTATTTCATTACAGTTTCTTTACAGTTTCTTTACAGTTTCTTTACAGTATTCATTTTATTTAAGATATGAGAAGTCTGTAACGTGTTTGTATACAGTAAATGTTATAAAGAAAATTGGTTTGTTCATTGGAAATATACAGATTGAATACAGATTCTGTGAGCAACTGATCCCTAGATAATTTGTATACAGTATGTGTGTTACATTTACAGTATTTGGTTAAATACGTCCTAATACGCGAGATTTTAAAAAAACATTGCGTAAGGTTCGGTTCACTGCAACATTACCCTTCAGTGAAAATTAAATCTTATCAATCTTTTCTTTTATCTTCGTTTTCTAAGTGATTTTACATCATTTTGGGCTGCTCTCCTCTTTACCTATTTACCTATTTTCATGCTAGTTTGCTCCTTAGCCACTAACTATACTGTAATTAAGAAAACACTTAAAAACTACCTTTATCGTAGACTTTTAGTATTAATTTTAACATCTAGTTCTTAATATCAATATGGGTGTCTTAACTGTACATATAATGTATCCTTCTTAACGTTTTATGATGAGAGGTCCATTGTTAAACGAATCAGTTAATTTTATTAAAATCTCAAACTAGCGATTTCACCTATCCACTAACGATAAAGTTATATTTTTAAGAACTCGAAGTTGAGCGCAGGGGAGCTTCTCAAAATAAATAAATAATAATAATAATAATAATAATAATATAATAATAATAATAATAATCTCAATAACAAGATCTGATTTTCCACAGGACGAGGAATCAAAGGTTTTTAAGATCTTTGTAAACAGGAGAAAAGCGAAACTCTAAATTCGCAAAAGGCTCAAAAGAAAATATTAACGCTTACACGACCATTGTTACCAGCAAGAAAGCTTATCAGTTATACCAGTGGTTCTTAACCCCTGGGTCGCGACCCAAAATTGGGTTGCCAAATCATTTTGATTGGGTCATTAAATTGTAATTTATCATTTATTTCTGTTATCCCTAAACATTTTACCATTAATTACTATTTTATTATCTACTACGAGTGACTGTTTGAAAGCATGGGTCGCCGAGCTAGCCCCGTCAACAGAATTTGGGTCGCAGGCTAAAAAGGTTAAGAACCACTGAGTTATACCTTAATACTGTATCCTATACGCTATAAAACTCTTTTAATATTAAATGTCTACTGAAAATGTTTACATTAAAACACGTTTGAAATTAACGAGTCGAAACCATAAAGACTCGTAATATTTTTAAATATGTTTTTAACAAAACGTGTTTAGAAATGTTACAAGCCTTATGGAATACAAGACTTGTTCAAACCTTACACAAACGTCTGTAACCCTTTATCGTCCAGCGGCACCTTTACTGATTATTCAGTGCCAGAAAAAACTGCACGCTAAAGGTCAATTTTTTATGAAGGATTTTTTGTTCACGTTTCATCCTAAAACATGTAGTTATAAACATGCGTGAACAGTCTGAAGCACGTTTGGCAATTAAATATGCTGTTAATTATTTGTATTACTTCTGACTTTGACATGATAAATACATACTGAAGTTTGGTTAAATATAAATTTGTTTCAATTAATCTTACCTAAGTATGTAAGTAGTTTTTTAAACTTAAGTTTCGACATAACCTTTTGTAAATGTAATAATTTTACATCAAAGAAATATGTTTTAACTTAATACTATGTTTTAAAAGTAATAATCAATAATCAATTCATGGAAGAGAGAGGAAGCTATTTTTTTTTACTTATGTTCTCAATCATTTGTATCACAACAGATGGATAATGAAATAGCTTTTTCTTCTTTCATCTTCCATGAAAACACCCTTTATCCTTTGGTGTTTTAATCTCGTTACTTCGTCTACGAAATTATTTCCAACCTTAATTATGCCTCTATATAGCTTGTACATCCCCTTGATTCATCATCGTTTTTACGAAGAAGCGCAATTACGATTTTTTCACGGTTTCCTGACTTCGTCGTCCTTTCTTGCATATCTTCTTTAGCCCTTCGGGGGCCAATCTGTCCCCCCCACATTTAATCTGGTCATTAAATACCTCATCAGTTATAGCAGACTTATCTTTCCCCCAGACTGCGAATTCTCTCTATTCACTGATTAGTCTTCTACGCACGCTTTTGTATGAATTTTACAGCAAATACATTTGAAAGATCAGGATTCTTGCGCATGCGCGTATGGAGTAACCTTACCAATTTACTATTCTTTCGTAACATTTTTCCATAACTTTATCGTCATAACGTCAACGCTCAAAATAAAGCCTTCTAAATTTAGAACTTATAACTTTTTTTTGAGAGTACATTCTAGGAGAAGTTTTTTCTTCTTTTGGGTACCGAAACATTTCGTCAGATGATATAATAACTTCTTATAATGATAAATAACTTCTTTAAAAAGAAGAATTGGTTTTCAAAACTTCTTTTTTGAGTGATTTGAGTCAATAGAAGATAATATTTTTAGGTATAGAAGGGTGCGGGAAGTCTTTGTTTACTCTGAACCCATTGTATATTGGAGGAATGTTCCTATATTTCCTATACCTTATTATCAAACTCTTTTTAATTTCTACACTCTGATATTTCGTCTTTTCTGAAACTCCAACTCCATCTCCAGACTCGCATTCCGTGTACACCTCATTTCACTCCTTTTCACCACTGCCAGTCTGCATTTGTACCATTCCTTCCTCACTTCCAACAATTTTTAACTCGCCGATCCACGAAGAAGTTCATTACTTTTCTCCATTATTTTTCTCTATTCCGAATTCCGTACGCGTCCGCATGAATCAGATCCTGCCTTTAATAGACATTCCCCACATACATCCAGTGCAGATATGTTCCGTACATCCATTTGTTAATCCTGTAACTAGCTTAGAAAGCATACTCCGTTGTTCTTTTGTTTTCTTCAAATTCATTGTTTATTTTTAATTTTTTCATAAACAGAATGAATAGTTAAGTAAAAAATCATGTAAACAAATAAAAATAGCTAATGGAAAATAAGAAAAAAAAATCAATGAAAGCTGAAATAAATGCAAAGAACCCCCCCCCCCCCCCCCCCCCCCCCACCCCAACCCCCCACATCCCTACCCCGACTCCTAAAACAAAAAAGGACGAAAAATATAAAGACGAAAGAGGAAAAATTAGCAAGAGAAACAACAAACAAAAAATTAAATAAACAACAACAACAACAACAACAACAACAACAACAACACAACAATTAATATTAGAAACTCGTAAAGGAAATAAATCTCGTCACCACTCAAAAATTTTCATTTCTGAAAAGATTTTTATAAATGTTATTTCCTGTTAACTAAACGAACAAATGTTTGTTACATAAGATATAAATTACGTTAAAAGACGATAACGAATTAACTTCGGAAATGACTTTTACTGGACAAAAAGACTATGTCCGTTATCTTTACACATTTAAATAAATTTCAAACGGATCCTTCAAAAAAAATAAAAAAACCCTCGTTGCAGTTCTGATCAATAAAGATATTTTAAGAACTTAGTTTCGTAATAAACAATTATATATATATTTTTTACCCTTCTGAAAGGTCCGATGTTCGTTATTATTTATCGTTACAAATTAAATTTGCGGCGTTCGTGGAAAATAATTTTTTAAAAGGTTGAGAATTAACGGTGAAAAGGAAGTTAGTTATTGAGGCCAAAAACATCCTTCCATGATTCTCCCTTAATGTGGATACTAAATTTGATGTAGATTAAACAAACATAGGACATCAGACAGCCATACATCATCATTATCTTCTATACATATAAATAAGAGTTTATATATATACACAGTATATATATGTGTGTGTGTGTGTGTGTGTGTGTGTGTGTGTGTGTGTAAATGTAAACATGACAAAAGTATACACTTGGTATATATGTATTTATTTAAAGGTAAGCATAGCTCAGGTAGTGAAAAAAAACATAGGTTTGCAACATGGTATCACAATCATTTGCCTCTTGCCAAACAACATCATAACTGCCCTTATCTTTATGAGTTCTCCAACATTCACTTATTGCGATTCTTGGTAAAAAATAAATAAAAAAATGTATCAAAGAACTTTTTCAAATCCCCTTTACACTGGTTCTTTCTTACTCATCAGTCAAGTTTCTCCCTTCCCCTTCCCATCCAGATGTGTTCAGTGGGTTCAGTGGGTTTCACAGAACGTGATGGGTTAGGCCAGTGGAATGTTCAGACCCTTGGTTATTCGAAGCTAACTTTTTTCACTATCCCACTTGACAGTTATGGAAAACCTGTCAGAATGCAACAACAAACAAAACTGATCTACGCCAGTTTCATTTATAGTTTGTGGATTTTTAAATGTAAGAAACTGGATGATACAAATGTTTGGCTGTCTCATCGGAAGCGCAAAACAAGTTCCGTGACAGCTAAATAAAGAAAGTAAATTCATTCCCAGTGTTTAATATATGGAGGAAAATATGAAGGAAGATGATAGAAGAATAGAAGAAAGAGAAAATAAACAATATGAGATAAATTGTCAAAGAAACGAATATTCAAAAAGAAATATAAGAAACTAAAAATATAGAAGTTGCAACAGAAGGAATAGAAGGAAGAAAGCCTATTAGAGAAGATGCAAAGGCGTCAAAGAAAAAAATTTGGAAAGGTCTCAAGTCATATATGCTATCAATATGAAAAAGGAAACTGTAAATATAAGGAGGGTAATGTATACAAACTTTCACCCACTATATGGAATAGCTATTGAGAGAAGCCGTTTTTGTAAATTTGGAACCCCTCACCCCCCTCCCGCAGATTCCATCATCTTAAAGTCCGTAAATTCTTTGCCAGATTCTGAGAATTTAAATATGATAAAAGATGTTGCACATTCACCATCACATTTCCTGTACAAAATATTCGCTAAATAAGTGCAGAGAAAGTTTTTGTAAATTCCAAGATTTTCTAAAAAAAAAATCTATAGAGCAACTGCCGTGGAAAAGTCTATGAAAAAAAATTCAAAATTCTGTATTTTTCTTCGATGAGAGAATATTAGAAATCTCAGAAATAGGATTATAAAATACATAACAGAGAAAAGAGTACAAAAAGAAAGAAAAATAAATTCAAAAGAATTTACTTTACACGAAATTAAAAACTGTAATGACATCACAAGAAAGAGGGAAGCTGTCATCAACAGGTACTCCGTTAAATATTACATGAAAAACTGAAACGTATCATAAAATAAGTCGAAATGAGGGTTCTCCGCTGCCATAAAAATGAATTTAAAAAAATTTCTTTCTAAACGAGGAGAGAAAAATGAATAATGATAGATACTAAGAACCTTTCAAAAGAAAAATAAACAACGCGCTAATGGATGCTCCTAAAATTTCTGAATTAGAAAACAATACAGATAGTGTCTGGTATCTTAAATCATGGAAAAATAGTAAAACAACTTTTTTTGAGAAGAAAAAAGGGTAGATCAGAAGGTGATCAAATTTGGTTTTATTGAGAGATGATGCAGGAAAGATGAACGTATACTTGGCACGAGGATTAGATTCATGGAGCACGAATTTTATTAAAAATTGCAGAAGATAGCATACTGCACACTATAGGGTGGTACAACTGGTATCCTGCGGGATATTTCCGACCTGCCTTTAGGTAACGTTCGGCTACGAGGAATCACAGGAAAATTACCCTTAAAGGGAAGTACGAATTAATGAATTTTTTCGTTCGTTAGCACTGAAATTTCAATTTTTGTATTTTCACTGTTCCTGTAAGAAGCGAGTCTGAAATCTCGAAAGCTCTACTAGCCTAAAGATATTTCTTATAGGATTCAAATCACCATACGTACATTTGTTAGATTTGTCATCATCATGTGGGCTTGTAGGGTGCTCAGAAAGATGTGACAACAGGTTCACGCATCCAAAAAACGAAAACGATGTCGTTACTGGTCAATATTTTTAAAAACAACCTCAATTTAGGAACCCAAATTCCTCATTTTCTCCCTCTCCTTGTCCCCCCTTTTGTTGTCTTTGATAACAGTTGCTTTCGAGTTTTTGGTATGAGCAAGTTTGTGCGTTTTAATGTGACGTGGGGTTTGTGGGTAGATTTTAAATGAGGGCGCGTTAAAAGGTTATAATATATTTCTGTATGTGACCTATATAGATATCCCAAAACTGGCATCCGGCCCAGATCGGTGAAAAGGTTGGCTCGCCTTGCTATTATAGAAAAATCTTTAAACACAGGAAAAATTCCGAATGCTCTTACAAGAGGAAGCTCTTACCAATGAGAGAGATAAATCTTAAGCAGAAAACTAAACACATGGCGCTTAATATGAAAAATGTGGGTGTAACAGGCAAAGTATGAAAATGGTTATGTAGTTTTCTAATGAAATAAAGTAATTTCTGAAAATTCACTGAACAACATAATAAGTCTCTGATGTTCGAAGCCCAATATCACTCAAAATAGCACTGTCACCACCTTTATTCATTAATATGGAGGGTAAAAAGGTAGCTTTATAGGTCATGCAATAAAGTAATGGTGCTTACAAGACTGTATTTTGCAGTTTTACGATACGCCAGTACTCCTTAAGGAGACCATCCAAACGTCCAAGGAAAAATATGTGGTTGGAAGATAACGAAATTAAATTTAATCTTGAAAAGAGCCAACTTTTATGCGAAAATAAAAAAGAGCTGAAAACTGTGAATTATTTATCATTGGATGAACACAAACTACGAGGATGTCTGTAAATAAAGGGCCGACGAATGATTATGAAAAATGCAGAATTTGAAGAACACAAAAGATCTGTAGCAAAAGAAAGTTAAAAATAACGGAATCAGTACTCAGAACTTTCAAAGTCAGAAATAAAAAATAATAATTTACCTGTTGAAAACTTCAATACTTTTAATGCCATAACTAAACTATTGCTCAATGTTAAGATAACATAGTCGAGTTAGAGGAAGTACAGAGGTATTCTGTAGAAGAGGAGGAGATTAGAGACACCAATCGACCAGGGTGGATGTTAGGCAGGAGAGAGGGAGTGCTGGAACTCCTGTTTCTCCTGTCACTGTCCTCCTTAGCTGATCTTTTTCCGCGTCTCATCTACCCTGTGAGCAGTCCAGCATGCTCTGAAACACACGCTTCTCCCTCTATTCTTCACCATACATACCTGCATCTTACACACTACACAACCTTTTCAAAATTTATATTAAAAGTAAAAAGAAAAATGCCATCATTGAGCCTTAGAGACCTCGTTTTTGGACTCTGTCCGTCTTCTGTGGAGGGGTCACTTTTGCGGGCGCTCGCTCATAGTCCCCTCTTTCCTACATAAACAAAAAGACAAGGAACAAATTAACTGGAGTAGACTCAAGAATTACGGCAGGAGAGGGTAGTATATCAAAATGGAGACTAATTAAAGGCATGGTACTCAGTCACACAACAAATCCAAACCGCAACAGAAAATGGAAAATGAAGAACAAACACCACCCCTAAACTGAAACAAAGACAAGTTATACAGTGTATTCTAAAATCACAGATAATAGTGTATATATATATATATATATAAAATTCCCCACAAGCCCCAAGGAAATTGACACAACATCCTCCGATCGCTTTCGTGGATATTTCAACACCTCCTCAAGGAGTAAAAACTTAAAGACAAGTGAAGATATATAAGGAAAACATTTAATTTTACTTCCGTTATGTAATAAACGACCTGAATACCAACGATTCAGCCTAAAAAGCCTCCTTGATTTCTAACAACATAGTCAGATACGAATACTTTAAATATATTAACTGCATTTTTCTTGTGCAGGAAGGAGGGGCCAAGGGCAAACATCCGCAAAAATGTCCACACCTCAAAGAAAGAGAAGAAGAGAACTGAAATCAAGGTCCAATATGTTTTCGAAACGCCTGAACACTGCATTTGAAAGACTGGAGATTATATACAGGAGGAAAGATGGATTAAGGAAGATTGTTCCAGAGTTGACCGGTTGAGTAGATGATTGAAAATACCGATTAACTCTTGCGTTAGAGTTGGACAGAAAAGGAATGAGAACGTGTCGAAAGTCGGGTACTGCGTGCTCTCCTTAAAGGAAAAAACATACAGTTAGAGAGTTCAGAAGAACAGTGTCCGTTATAATACTGATAATAAAAAGAGAGAGTCAACACTGCGGCAAAGAGAGAGGGATTGAAGGCAGTCAGTAAGAAGCGGGGAATTGATGAGACGAAAAGCCTTTGATTTCACCCCGTCTCACGCGAAGCATGGAGGGACTGTTGAGATGAACGCTTTGTAAAGCGAGTGCAGAAATGAAGAGTGGAATCATCGGCATAGGAATGGATAAGACAGGAAGTACAACTTGAAAGATATCTAAATTATTTGTACAGAAAAATGATCATATTTTTTTCGAGATATTATGAAGCATTACATAAAATAAATTTGTTTTCTGAATAAATTTCCTGGAATTTGAACTTGAAATTTAGTCAAAGAGCTAAACGGAAACTTTGTCTTTAGCAATCAGCCACATAATTTCGCTACAAAAATTCTGTTTCAAATTACTGTTTACAAATAAATTAATTATTAAAATTATCTATTTAATACAGGCCACGTAAGTAATTATTTTTATATCTAATGGAGACCCGTCTAAAATAAGCCTCTGAATCTCATATTTATATTTTATAATAATAATAATAATAATAAATAATAATAATAATAATAATAATAATTAATCTATAAATTGAGCTCAGTTATTAAGACATAGTTACAGTCGCTAATATGCCTAAAATTAGCATTACTTTTTCAGCTGTTCTCATTCCATACTTACGTATTTATGTTGCTTCATTCTTGTATTCCAATTCTTAATATTTCGTCATTGAAAGCAAAAATTGCAATTTTTACACGACACAACATACCTCCAAGAAAGTGATTTGGGCTGTTGTTAATCAAACCTTTCTTAAAATATTTTTAATTTAAAAAGTACACTTATGTAAAGTGTTTTTAGAAGACAAATGTTCAAATATATATATATATATATATATGACAGGGGGAATAGATGAATCGGTGCAGAATTTAAATTCTGCACAGATTCATCGATTTGTAGTACCTGGTATTCCATAGACTAAAAACCAAGCTCACTCTCTCGTTTATTGTTAATTTCGCAGCCATTCCCTACCTAAAAGAAAAAAATAATATATTATAGTCAACACTGAAAATTCCTATGATGCGCGACTTTTGCGTTTTATATATATATATATATATATATATATATATATGCAGTATATTTTAGTCATCGGTACATTCATAGTTTAAATGGAAGTATGAAGAGTTAAACATCTTTTTACATCGAGCACTATTCCGCCCATACGCCAATTAATTTACTGCAAATTTCGTTAGTTTATATTGCAGACATCTCCAGTTATTATCAGTCCTGGTGTATAATTCTTCAGGAGCAAGATGCACTGGACGTTTGTGTTTCCTCCCTAAGGCAATACAAACTTACCTGTATCAATCACAGTTATACTCGTACTACCTCAAACTTGCTCTACACAAATTGTGCTGTACTAAAAACCACAAGTATCCGCCATCGCGGATCAAATGTAGAATTCGGACCCCAGCCTTCTTTAGTTAGCTTTATAAGGCTAACTAACGAAAATATCACGACCTAACCTAACCAATCATTAGGTTAACTGTACGCCCTTGACGATTGGTTAGGTTAGGTCATGATGTTTTCGTTAGTTAGCCTTATAAAGCTAACTAAAGAAGGCTGGGGTCCGAATTCTACATTTGATCCGCCATCGCAAACCGTCCGTATACAGGCTTGTATTTAGTTTAGAATAATATATACTCGTATATATATATATATATATATATATATATATATATATATATATATATATATATATATGTATATATATATATGAAAGTCGCATAGGGGTTCCTATTATTTAAATTTGCCCCTCATCAATTTTATCCATTGTGTATGTGTGATATAAAGGTAATTTTCTTTCCAGATCGATAGACGCTGTGAGCGTTTGTCACGAAAGACTTAATACAGAAAACGGCAAACCAAACACCCAACCTTCGACCTCATCTTTAATGGATTAATTTCAAACACACCATAAAAGCCGTTTTATTATTATTATTATTATTATTATTATTATCATTAACGCACCACCTGTTTATAAAAAGTCTGTGATATATAGTACTCATGCGGTTATCTGTGATTCACTCAATCGTGAATAAAGTTAACCGTGATTTACTCATTGTGAATGAAGTTAACCGTGATTTACTCATTGTGAATGAAGTTAACAGTGATTTGCTAATTGTGACCATGGTGCACTTATCCGTGACGATAACACCAAGTTAACCGTGATGATATGATGATGATTTTCACGTCTTGTGGCGAGTACAAGCTACTCAATTGCATATTATACTGTAATAGAATAATAGTGTGTGGGGTGGCGTTATTGGTGGTGGGCAGCAGCGGCTGAACAACCCACCCACTCACCGGGTCGGGTATATTGAGTTAACTGTGAAATCAGGTTATCTGTGATCATGGACCGCCTCTCAGTCACTGATAACAGAGTGAGTACTCTATGTTTATGTACCGTAGACCGTAATTGAGAAATACTTTGCTCTAAATAGCATAATATATTATATATATATATATATATATATATATATATATATTATATATATATATATATATATATATATATATATATGAAAATTATTTCACGAAAGTGACACGTGAAAAATATTTATGATGAATAAAACCATGAAGGGAAAAGAAACACAAAGTGGTGCTCAAGCGCTTTCGTCTAATGACATCCTCAGGAACACTGGAGTGAAAGGAGAGTTCAAGACAATATATAGGTTACAAAAATAAACATATATATATATATATATATATATATATATATATATATATATATATATATATACAGTAAGTATAGAAATAAAAATTGTGGGAGGAGCAAACACATTTGTACGGAAAAAAAAGAGACAATTTTAGCACTTTGCCCGAAATTCAACATAAATTCAAATGGCTTGTTTCCAGCCAATTTTTTATAGTTATTGTCTGAATGGTAAACAGGTCACAAAAGAATAAAGAAATAAAAATAAATATAAATTGGAAAAAATTACAAAAATAATGCCTTAGTGATATATACGTCACAACCGAAATAAACATAAAGAAATAAACCAACAGATAAAAAAAAAAAAAAAAAAGTTGTAAATGGAGTCTACAAATTCAAGCTCAAAAGGAAAGTTTACAATCAATTTAATAGATGATGCCAAAGTGATATATATGTCACAAAGAAATAAAATAAAGAAATAAACAAAAAAATAAATCGAAAAATAAATTGTAAGAGAGGCACCCAAATTTATAAGGGAAAAAAAATTATCAAAGGTTTTTTAGTTATTGTCTGAATCATGCATATTATGGCCACAAACGAATAAAAAAGTACAAGTAAATATAAATTGGAAAACAAAATGATGCCTAGATGATATATAAAGAACTATAAAAATATATACGACATATATAAGGTATATATATATATATATATATATATATATATATATATATGAAATATAAACGCAATATATATGAGGAATATATATATATACATAAGAGAAAAATTACCAAAGGTTTTTATAGTTATTGTCTGAAAGATCCGTAAGTTACAAAAGAATAAAGAAATAAAAATAAATATAAATTGGAAAAATTACAAATAATGCCTCAAAAAAAAAAAAAAAATATATATATATATAAGAAATACGTACAACTACACATGTACACATATACACCCGCATAACCAAATATATATACATATATACACATATACATACATATATACATATATATATATACATACATACACATACATATACATACATACACATACATAAGAAATACGCATACAACAATAAATTGAAAAATAAAATTGTAAGAGAAACATACAAATTTATAAGGAAAAAGAGAGAAAAAACAAATTTTTACCAAAGGTTTAGCAACCTGCCCTTTTTGTTTAAATCCATTCTGAAGGAATTCAGAGCAACGGGATCGAGTTGAAACAGTCCTTTAATCCTGGGGGTTGGCATCCCATGGTTGCGGTACGTCGACGATATTTTGTGTATCTGGCTCATGAATCGTGACCTGGATGATTTCCTCCTTCAGTTAAATGACCAAGTCCCCTCCATTAAGTTTACTTTAGAGTTAGAACAAGACAACTCAATCCCGTTTTTGGATGTGCGTGTACATAGGGATAGCCCAGGTTTTAAGTTTAGTATCTATCGGAAAAAAACAAACAATTTGTCCTACGCACACTTTTACTCTGGACATGACACCCCTATTAAGAAGTCCATATTTTCCTCTATGTTTCTCCGCGCTCTTAGGATCGCCAGTCCGGAATACATCGATGCCGAATTGGAAAATATCAACGGTATTGGAAGTGAGCTGTGTTATCCATCTGCGTTCATGGAATCTTGTCTTAATAAGGCTAAACGAACCTTCTATCGTGTGAATAATAACACTCGCACCTTGTCAAAGAATATTTTAGTACTTCCATTTTTCCCAGGCTTCTTAGGCATTGCTAATGTACTTAAACTTTTGGATATCAGTGTGGTTTTTTCATATAACAATATTGTGAAAAACATCATAGTAAAAAATAGCCCTACCAATAATTTAGGCATTATCTATAAAATTGGGTGTAAGCAATGTGATTCCTTTTACATAGGTCAGACGGGAAAGGATTTGCAAACGCGTGTAAAACAGCATCAATATTCCGTTAGAACGGGACAGTTGTCCAGTGCCCTTTTTGTCCATTTGTCAGAGTTATCCCATTGTATTGATTGGAAGAATAAATAATGCTTCAGTTTTGTTTCACTCTAGCAACATTGTTAATAGAAATATTCTTGAGTCTGCTATAATTCAACTTACAAATAACTTTAACATGAGTAAAGGTCTGTTTCAACTCGATCCCGTTGCTCTGAATTCCTTCAGAATGGATTTAAACAAAAAGGGCAGGTTGCTAAACCTTTGATAAAAATTTGTTTTTTTCTCTCTTTTTCCTTATAAATTTGTATGTTTTTCTTACAATTTTATTTTTCAATTTATTGTTGTATGCGTATTTCTTATATATATGTATATGTATGTGTATGTACATTTCAACTGCAAAGAACACGCAGTATAATTAACATAAAGAACGACGCTTGTATAGGAGACATTCCGCGCATATGTATATGTGTATATATGTACAGTATATATATTTGGTTATGCGGGTGTATATGTGTACATGTGTAGTTGTACGTATTTCTTTTATATATATATATTTTTTAGGCATTATTTGTAATTTTTCCAATTTATATTTATTTCTTTATTCTTTTGTGACTTACGGATCTTTCAGACAATAACTATAAAAACCTTTGGTAATTTTTCCCTTGTGTATATATATATATATTCCTCATATATATTGCGTTTATATTTCATATATATATATATACCTTATATATGTCGTATATATTTTTATAGTTCTTTATATATCATCTAGGCATCATTTTGTTTTCCAATTTATATTTACTTGTACTTTTTTATTCGTTTGTGACCATAGTATGCATGATTCAGACAATAACTAAAAAACCTTTTAGTAATTTTTTTCCCTTATAAATTTGGGTGCCTCTCTTACAATTTATTTTTCGATTTATTTTTTTTGGGTTTATTTCTTTATTTTATTTCTTTGTGACATATATATAATTTTGGCATCATCTATTAAACTGATTGTAAACTTTCCTTTTGAGCTTGAATTTGTAGACTCCATTTACAATTTAAATTTTTTTTTTTTTATATGTTGGTTTATTTCTTTATGTTTATTTCGGTTGTGACGTATATATCACTAAAGCATTATTTTGCAATTTTTTCCGTTATATTTATTTTTATTTCTTTATTCTTTAGTGACCTGTTTACCATTCAGACAATAACTATAAAAAATTGGCTGGAAACAAGCCATTTGAATTTATGTTTAATTTCGGGCAAAGTGCTAAAATTGTCTTTTTTTTTCCGTACAAATGTGTTTGCTCCTCCCACAATTTTTATTTCTATATGTGTATTTTTGTAACCTATATATTGTCTTGAACTCTCCTTTCATTCCAGTGTTCCTGAGGATGTCATTAGATGAAAGCGCTTGAGCACCACTTTGTGTTTCTTTTCCCCTCGTGGTTTTATTCATCATATATATATATATCGAAGTTAAGCGACATTGGGTCTGGGTAGTAGTTGGATGGGAGACCGTCCTCCGCGCCCAGATTATGTAGCGACCCGTGGTTTTGGATCCCACGTAAAGCAGTAGGTCCCCTCCGTCATATGACCTTAAATGTTGCGGAGGAGGTTAAACAACCCCAATAAAAAAAAAATATATATATATACTGTACAGGGTGGGCGGAAAGTAGCTCCCTAATTTAAATTACATATAAATTATGTATAAATTGTGATTGTATTGTTATATTGTTATGGTGTGTTCTCTAAAGTGGTACAATTGTAACGTTCATTTTTTTTTTCATTTCAGATTGAAGGGTAACATGGCTGAGCGTTTAACACTGCAGGAGCGTGCCCAGTTGGCGGCACGGTACGAAGTTTGGCAATCTGTCGTTCGAGTTCAAAGATGGTGGCGGGCCATTCACGGACCACGTGCCCAAGTGGACCCGAAAACAATCAAGAACTGCCACTCGAAGCTCATGACCACGGGGTCTGTGGCAGATGTTCGAAGATGTGGTCGCCCTTCGACATCCAGGGCCCAGGAGACGGTGCAGGCAGTTCAGGAAATGTTCGCACGGAGTCCACGAAAGTCAACTCGCCAGGCAGCTCGGGAAAGTGGACTCTCCCGCTACTCAGTGCGAACTGTGCTGAAGAAGGAGCTGAACTGGCGTGCGTGGAAGCCGCATTACTGCCAATCTCTCTCGGACGAGGACTGCGACATTCGCATGGAGTTCGGGGAAATCATGCTGGCTTGGCATGAAGACTGGCCCCATCTCTTCCGCAACATCCTCTGGAGCGACGAGGCGGTGTTCCACGTCGGAGGCTTTGTCAACCGCCACAATTGCCACTACTGGGCAGGAGAGGATCCCATGGTTACCGCTGAAAACGGCAGAATCGGTTCAGTGTAACGGTGTGGTTTGGTATGACCTCAGATCAGGTTGTGGGCCCGTTCCTTCTGCGCAACACCATGAATGCTGAGCGGTACCTTGCTATGTTGCGAAACGAGGTCTGGCCGGTTGTCAGCACATGGGAGAACATCGACGATCTGATATTTATGCAAGATGGCGCCCCTCCGCACTTCGCTCTTGTTGTCCGTGAGTGGCTGGATGCCCACTTCCCTGGGCGTTGGATGGGTCGTCGTGGTCCACATCAATGGCCAGCCAGGAGCCCCGACTTGACACCGTGCGACTTCTTTCTTTGGGGGTGGGTAAAGGAAGAAGTCTACCGCACCAAACCGAGGACATTGGAAGAACTGGAGGACCGAATTCGGGAAGTCATGTCCTGCATCCCGCCGGAGTTCCTGCTAAAGTCAGTGGACGCCATTCCTGGGCGGCTCCAGAAGCTGGTGGAAAGAGTTGGAGCCCACATTGAATTTTAGAGAAAACCTACCATGTATGCCTACCTTTTCATATTATTTCTTCTGAAATAAATGGATAATATACGTATTTTTTTACCAATCCAAAATAGGGAGCTACCTTCCGCCCACCCTGTATATATAAGTAGAAGAAAAGCTTCACCACTTCGCCCATACACCCATTCAGAGTAGCAGCAGCTCGCAGCATCATTTCCAACTATATCGAGGGTCAACATTCTGGCGAGGCTTCCATACGTGGTTCATCACCAGTGGAAGCAACACTGCTTTGTGTTATCATAATCCAATGAGCGATTAAGTTCATAATCATTTTCTTGCTTGTGTCGTTAGTTTGCGTTGCAGACACTCCTCGCTTTATAGGTTCGGGGTTTTGATTCATCAGGAGTAATATTCACCGCAAATTTGTATTCCCCCTCCCTCCAAAGGCAATACAAATGCACCTGGTCCAGTCACAAGTACATTCATATCACCATAGGCTTTCTCTACACAAACTGGACCAAGAATTCAGAATCTCGGCAGTCTCAGATCTTTCGTTTATCCATGACTTTGCTTTATTCGTGTAATGCTGACACGAGTTTAGCGGCAACTATGCCAAGTTTTTGTACAAACATTTTTAACAATATCATTAGAAGCAAAATTATAATTTAACCAAAATAACCAAATTTAATTCAACCTATTCCAACCTAACCCTGCACTATTTCATTCAATAAATTTAACCCTTATTGAACTTGTGCAACTCTATATTAGCTATAATCATACTTAACCTAATTATGTTAAATTTAAATTTTATGTCGTACCCACAGCACAGGGTTGTGCTAAATTTAACGTTAAAAAATAGTCAGTTTTGTAATTCGAGGGAACAAAACAACACCTAATGCCAAAGAAGACAAGCAAACTTTTCTAGAACCGAAATTGTTCAATATTCTATCGAAATAATCAAGTAATCAGAAAAATATTCAGTTAATTACATAACTTAACCGGGCGCTATCTTGTCCAATGCAGTTATGCCCAACCGAACTTGGTACAGCTCTATTAATTATAACCCTACTTAAACTAATTATATTAAACTTTATTTCACGATTTCCCACCAATCGGGGTACGTACGTCTCAATAACCTTGAGCTGTAATTAACTTTTATAGTTGTGAGGGAATATGACAAAACTTCTTTTGCAGGAAACCAGACAATTTAGTTATCATATTAGTCCAAAACCTGTTTGATATCCTCTCTAAAGAACTGTGATATATATATATATATATATATATATATATATATATATATATATATATATATATATATATATATATATTATATATATATATAATTCCAGAAAAGGGTCTGTTGGTAGAAAATCGACACCTTGGGATAAATAAGGTCTCCACTGCTGACACTATCATTTTCTTCGATAGCAGTCCGACGTTTCGAAAGTTGCTACGGATGAAAGAGGTAACTTTCGAAACGTTTGACTGTTGGTGAAGAAAATGATAGTGTCAGCGTTGAGCACGTTATATATACAGTATATTATATGTATATATATATATATATAAATATTTTTTTGCTTCTTTTCTTCATTCCCTGACAAGGTATTGTATATATATATACATACACAGTATATATATATATATATATATATATATATATATATATATATATATATATATATATATATATATATATGAGTATACTTTAACTTCACTTGATAGTTTTAATTAGTGGTTATTCGGTTTCCTTGAAATTGAAAGCCTGAATGGCATAAAAACTTTCGCAAATAAGAGAAGAATTTAGACAAATATGAGAACATAAAATTATCGTCTTGTTACACCCCTTGATCATGTAATACGATATGATACTTGTATTTATTTAGTTTTTAGTAGATAACATGCCGTGAGGACAGGCAATTAAAGAGTCTCTCCCTCGGAGACCACCAAAAAAAAAAAAAAAAAAATCTTAACCTTCCTTATGACTCCCAGGAAGTTCCTAAAACTGTTTAATCATCTCGAACAGTTAGAAGTAGACTCGCGGAAGGTGAACGCAATAACCTTCACAAAGTTCACCTTCTGCAAGTCTTCTTGCAGTGTTGAAATTCAACACATGGGAAAGAAAGTAAGAAAACGACCAACGTATCATGACGAAAGTCATGAAGATGTTTTTCCGCGGTCTCTGAGGGAGAAGTTGTTGTCGGAATCTACTCGTAAAAAGAGATTTCGATGGTCAAGAAACCACGAAAGCTTTGGACTTCTGAGAAGTGGACGAAAATGGTTGGTTTGATGAAAGCAGTTTCGAGGGGAGTAAGGAATGTCTTAAGGGGAGGTTAAAATACGTATTTAAGTCGGACACTCCATAATTTAATTCTAATTACCTGCTGTTGAGAGAGTTTTCGCATTTGTGGATTTTTTTAACAAACCTTGGGATTAGTCTCCTTCGTAACGTCTCACTGTCATGTGACGGAGCGGACTTAGTGTTTTACGTGGAATCCAATCCGGACCACGGGTCACTACATCATCTGAATGCGGAGGACGGTAACCCATCCAACTAATAAACAGATCCAACGTCGCTTAACTTCGCTGATCTAACGAAAATCGGTGTTGCGATGTAGCCACGACGTAGCCCAGATTTTTGGAACCCTTACCTAGTATTGTTTATGCGAGGAGAAGAGTCATGGGATGCTTATCACTCAAATAGCGGCTTCCCTACCGTAAAGGGAGCGTTATGGCCTGGGGCGCCAGCGTCTGTAGCTCAGAAGGTAACACCGTTTCCCGCTGAGCGAAGTGAAGACTCCGAGGTCGGGAGTTCGAATCCCGATGATACTGGTAATAATAATAAAGAAATTAAAGCAATGGGTCACATTGGTTGGCCTGAGCGCTGTGAAGACTCCGAGGTCGGGAGTTCGAATCCCGATGATACTGGTAATAATAATAAAGAAATTAAAGCAATGGGTCACATCGGTTGGCCTGAGCGCTGTGTTAGTTTCTGTCCTTCTCACTAATTATCATGATGATGGTCTGGGGTTACATGTTATTTGCACGAGTTCGCAAATTATTTCTGTGCGAGTAACGAATGAATTCCACGACATATACAAATGGGTTGGAAATTTTTTTTGAACCATTCCCTCATAAACTATTTCCTCTTCTCTATATAAAACATCGGATCATATGTAGAATTCGGACCCCAGCCTTCTTTAGTTAGCTTTATAAGGCTAACTAACGAAAATATCATGACCTAACCTAACCAATCGTCAAGGGCGTACAGTTAACCTAACAATTGGTTAGGTTAGGTCGTGATATTTTCGTTAGTTAGCCTTATAAAGCTAACTAAAGAAGGCTGGGGTCCGAATTGTACATTTGATCCAAAACATCTTCTATTCCAACAAGACATCACCACTTGTCATGTATCAAAAGGTTGTAAAAATTTGTTTTCCAGTAAGGAAATGGCCTCTTCACTCTCGCTCCCTAAACCCTTCGAACACCTTTGGGCAGATTTGAGTAAACGTGTTAAGAATCACGCATTTCGACCAAAGTAAAAACTTCAAGCAAGATCAAGAGAGGAGTGGAAAGCGCAAGAACCTCGTGAACAGGGTGCCGCAAAATGTTTTAAATGTAATTAAAGTCAATGGAAGGTTGTTAAACAACTTTGGTATGATGTAAAGTTCAATAAATACGTTGTAGACACGCCTGTGAAACAATCGAAATATGATAATTTTAAAAAGGATTTCCAATACTTTTAACAGGGATCTATAAAACGGAGGTTTTAAATAAATTCTTCTCTTCCTTGTTTACTAACAAAAATATAAACAACATTCCTGTTCCCGTAATCATGTTCAGTGATGATCAGTTAAAGCTTTACGATTTTAACATTAGTGAAAGCGAATTCTCCAACCATAGGTAAATTTAATCCTAATAAAACTCCCAGTCCAGATAAACTCTACCCTCGGGTATTTAAAGAAGTGAACTGCGCAATAGGGCGGATCGAAAATGAGGTTTTTAAACTTTTTTTCGAAATTCAAATATGGCTAGTGCGGAAAATATGTAGGTGCTATAGATAATGACTGTGCATAAATATTAGTCCTGCGAAATTATACCTTCAGGTGCCACAAAGCCGTCGAAAAAAGTGAAATATAATGATTTTCTTATATTCTGCATTAGTACAATAACTGAAACTTACTTGTTATTATTATATATTAAGTGTTCCAATTACCAAAATAGTTACTGAATTACGCAGCTCTTAGTTTATTTAGATCAATGTTCTTTTGATTAATGATCTAAATAATCCAGAACTCACCACGAGGAGGTGGCTGCGTGTCGAGCTCCACCCATGCCCTCCCAACCACCCATCCTTGCGCATGTTTTTTTCTATTAACGTTTTATTTAAACTTTATATTCAGCTTTACTTTCGAATGATGGCATTTTTTTACGTGACTGAAGTGTTGATCTTATGAAGCCATCTCGCGCGTTCAATCCAAATACTTTTGATGATGCTTCAGTCACTAATTTTACCATTCTTTCTACTACTTGTGTATGACAAGGGAATTTCTCGAATGGAGGGGTACTCTTGTTTTCTATGAATTCTTCAATCTCATTTTCTGTCAGGTGTCTTGTCACAGGTGGTTCAGTGACAATGCATTTTTGCCAATTAATTAAATCAGTATAATCAGTAGCTTCAAATTGAATAACAGGTACTGTGAAACGCCTCACAACTTTTTCCTTGTTTGTTTGCCTTGCTTTCTTTATTCGCCTCCACGCTAATTCTCTTATGGCGCTGCGGTCATCATGAATCATTGATGCTAGAATATTTTCTGGATTTGCAAAAAATGCATTTCTTTGTATGACAGGGTTTACAATATCCTTTACTTCGTCATTCAGTGTTCTTGTTAGTTCAATAGTTTTGAAAACATGTTTTGAGCCATTGACAAAAGACGTACTTTGCTTAATAGAAAACCACATTGGGATGTAGACCTTCATTATAAAAGAAGCAATGTTCATGAGGTTCTCAGATGGACTTACAGTTGAAACGTATAGACGAAGCAAACGATTTGCTGTAGTCAGCCATCGTGAATGTGCCATTTTGCCTGGACTACGATGAGCAAGATCTGGAGAGCAATATCCCTTTGTTATGGCCTGATGAATATCAATTAGATATTTTGGTCGGTGCTAAGATCTTTACAGTCTACAGTTGGTTCCTCAGCATCAATCCTTTCAAACTCGACAATAGGAAGACTCTCACAGTTCTCTAATTCCCTGCCAATAGGACCGGTGAATCCGCGGGGGCCAGATGTTTTTCCATCCAGCTTTGCAACTAAATGGCGTAATGGCAATTCATTGGCATGGAGCTGGCACACTAAATGTTGAACTGGCTTCTTCAGCTTCAATTCTATAAGCCTTATAACGCCTCCCTTTTCTCCAGTGTTGACTGCTGCACCATCGCATCCAATGGCAACAAGGTTTTCCAGGTTCATGTCATTATTTCCAATATACTCAAACATTCCTTTACATATTTCTTCAGCTGATCCAGAATTCACAGAATAATGGCCCAAATAATCTGAACCAGGTTCTCTCACTAAAGTGATATGTTCTTCTGTTACCTTCTTCTGATATACTTTGGACTCTTTTTTTTCTTGGAAGAGTGTAGAATCTTTTCGACCATCAAAATAGATTCCTCTGATTGGGACCTGATTTTGATCTTTCATAATTTCTGATCTCTTCTTTTGTCTTTCTCTTCTGATTTTACTCCTATCCACTACTTCAGATGTATTGTCAATAGAAACTTCTCCAATATCTTGCAATACTGCACTAACAATGAATGCTGCAGCTCGATCTGAAACTGCAGTCCTGTCACAAGCAGTAGCCACTGAAGGTAGATTTGTAGTTTTCCTTTTCTTGAATAATTGTTCTTCAGGTTGTTCGAGCTTTCTCTTCGAGCTAACTGGCTCTGGAAATGTATCGTCTGATATTTCGCCAGATTCACTTTCACTATTTGATGTCGATGATGATAATTCAACATTTGTATCCTGCAATTTCTCCTGTGAAGATTCTTTGGTGAGCCTCACAGCTTCTTTTTGCTTTCTTAGCAACGTAGATGCTTTTTTCTTTGAGAGTGTAATATCTACTCTACCAATAAACAGTTTTCTTTCACTCCTTTGATCTAAGAGGAACGTCACTTCTTCCTTTGGAGCCGTTTTTTCTTTGGGACAAGAACAGTGTGTTCGTACTTTGCACTTGCACGCTGCAATGTCAAAAAGTTTCGTGTGTGCTTCTTTTTTGAACATATCAATCTTTGCTTTGTAAGCTTCAGAATTTTTTCTGCTTTGGTATGGCTTCATAATGACACGATACTTTTCGTGGTAGCTTCTGAACATTGTTTCAATTCGCCTGTCTGACAGAATTGGGACGGAAGCACTTTCCCAAATTGTTTTCAATTTATCAACAACTTGTTCTAATATTTGAGATATTGAAGGATTTTTATTAGTATTCTGTTTCAAATCGTTTCTTACAAACAAGTAATATTTAAAAACTCCTTCGTATGTAGGAAGATTCCTGTGCCACAAATCTTCCCCCATACCAAACATGGGGCACTCAGTTGAGGCCCTGGTTGATTTTGCACAAACTCGAGACATTTTGAAAGTATACAAATCTGAAAAAGAAAGAGCTAATATCAATTATACGTTAATTTCAGTTAATAGTACATGGCAAACTTAGGGCAACACAATACAGAAATGCAAAATATATAAGAAATATAGTTTAGACTATCTGAGTAACGCCAACAACAGAACACCCACCTGCTACGAGAGCGACAGCTACACTGAACCGAGGTACTCACGTGACAGCTGAGTGAGCTGACTATAGAAAACTGTTTTTAGAGAATAGAAACTTTTTTTAAAGGTTGACTGAGCTATTTTTATACAAGTGTGAATAAATTCTTGTCTATTGTGCATCGTGGACTCTTCTGTAATTATTGGTTAAAATCTGCTTTTTTCAATTTTTTTCAATATTGAAGGTCATTGTGGCACCTGAAGATATTAATGTTATGATTTTAAATTTATACCAGCTTATTTTCTCACTACTCCACACATTTTCCACACTAGCCAATTTGAAAATTCGAAAAATGAGTTTTTCACTCCGCCCTACTGCGCAATAGTCTCTCCTCTTACATATATATTTAATAAATCGTTACAGTCTGGAGAAGTTCTGGTCGACTGGAAACTCGCAAACATTACGCCAATATTTATAAAAGGGGACAAATCACTCCCGGGAAATTACCGTCCCATCAGCCTGACTTCAATAGTTGGTAAGTTTATGGAGACGATCCCTCGGGAGAAAATAGTTAATCACATAGAAATTAGTAAATTAATCAAAGATTCTCAACACGGCTTTCGACGTAATCGTTCTTGTCTTACTAATTTCCTCGATTTCTTTAATGATATCGTAAATATACATATATGACGAAGGTAAAACAGTAGATATTATATATTTCGATTTTCAAAAAGCATTTGGTAAAGTGGCACACAGAAGATTAGTAGCTAAACTTCATTCTCACCGAATTGATGGTAATGTTCTCAAATGGATCGAAAATTAGCTTAGTGGACGTAAACAAAGAGTGGTTATTAATGGCAAAACCCCTAACTAGAAAAGTGTAACTAGCGGCGTGCCTCAGGGATCAGTTCTTGGACCAGTTCTTTATTATTATTTATATCAATGACATCGACTTGGGAATTAAGAGTATAATTCTAAAATTTGCGGATGATACGAAACTAGGGGGACGGACAAAATCAGTGGCAGAACATTTGTAGATTCAAGAAGACATTAATAAATTACTTGAGTGGGGGAAAATTTGGCAAATGAACTTTAATATAGATAACTATAAAACGTCGCATATCGGTAGAAACAATGTTAAAAAACAAGTATTTTATGCGCGACAAGACACTAACTAGTGTTACGGAAGAGAAAGATTTAGGTATTATTGTTGCCGACACTCTTAAACCGAGCAAGCAATGTATCGAAGTCGTCAGAAAAGCAAATAGAATCGTAGGATTTATGCTAGATCGTTTGAGCTTAAGTAGGAGAAAACAATGCTAACATTACACTGGTATGCATATGAAATGTTTTTGTCTGCTGTGAGGGTTTTTTCAACTCATATTATATAATTCGACCATGCTGAATTCGAAAATGACATTGGTTTTACTCAATCAGGTCAGGTTTTTTCTCTATTGGCCATTTATTATAAGTCCAATTTTATCCCCAAATTTATTGATTTTTTTTAGCTTAAACACTGTAGATACGAGTAATATTATAAGAACACTCGTGAAAAATGAAAACTGTGTGAATAAATACTTTTATTCATACAATGAATATGGAAAAAAGTTTATTGAGGAAGGAATGAAGTTTTTTTGGCTTTCCGTCTGTGTTTTTCTTCGGGCACGTCTCGCTTCAAACACCAGCAATAGTCCGCCAGCATATTGATATCCCAGTTTCCCTGGTACCTCTCTTCCATTATTTTGATATCTTGGTGAAATCGTTCACCCTGTTCCTCACTATAATCCCCGCAATTTTCAGGAAAATAGTCCAAGTGGGACCACAAAAAGTGCATTTTTATGGACATGCGCGACCCATGAGCTTTGAAAGCTTCCATCAAGTTTTCGACAACGGACTCGTATTCTGGACTTCTACGCTTGCCAAGAAAATCAGTGACAACTGATTTGAATGCCTGCCAGGCATTCTTCTCAGTTGGAGTCATTGCGTTTTCGAACTGAGTATCCTTGATCAAAGTTCGAATTTGAGGACCATCAAAAACCCCAGCATTTAGTTTAGCATCAGATATATGAGGAAATTTACTCTCGAGATATCGGAATGCTGAACCCTCCTTATTCATTCTTCTTCCTCAGCATAATTAATCCCATTTTTATATGGGGTCGCTGTTTAAGGTGAGTCGCCTCCATCTTGGTTCTTGACTCATCTCAACCCTCCTTATTCATTGATTTGATGAAATTTTTCATCAAGCCCAGCTTAATATGAAGTGGTGGGAGCAAAATTTTTGTTGGTGGTACAAGGGGCACTGAAACGACATTATGCGACCCAGGTTCAAAATTCTCTCTGGATGCCCATTCACGCTGTGCATAGTGCTTCTCATCCGCTCGGCTATCCTATTTGCAGAGGAAACATGGGTATTTCGTGTATCCCCCTTGCATTCCCAATACAAATGCCACAATCTGAAAAAAAATGAAAATATTTAAAGAATTTAGAGAATTTGTTCTATCAGATAAAAAAATCTATGCATTGGACTGTATCACTTCTGTGGGGAAGTTAAGTGTTCTTATACGCTCTCAAATAACCTTTGGAAAAACAACATAGTCAATAGCAATAGTTTACTTATGATATTAGTATTACCTTCAAATCTCCACAGATCCTCCAGTTATGTTGGTCGTATACGAGAGCATCCAGTAAAATTTTCATGTTATCGTAGCTCTCAGTAAGTTGTACGGAATGTGCTACAGGGACTGATGCAACCCTATTCCCAATGTTGAGAAGTACTGCTTTCAAACTTCGTTTAGACGAGTCTATAAATAGCCTCCATTCTGATGCGTTATATGGCACGCCCAAGGATTCGATTAGCCCCTCAACATTGCAGCAGTACACTAAGGAAGAGGTATTTTCGTGCACTGCAAAAAACTTGCGGAATTCTTCCTCTCGTTTCCTATACCAGGAGAATGTTGTTCCCGGAGCCAGCAAGTTGTCCTCTCGAAGTCGTGAGCCCAAGATCTCGGCAGCTAATTTGGAAAGTCCTAAATCCCTGGTAAGATCATTAAGTTTGGCCTGGTTGAGAGGCCTCGGCTCATTTGAAGCGGTATTTTAGGTATATACGACTGGGACTGGTCATTGGCATTGGTCATTGATTCATCATCAGAATCATCGAAGTCCAGGGTTTGAGGTGGGTCGGGTATTGGAATTCCAGGACCATGGGGTACAGGTCTCATAGCAGAAGGAATGTCAGGGTATACAACAATGTGTTTATTCTTCTTGTTAACTCCTGAAAATAGAAACACAGAAACATGGATATAAAACTTGCATATGAAATAGAAGAAGCATTCAGACAGTGGCGGCTCGTGAGGGAAGGCTGCGGTCTGTAAGATATGAAATAGGTCGATGGAGTCTGTATATTTTCTTTCTTTTTCATTCATATTGTCCCTTCGGGGACAATATGAATGAAAAAGAAAGAAAATATACAATCATTGTATATGTAAATGTAACTTGTATAACAATATGTATGTGTAAATGTATTTTCTATAACAATATGTATATGTAAATGTATGATTACCATTATGGTGAATATTATGCTATATATGGTGAATATTACATTATGGTCAATATTATGTCAAGTTTCATACGAGGATTTCAAAATATTTAAGAAAAATAAATTTATAAGCCCACCTTGGAGGTTTGTCATGCAGAAATAGCAATCTGTCACGTGATCCTTTCCTTCTCTCCAAATCATGGGAATTCCAAAAGGCAAAGATTTCGCTCTGCCTTTGCTCTATCTTCTCAAATTTTCAATGCACGTCTTGCAGCACATATGAGGGGCGAAATTTTTGTCCTGGTCCCCTAGCTTAATTCCAAAGTATGCTCTATACATTGTCTTCACAAATTTAGTGATTTGGGACTGGTTATGTGGCATGGTAACCGTCCCACATATGTAGCAGAATCTATTGGGATCATTTTTACACGCTCTATTCATTATGAAATATTTTATCTATATGCCTGAAAAGTAAAAAAAGATATTATACAAGTGAAACAAGTGATGATAGATGTTACTGTTCCAATTCCGCTTTGACAAAATCACGAAAAATTATATTTTACTTATGAGGCCATAGCCGGATAACCTGAGCTGATTAAGAAAAACGGATTGCAGATTCGAAATCAGTAGGAAAAACTCTATACGAATCACTTACAAAACCCTTGACAGCAAAATTGATGCATACCAGTGTTATATAATTCCTTAGTACGCTCCCACCTGGAATACTGCGTCCAATTCTGGTCCCCATATTTACGACAGGACATAGACAGAATGGAGAGAGTGCAGCGACGGACTACTAAGATAATTCCTAGACTTAAAAACAAATCATACGCTGCACGTTTAGAAATGTTAAATTTATTCTTACTCGTAAAAAGGCGAATTCATGGAGATTTAATCCAGATGTTTAAAAATGATTAAAGGTTTTGATAATGTCTACGCCAAAAAATATTCCACCTTCAGCATTGCAAACAGAACTCGCGGTAATGATTCCAAATTAGTGGGTAAACATTTCAATTCTAATGAAGCTAAACATTTTTTCTTCAATCGTATAGTTAATTTGTGGAATGGAAATCAGTCAGCGTAGTTCAAAGTAATTCGATCGAATCCTTTAAAAAGAAACTAGATGCTTATCTTGCTTTAAGCCCCGAGTTGAAAGCATATTTTAGCGCATAGAAATGTAGAATTTTTCACTTTAATTCCCTCCTCTATACTTTAAAATGTTCACTTGTCTTTAAATTTTCTTTCTTCTTTCAACCTTCTTCCTTAAACAGACAGCCTCGTAGGGACCAGCCAGTCTGTTGCTATTTGGTATTCTTTGTATATATATATATACACACACACACACATGGTGAGTAAGAAGTCCTGTCTCATAGGATAATATCATATATTTAAGTATATATTGAACTGAATAACCTTTATTAATAAAATAGAGTTCTTTTACAATAACAAATAATTGTGAAGCTGGACTATTTATTTTATTTAATTTGGGCCTTAAGCTTTAGGCTTTACTGGGCTCTTACTTAAAAATAAAACATAGCTATTATTAATAACACATAAATCATGAATAAGAATTATTAATTAGGATATGTATTAATCTTAAGTTATTATTATCGATATAAAACATACAAAGTCATTTTATATACTGTATGATTACTTTGTATTTCCTTACAAACATTACGTACAGTTCACACTCATTAGTTACAGAAGATGTTCAAACTGTGCTCCTTACACGTGATGGCAATGGTGTATGCGAGATTGTAAGCTGTGATACACTTGTTCAATAATTTCAATAGTAATAGTCTGGCAATCGGAAATAAATTCACTGTAAATAACAAATTCAAAATCAAATCTTCTGCAGCTTAAATCCCATCTCTATATGGGGTCGCTGTTTTTGATGAGTCTCCTCCATTCTCTTCTGTCACGCACCATGTCCTCGTCCAAATTCAAAGTGAAAATTCAAAATCAAATATCAGTATCAAATCCACAAATTTCATTAAAAGCATGATATTATTTTATGGGGCAGGACTTCTGAATCACCTTTTATATATATATATATATATATATATATATATATGGGAATGAACTCAGAATGGTTCCCTGAGTTTTTTATGATACACACAGACCGTGCATGGAACAAGGAACTCTTCTGGGATAATTAAATCCACTATAGTCCGAATAAGTAATGGTAAATGACAAATACCATAGTTTTTCTTTTTCATGATGCTAGCTGGATCCTGTCTGCTTTGCAGATAGCTGGTGAGGGAAGCTATATTTATGGGACCTCTTTGCGAGTGGCCCGTTGCCCACGTCGGGCTAGCATCATGAAAAAGAAAAACTATGGTATTTGTCATTTACCATTACTTATTCGGACTATAGTGGATTTAATTATCCCAGAAGAGTTCCTTGTTCCATGCACGGTCTGTGTGTATCATATATATATATATATATATATATATATATATATATATATATATATATATATAGATAGATAGATAGATAGATAGATATTACCATAGTGAGAAAAAAAAACCTCATTAAAAGAGAAAAAACCATTCAGTGAATCCTCGACGTTTGGGCGACGAAGGTGCCCCGTCTTCAGGATAAAAACAGAGACTGGAAGTTGAAAGGTGTAAATACTAATAATTCCAAATATCGGAAGTATACGATGCCATAATCAAGACCTTCATAATACAGTCTCTCATAAATAAATGAATAAATCAATCTTTTGTAATGTGGTCCCAGAACTTCCTACCCACGGGGTCGAAGTGAGTCCAAGCAAAGGCGATGCTTAGGGGGAATGTGAATCACTAAACTGAATCACCACACCAACTAAAGACATGGTATGGCGTCACCTTTGTACAGCCATGATCACACTTACCAAACAGTATTGTGCATAAATTAACAGGCATAGCCTGGTAGCAGTTTCTGGGCCATACCTACAGGGCTGTTGTGGGTTTGAAGGGTTTCATGATCCACGGTCACGCGTTGGCTGAATACAGAGCCATATTAGGGTCCAAATAAAATACTGTAAATGTGCTGATGGATGTATACTGTATACAGGGTGCTTCAAAAAAAGTTACCACTTATATGGCGCTAATATGTCATTGCTTACCACTTATAGTTCGTGCTTTTTTCTTGTTTATGTAAGTATTTGTGTGTTTATTTGCTTATTTTTAATAATAATATCGTTTTCTCAGGGATTGTGTGAGTGATTAATGAGTGAACCCCAGTCACTAGAAATGGGTAGAAGGTTTACATTAGAGCATTTAAAACTAAGGCTAAAGCTGTACCTTAATATGATATAATTAGCAATGTTTTTTAATAATAAAAATCTCTGTCAAAATACAAAAGCTAATGCTGCGTATTGCTTCTGACAGGACTTCAAAATCTGAGTTATTTAACTAAGGCACCACTGATCGTAGCACAGTGTTGAGGAAGAGTTGAATAAGACGCCAAGTAGGACGACCCAGTTTCAATTCTATGCCACAACAGGATCCAGGTTGTTTATCACCTGTTGCATTTTGTTATAGTGGCTTCGGTTACAAGGTCATTTGCAGTGAGCAATAAGCACGTGGTCAAACAGGGATGACAGTCCAGTCCAGGTATGTGAATCGGAAGTCACAAGACTCAAGGTTATTTGCTTTCTCCCAACAGAGGGAGCAGTGTCTTCGTTGGAACGTTAAGTTCAATGAAGTGCATATACAGTATATAGTATTATGCTTTTATGATATCATAAGTCCAATTTACACAAATATGGTTTTATTACCATGTAAGTACAATTTTGCAGCTGGCAAATACTTATTTACCTCCCTGGAGCGCAGACAGGCAAAGGCAAATTAGTGATATGTAATATATCAAAGCTAAACCATTTATCTTATCTCAAGTAATGCCAGCAAAGAGCGGGCAATAAATGCCTGAAATCGTGTTTGCAAATAAACTGCACCCGATCTATCTTCAAATTCGGAGGAAATTACATCCAGAACAATTTAGATTATATTTTAACGAAATTCTGATTAAATTTGCACTTGATTTCAGCTCTGTAAATGCAATTTGCTTAGGGAAATTAATTATCTTTAAATCAGGCTGAATTTTCAGCAAGCTTTACGAACACACTCATTTTTCCATAAGGGAAATGTGTTAGGATAACATGTTAGATAGGCTGATGAGTTTTATATTCAATTATATGCTCTATGGAACTAATCTTAGAAAGAAAAATTGTGCTTTTGGGGAAAGTGGAACATTGGGGAATTGGGAGGAAATTAAAAATGAATCATATTTGAAGGTGGAACATTTTATAATGCATTGATTTTGTGCATCAAGTAGAAGCGGGAAAAGATATCAGTGTGAAGGTTAAGTTGGTGGCAAGGAATAATATGCGGTGAAGTAGGGTAAATATAGATGCAAAAAAGGTTACAAATAGCAAAAAATCGGTTTCCACCTCATCAGTTCTGGGAGGGCTGCCTCAGGCTAATTAGTCGATGAAGAGCACATCTGTTAACGTAACGACTTCCCTCCAACAGCCATATCCATCGATATCAATTGGTCGATTAAGCGGTTCCGAAGATAATTGAAAATATGGCCAAATTTGGTGTAATAATAATAATAATAATAATAATAATAACGAAAAGAAGAAAGAAGAAAAAGAAAAAATAAATAAGAATAAGAAAAAAAGAAAGGAATAGTAACCGAATGATAAAACATGATTGTTGAAAGTATGTTAGAAATTGCGCGAAAGTATGCATCGAATGAACTGAGACAAGGTGTAATTGTGCCACTGTATTAAAATAAATGGAGGGGGAGTGAATGCAGAAAATAATACAAAATTACAAGACTTTTTAGAGTATATCTGGGAAAATGGCATAAAAGAATAATGGTAAAGTAAAAAAAAAAAAAGATGCAGCTTAACCTGCTGGAGAAGAACGAGGGAAGAAAGACGGTGGATCGAGTGTTTGCTGCGAAACACGAAGAAGAAACTACAGAGAAGGAAAGAGTGTCGCGCATTGCTTTCATTTAAGGATTTGGAGGAAATGTATCACGATGATGCTGAAGGAAAGATTTTGAAAGCAGTGAAAAGTTTTTGTGTGGATGGTACTCACCATTTGGTGATTAAAATGAATGGTTACGAAAGAACTTAAATATCTTGGGGGGGGGGGGGTTGGTTAATAAAAGAGGATGGAAAGAGTGAATCCGAAACTGGAAGCAGAAAATGGGTGAACAGTTATTAATGAACATAAATGGAAGACAAGAAGTGAAATAATAATGAGTCATGAGACCCAGAAACTGGCACAGCGCTTAGGCCAGCTAATGCGGCCCATTACTCTAATTCCTTTATTATTACTAATATTATTCCCACAAAATTGAGAGTGAAGCCACTATCTCAGTATTTTCATTTCATTTATAGGGAAACTGTGTCACCCACTGAGTTACAGACGCTGGTAACTAGAAGTGGAACGAAATATTCGAGAGAGAGAGAGAGAGAGAGAGAGATGTGGGTGACAGGTCTCAATGACTTATGGATGCAAGGCGCTTGTGTGCTTTGCTAATTTCCTTCAAAAGTGAGAGCAGTTGAGATTAACAGTTTCGAAAGTATAAATGTGTGAAATTTATTGACCTTACGACAAATCAGAATGTCTGAAAAAGTATATGAAGTGAAAATGCCATTGGATATAAATCAAAGGAAAATTATGGTCATATGAAATGAATAATAACGATCGTTAAATAAGTGGTGAATGTTTAGGTGTGAGAAAAAGATAAAGGGACCTCGTAAGAAATAAATGTAGGCGATTTAATAACGTGTGTGCCTATAACTGTTGGTATAAATGTCAGCAAAAAACAGGGGAATAGGAGTGAGTTGTAAGGCTGCGAAAGGTGAGTAACTGGGGTTCTAGTAACTGGGCCCTGACTATGAATAGACTATTTTAATCTTTTCACTAAAGGTAACAGTAAAATTTTGAGACTAGGATGCTATATCTGATTCAAGATTCGTAATAAAATTCGTGTATTCCGTTGCATTTGAATTACGCGTATCCATTCCTAATCTCAAGCATCGCTCCCACCCAACAGGGAGTGGGAAAACGTTTCTGACAGGTGAATGAATGAAAATTGATAAATACTAGTGGTGCACCGATCAATCGATATCGGCACCTTGCATGCCGATTAATCGGCAATGCAAGGTATTTTCCTAATATCGACAAAATGCCGATTAATCGGCATGCCAGGTGCCGAAACCGATTAATCGGTGCACCACTAATAAATACATAATAAAAATTAATAGCATCGCTACGACCTCTCCAACATCCATCGGCATGACGTCGTTTAAAGTGAAAAGAGTTGCAATTTCGGAACTACAGACTACAAAGAAATTTAAAGTAAAGTCTATAATATAAGCATTCTTACCTGAAATATCGTCGTTCGAATCGTCCGCCCAAATTCCCAAAGAATGAGGAAGAGATCTATGCATCGGGCCTTCAAGGGAACCAGAGCTGGAATCACTCCCAGAAGACCCAACACTCAAACCAGATCGACTCCTGGTCACTCCCGAATTCCACGTCCAGCGAACCTTTCTGCGCGGAATGTGGAAAGGGATTTTTGGGCTTTTCTTCGGCGAACAGAGACCCGCCCCGTGTCTCACTGGAGTCTCTGGAGTGGTGGGGAGCAGGCCACCGGGCCCTCCTTGCAAGCTCTGAGCCCTTTCCATAGCTGCAGCGCTGCGACGCTTAAACGTCTCCAAGAAACTATCAATTTGCCGTTCGATTTGAGAATGTGGGTAAGAGAAGGACACGGTTCGAGGCCGACGGCGACTCATCGTGGTTTTTGATGGACTTCAGAGATGGTGTCATCCATTAGTTAGAAAAGAGTTCTGATTTTAGGTGCAACTTTGGATGTTGGAGAGATTTTAATCTTGTGAATTTTCATTGCAGTAAAAGCCATCATTGTTTCCATGAAAGATCTGAAATTTTAAAATAATTTTTGATATTATGAATAAGGTAAATACACGAGAATATAATGGGAAAAAAAAAATATATATATATGGAAGAAATTTACTGCTAAAAACAAGTGAGGTGTCAAAAACACTTGTAGGGAGGAGGGGAAAGGATAAAGGAAACAAAATTCCAAACATTTTGGGAAGAACTCCTAAAGTAGTAGTTAGATTCAAAACAAAAAACTTTTAGTAATTATCCTTGAACAATAATTTAATGCTTTATTCTCATTTTAATTCAAAACAAATTGGGTATGGGCACTTTTTTGTTATTTACCCGCAATTTTTTTTAATATTTTTCTGCCAATTTTTTTTTTATTTTTCTGCTATTGTATACATCTTTTTTTCGATATAATTACAAGGTTAATTGAACGCCCGGTTAGGTTAATTGAATGCCAGGTTAGATCACCTGTATGCCCTTGACAATTGATTTGGTTAAGTTGTGATATTTTCGTTAGTTTTAACGAAAATATCACGACTGGTCCTAACTGTACGCCCTTAAATTTACGAGAACTACATCGTTTGACGACTACTACAAAGGACACTATTGATTGGTTCAAGAAGCATGGGCAAGTATAAATGTTCGGTTTATACTTGCGCATGAATTTTTTTATATTTGCTAATAAATGTTTGGCTTAATACGCGAGTAAATAACGAAAAAGCTCCAAAAGTCGTGAAAATATTCAAAAGAAATTAACTATAAAAGGTTTTTGGCGTTACAACATATTTTAAGAAGTTTCCGAAATGTCATTAATAATAATAATAATAATAATAATAATAACACAGCTCAACAAAAATTTTTTTTGTTTCGTTGCCAAGGAAATTCGTACGAATTTAGGGTATTTTGGGGTTGCTGAATTCCAAAATGAAAGTAGTTTTTCCGATTTGGCTCTAGTTCTTGAGATAATGAATACCCTCAATTAATAGGAAACGTAACCATAACGCGTGCATATGGGAAACTACCGGAACATTCTAGATGGTGAGACCGAATAAAATGCCATTATGTATTTCATGTGTTTACTTTTGTATGATTTGAGACAATTTCAATGCGATTTGTAAGTAGGCTCCCTCCGCCTGAACATTAAATTTTTTGCATTTTTACGTGTTTCAATGGGGTACCAATTATCTCATAAATTAGAGCCAATCTAGCAAAACCGATGTCATATTCGGAATCAGCACCACAAAGTTACCCCAAAATCACTCTAATATGATTGGCAATAAAATGAGTGTTGACCAGTGTAATAATAATAAGAAGAAGAAGAAGAAAATTTACCTGCAAAGACTAGGTAAAACTAATTTTATGTAATTTTTACATTTACTGAAACAAGTAAAATTTTAATTTATCTCAGAGCTAATTTACTAGCTTTACCTGGGAATCAAATGGGTTTAAATTATAAGTAAGTTTTTTTTTAAACTTTTATTTTTAACTAAATTTAGTTAAAATTAAATTTAAAAATAACTTATCTTCGTTGAAATGTTGGGTAAATTTTATCCAATTTTACTTCTTTGTTAATTTTGATTAATAGAACGAATAATTATAAACACCCCTGTATTAACATTTCAACTAAGACATATTTCACTCGGAACTATGCTATTTACATTTATGGAATATGCTTAATTTCAAAACTGAATATGATAAATATATATATATTCCGAGTACGTTCAACTAAACGTTATCAATATTCCATCAGGATATTGAGTATTTGTATTATTTCGATCGTAGATTTAACAAAAAAATTTCGAACTCAATTTATCTTTATTTCATAAATCTGCAATGAAGGGAAAAGGATAAATACCGATTGTGTCAAATACACGGCTACAAATCTGAATGACGTTGGGAGAAGAACGCTTTGTATATTGAGTGATATACATCGTCGGGAAAGCGGCTCGAAACCGGTAAGGGTAAGAAAATGTACAAATTTGTTTCTGTAAATATACTATGTGATTACAGTGCCCCTTAAAAGGAGTTATAATTTAATTTTTCTTTTACTTTTTTTCTAGAGATTTCGGTAGTACAGAAAGATGAACAATTTTTGGTGTAGATTAATCGACATTGGGTTCGGAGAATAGTTGGATGGGAGGCCGTCCTCGGCGCCCAGATTATCTAACGATTCGTAGTACGGATTCTACGTAAAGCGCTGTAGGCTTCCTCCTTCATGTGACTTTAGAAGTTGCGGAGGAGGATAAATACCCCCATCATTACATTTTACTTTTGGAAACCTAAAAAAAATCCATGTCTGAAATGTAAGCATGGAAGTAATATTGCGAGATATTAAGGCAGATTTAATCTTTCAAGAAATGAAAAGAAAAATGATGTCCAAGAAAATGATGCAAAATATAACAAGTTCATTAATTTAAATATTTCCAAATAACCAAAGTTTCTTCAGTTTATTTTTAAATTAAGGTTTCATTACATAACAGATTAAATGAACTGACATTACCGATATTTTAAAACGTTATACAAACCACGTAGGCCTAATATTCACCGCTATACTTTTCCGAATTTAAAAATATATTAAACAATCGTCTAAAACAGTTAAGGAAGCGAGTTATGCATGACGCAATAATATAACTTACAAGAGAATTTGGTTTTGGTTACTTTATCTGGTCCATACGAGATAAAATTATAAAATAACTGCGTAAGTTGTTTCATGAAAAATACTACCGTTAAAAGACAAAAACTGAACAACTTTGATGTATGAATTCAAGTTGAACCACGCGTCATTTTAACATTTCTTTCATTGAAATGTTAAGTTAATCAAATGGGTTTAATAAGTAGGAAGTTGAAAAACGTTTTATTCTCAAGCAATCTCATTTAAATAAAACTTTACATAATTCATTAATATTTGTTCATCGTACCTATGAAGCTGGTGACAAATTTTCGATTTAGAGTTGTTCAAAGTCGCGTGAACATTTATAGGCCTGTCTAGGAAATAAATTCGTTTGTTTGAATGAAATTTTTATTATAAATTGAGCTTTTGATTTTAATGTTCACCTCATTGTAAATTAATATGCATTAACGCTAACTTAAAGCAACTTTGAGGAAAAGTGATTCGTGCATCACAATTTCCGCCATTCTATCATACTCCATTTTATTCACGAGACCATTTTATTTATGATGTTCATCATGTATAATCACTGTCTTCATAAAATTATATATCTGAAAATTATTTGAGGAATTTCGGGGAGTCGTCCAAAACTTTTTAAAAATTCATCAAAAATTGTTGAGCTGTTTCATTTAAACGTCTTTCTTCCAGTGAAATAATTTTTTGAAATGTTTAGGCTAAAAACCGTTCATATTTGATAATTACATCAGTTTTTGCTTACATTAGCCTGCTTTTAAATGTCTGCAAAGCCGTCAAACGAAAGTATTTTAGCAACATGTGGACAAAATATACGTTTTCAAATTAGCTTTTCTTTCTTAAGTGCTGGACGATCGTATCCTTTTCATTAGTTCTTATAGGGACTTCGTAAGAACTATTTGAAAAGTTATTCTCTTTGTTTTTAGGCTTAGGATTTTTATTGTAGACAAATCCATTAGACTTTCTCAATTTGACAGATTTACTCTTTTCCATTTTGGCAGTTCCTGTACTGATTTAGCCAATGCTGATCACTTTGTACCCTGATTTCGGCTTACTGAACTGTTGTTTGATATCTTTCAGTTGCAAAGAAATTTCAACCTCATTAATTAATAATAATGACAAAAATATTAAAACTGTGTTCATTCCCTGAACTACAGAAAAGACTAAAGTTTTTATTTTATATATATTGGAGTAGGTACAATATATTTTCCATTGGCTTTAAATACATCTTCATACTCTGAAGAGTGGGAAGAAAATATTAAATTAGTTGTTTAATTTAGAATGATGAAGTGAAGTCTGCTATATATGTACCAACAAAGCTAAAGATTTTATATATATATAAGATACGAAACTTACCATGTTTTCCATTATTTATCAAGTTATTTCGTCAACTGAATATTAGGTGCTCACCACCTAGCGTATGGAGTGAGAACTAAGCTTTGCACAAAGGCATATTCACAGTATTCAGAAGTATACTGTATTATCAAAAATTGAATATTATCACATTAATCTTCAAAAAATACAGGTCTATATCAAAGATAGCCTATACCTAGTTGATCCACACTCGCATTATAACGTGTAAATAATTTCATACAACAGAATTTCAACAGAAAATTGTAAGCCAGTAAGACTTTAACATTTATTATAAGCTCACAAGCCACTTAGATTTTAAGTGCAGCTCCACAAATTTGGTTTCACGAGCTTTGGATGCGAAGCTCAAAATTTTGATGGCTATAGTGTTTTTGTAAATATATGACATCATGACTCACTCAATTTCACAAAAGAGTATGAAACCTAAGCTAATTTAACTTATTCATTTAGATCTTGCGGGTTATAAGTTTATAATCCATCATTTACTTCATTTTTTCATATAATACAACCACCCACAAGATCCGGTTTTTATGTAGAATTTAAATCTGAATCTATTTTCTTCTATGATATTTCTTGTGCAAATTGATATTAACGGAGATATAAGCAATTTTTGGATCGATTTTGATTTGAGAATAGGTTTTTCTGGTGTATTTTGGTGTGTTTTATTCAAATCTGACCTTCATTGCTTGTGCAAATGAATTATTGAATGCCCGGTTAGGTCAACTGTACGCCCTTGATGACTGGTTAGGTTGTCGTGATATTTTCGTTAGTTGTTGTTGTTGGTTAACCAATCAGCCCACCCTGATCGAGCAAGCCGGCGAGGCGGCACGCAGGTAACCGATCGCCCTCTCCGGAGTGGACCAGAGGTTTACCGCACTAGTGATGTTGTGTTCTATATTCTATGTTCGTGGTTGAGTGGTAAGGTCTGAATCTATGTTGAGTAGGCGATAGTGGTATGTGTGGGTTGGTGATTTGTAAGATTAGTCTTTGTTACTTTGGAAGGTGTGCATAGTAAAGTAATGGGTCTATAGGAAGCTGGTTCTGTTTGATTTTTGTTTGGTTTGAGTAGTGTAATAATTTTACCTTGTTTCCATATGTCAGGAATAATACAGTGTTGATATGAATATGTGCTGATGTTTGTGAGAGCTAGTATTCCCTGTGGGCCCAAGTGTTTAAGGTGTATGTTAGATATGTTGTCTGGTCCAGTAGCCTTCGAATTCTTAATGTTTTTGATGATGTTGGTGGTCTGGTCTGTATTGAAGGGTGTAATGGTCATGTCGAGTCTGTAGGTTTTCTTGTGTCTGGCTGTTTGTCTGTCTGCGTGCTTCTGGTTGTTGTTTCTGTTTAAGTGACTTATCTTCGCGTAGTGATTAACTAGAATGCTAGCTTGTTGTATATATGTTGGGATATTATTTTGGCTGCGACAGAGAGCCGCGGTGTGAGGTGTGAATGCCGCTGTTAGAGTGGGTAATGCTGTTTATAGTCTTGTATAGCCTAGATGTATCTGTGGAGTGGTTTAGTGTTGTTATGAATTCCCTAAATGTTTCTGTTTGTTTTTCTTTAAGTTTGTTGTTTATTTCTGTGTTGAGCTGTTGTATCTGTTATTTTATGGCTTCTGTGTGTGTGGTGTTTGTGTGTTATGTTTGAGGTTGTTAGTTGCCTTATGAGGTGGGCTATTTCTCTAGTGTAATTTGGGTTGTATTTCCTAATGTTGCCCTTGGGTATGTATTTGTTTGCATTACTGATGATCTGATTAAATGTCTTGAGTGTTGCATTGATGTTTATGATGGGTGTACTGTTTAATGTGGTGAATTGTTTCTCAGTTTGTATTTTGAACTGTTCCTAATCAGCTTTCTTGTAATTTCTGTAAGTGTGCCTAAGACTGTTGGGGCAGAGTGTAAAACGTGTTGTAATGATGATGGGCAGGTGGTCTGATGACAGTTGTTTTTCTGTTCTCCAGTGTGTGTGTGTTGCTAGTGAGGGGGAACAGAATGAATTTTGAATTGAATTGAATTGAATAACCTTTATTAATAATAAAATAAATACAGTAGTCTTTTTACAATTTACAATTTTTACAATGACATGAATAATTTTGAAGCTCGACTATTTATTTTATTTAATTTGGCCCTTAGCTTTAGGCTTTAATGGGCTCTTGTTATGTCTGGGGAGGAATTTGAGTATCCTGCTTGATGTGGTATGTGTGTATGTTCTTCTGTATTGTTAAGAATGAAGAGGCAGTTTAGTTGTGTGGCTATGTTGGAGCCTTTGGTGTTGCTTTGGTTGTGCAGGTACCAACTAGTGTCTTTAGCGTTGAAGTTTCCTCCTAAGATGACAATTATATCTTGCTTATATCTTGCGTGGCACGGTCAGAGAGCCGATCGGTTCCCGGGGCCGGACCTATTTTCGTTAGTTGGGCTAAGTCGTGATATTTTTATTAAAACTAACGAAAATATCACGAGAACCTAACCAATCATCAAGGGCATACAGTTGACTTAACCGGGCATTCAATAATTCATTTGCACAAGAAATGAAGGTCAGATTTGAATAAATGACACCAAAATAAACCAGAAAAACCTATTCTCATATCAAAATCGACCCGCAGGGGTAAAACGAATAATTACCACCATACTACAGACAGTGTTTCAATCGATTTTAATATCCAAAAGTTGCTTATATCTAACGTTAATATCAATTTGCACAAGAAATACCAGAGAAGAAAATACAGGGTGTCCGAGAATTATCTGTACAATTTTTGGCTATTATTAAAAGTCAACCATGAAGTGTAGAAATTTCAGTGTTATCCCATTTTACAGAGAAACTCATTAAGTTTTTTCTGATACCAAGTTTTGACAAGTTTTTTCTTTTTTGTACGTGGGTGACAGACATTGATGATTTAAAAGCAAGTGTTTGGCTAATGTAGCGAGTGGCGTTCCTCAGGGTTCTGTATTGGGCCCCTTGCTTTTTCTTATATATATTAACGATTTAGATGTCGGCCTAGTCAGTACAGTTTCAAAGTTTGCGGATGACACGAAGCTGGTGGTAGGGCGATTAATGACGAAGATAGAGGTAAAATTCAGGAAGATCTGAATAAAATCGTTGATTGGTCAGTCACATGGCAAATGAGATTTAACGTGGATAAGTGCAAAATTTTGCATATAGGTTCGCGTAACGGTAATTTTGCGTATAGTATGTCAGGGAAAGATTTAACAAGCGTAGAGCAGGAAAAAGATTTAGGAGTTATAGTCACTGGTGATTTAAAGTAGCGAAACAAAGTACAGCAGCGGTCAATAAGGCGAACAAAGTATTAGGTTTTATAGCTCGAAATTTTGAGTACAAATCGCGCGATATTATAGTTCCTCTTTATAAATCATTAGTTAGACCCCATTTGGAGTACGCGGTCCAATTTTGGAATCCGCATATGCGCAAAGATATAGACAAAATCGAAAGAGTTCAAAGACGAGCAACTAAGATGATTCCGTCTCTTAGGTCAAAGTCGTACGAGGATAGGCTTAAGGAGTTAAAATTGACTACTCTCGAGACTAGGAGGTTAAGGTGTGATCTAATCCAGGTTTTCAAATTATGAATGGGTTTGATAACGTAGATAGAGATAGCTTTTTCGAAATATCTCATATAATAGGACTAGAAATAACGGGTGTAAGTTGACAAGTAGAAGGTTCGAGACAGCAGTTGCGAAAAACTTTTTTACGCATAGAATAGTAAATAGCTGGAATAGTTTGCCGGTAGAAGTAATTAGTAGCACGTCTATAACATGTTTAAAAATCGATTAGACGCGCATGTTGATAGAAAGGGTATAGTTTAAGGTAGTAAAATTAAGGCTTTGTGGGGATAGATCCCACAGCTCAACACAAGTGTTGTGGGATATAGGGAGGCAGCGTCTTGGGTTAGGGGATACTCTCTGTCCTTACACACCCCATTTAAAGAGATTCCTCTGCCGAACGGTGCCCCCCATAGTACTGTGAGGTATTGAAAAACTCATGATCTTCACTTGCCCCACAAACACCTTTAAATGGGAGACCCATAATGGGTGCACACACATTTCTACATTACTGTACAGTCTTTACAGCCACACCTACACTTTTCCTCGTAAGTGTATATATTGTAATGTATATGGTTGTAAATTTTGACTTGGTCCGCAATCGATATGGACCGTGACTTGATGGATACCGTAATGAAATTGACTGGATTCTTTGGATCTGATATATTTGCATGTCCGTTATAAATAGATATAGAGTGTAACATTTGTGGATAGTAGTCTATTATGACTTGATCTTCTGGATCCAGAGATTCTATCTTTAGTTTTAAATCGATAATTAATTAGTTTTAAATTGATAATTATTTAGTTTCGTAAAAATTGGTCGTTGCCAATTTACCGGCAGTTTTTACATAAATTTCTTATGTTCTTGTGGTTCGGAACCCACGTAAAATTGTAGGTCCCCTCCGCCACCACGGAGGACATACACAATACACGATTACGAACACAGTTAGTTAGACCAGCCATGAGTGGATCCTAGGGTCTTTGTTGGTCTGAAACATTATAACATTATAACAATTGATGTGGATATGCTGCAGCGTACATGGCAACATTTGGATTATCGATTGGATGTTTTGCGAATCACTGATGGTGCACATATCAAATGTTTGTAACAACGTTACTTTAATAAAAGAAACTTTTGAAAATACAGATTCTAAATAATCTTGTTTAAGAATTTTACGTGTGTTATCAAGAATTTTATTAAAAGATGAAATTGTACAGATAATTTTCGGACACACTGGAATTTCTAAAAAACTTGTCAAAACTTGGTATCAGAAAAAACTTAATGAGATTCTCTGTAAAATGGGACAACACTGGAATTTCTACACTTCATGGTTGACTTTTAATAACAGCCAAACCAAAAATTGTACAGATAATTCTCGGACACCCTGTAGATTCAGATTTAAATTCTACATAAGAAAAACCGGATCTTGTGGGTTGTTGTATTATATGAAAAATTAAGTAAATGATGGGTTATAACCCACAAGATCCTTAATTTATTAAGTAATCTTATACTTGTTTATTAAATAATCTTATACTTGATTAAATCTTGGGATCACCTGAAGATCAGGGCCCCCAGCCTTCTTTAGTTAGCTTTATAAGGCTGACTAAGGAAAATATCACGATCTAACCTAACCAATCGTCAAGGGCGTACAGTTGTCCTAACGATTGATTAGGTTAGGTCGTGATATTTTCGTTAGTTAGCCTTATAAGGCTAACTAAAGAAGGCTGGGGGCCCGGATCTTCAGGTGATCCAAATCTTGAACTACATTATAGTCAATAATAAAATATAATTTAAGTTGACGACATTTTATCGTGAGTAACTTAATTCTTCCAAACATTAGACAGCAGAGGAAAACAAAAGGCTAACGCAAAAGTGGGCGGAGTTTCGGATCTCGTTATAAATAATTTTTGAATAACGGTAATAAAATATTTTGAGATTAATTTTCGAAAATTTCGAAAAGTTTTAGATTTTGATTAAGTGGAGTTAAAATTTAAATTTTTTATGTTACTTCCTTAAACAAACAATCCCCGATATAAGAGACCAGGTATAAGATTAGAGTGGAAAAATTTCCAGTTTTAAAATGAGAAACTTTGCTTCTCACCGAAACAATAATGAAAGCAAATATGCTGTCATGAATCACTTGAGGTTGGCAATTATTTACTAAAATGCATTTAATGTATTCATTAATTAAAACCGTATACAATTTGTAATATTCTTTTCATAATTATTATAATTAATTAATAATGTTAAAGTATATAAAATATCAACAGATCACAGTATGGTTAGTTACACGATTTGGCAATCGTGATTCTTATGGTCTTTATCAAAGTACATTTCTATCTGATATGAAACTTCTTAACAAAAGTCCTTTGACCAAAACAAGACAATATATAATTAATTAATCATTTTAAGCCTTCAGTTTGATAATCCAATAATAATAATAATGAAATAATTTATTTATAGAATATTTTATATTAAATAATAAAATTATAACTTCAGTACGGTTAAAATTGTGTTGTATATTTAACTTATTAGTCATATATTTGTACGAGGGCCACTCAATATATCATATTTTGTCCCACCTTTTTTTTTCTTTCTAAGTTTCCTTGTAAGTTCCAGAAACTTTGTACACAAGTAGTTACATACCTCTTTTACAAGTTTTTATTTTTCCACATAGTCTCCATCCTTTTCTACGTCTTTCCTCCACCTCGAAACAAGGGCCTTTATTCCTTGCTGGTAAAAATTCGCTGGGTTCCGCTGGACTCTCCTCTTAACTTCCTCAACAACCTCATCGTCACTCTGAAACTTTCTTCCACGAATATCATCCTTCATTGGCCCAAACAAATGGAAGTCTGAACGTGCCATATCCGGGTTGTATGGAGGGTGGGGTAACACAGTCAAGCGCATTTTTGTGATGGCCTCTCTTGTTTTCAAATTGTTATGTGGTCTTGCGTTATTCGTGCAAAAGAAGGATGTCTTTCAGTTTTCTCTCCGGTCGAACTCGCTTTATACGTCTCTGAAGTCTCTGTAGGGTAGCAATATATGCCTCTGAGTTGATTGTTTGTCCTTTCTTCATAATGTCCACCAAAATCACCCTTTTCATGTCCCAGAAGATGGTGGCCATAACCTTTCGTGCAGAGGGAGCCATTTTGAACTTTTTCTTGCGTGGGGAGTCTGCGTGATGCCACTCCATGGATTGGCGTTTTGTTTCAGGTTCAAAGTGGTGTACCCAAGTCTCATCCCAAGTCACAATTCGTGAAAGGAAGTCATCCCCTTCTGTCTCGTATCGAACGAACGACTCGGAAGCAATTTCTTTTCTTTGGGCTTTGTGATCTTCAGTCAGTTGGCGAGGAACAAACCGTGAACACGCTTTTGAGTATCCCAGTTGCTGAATTATCGTATTCACACTTCCTTCACTAATTCCTAGCTCTAGTGATAGCTCCTTGTACGTGACGCGCCGATTTGATCGAATGATGCTGTTAGGACGTTGCACAGTGTGAGATGTGACAGCCGATGCCGGGCGACCGCTGCGTGGCTCATCATCGAGGATGGCTCTCCCTCTCTCCGATGATCTCACACGTTTAGAGCGTCCAACTGTACTTCGATCAACAACAGCATCTCCATAAACGTTTTGTAGACGCTTGTGAATATTTCCAACTGTTTCCTTCTCTGCGATTAAGAACTCGATAAAAGCTCTCTGTTTACGCACATCACTGTCAGACGGCATTTTCGAAATTGCGTTACCATCGGTTTTATACAAGAGCGTTTAAAAGCGGTTTTATGCAAGGAGGGGGAGCTTCTAACTGGAAAAATCCGGTTATGTGAAGCGCAGAAAGTTCAAACTTACTGCCGAAAAGACAATTCAGCCCCATGGCCTATTATTTAACTAAGAAAAAAGGGTGGGGCAAAATATATTGCGTGCCCCTAGTACTTTGCTTTTGTCTAACATTAAAATTTAATTTTCAAAATTAGCATTGTTTTTTCTTTCATTGTTCCAACGACTGAAAAGTGAAAAAAAGTCGTGACTACTTCAAATTCTGCCTCATAACGAAGTTAAGACTATATAAGGCTCACTAACGAAAATATCACGACTTAACCTAACCAATCGTTAGGTCAACTGTACGCTCTTGATGATTGGTTAGGTTAAGTCGTGATATTTTTGATAGTTAGCCTTATAACGCTAACTAAAGAAGGCTGGGGGCCTTGATCTTCAGGTGATCGACATTTTCGTCCACGAATATTTTCCTTAAACCAAAAAAAGTATAAGATTTATTGTTATTCAAAACCAAATATTTTAGTCACTTACATTACACACGTTTTGGGTTCCTTTTCCAACAACTAAACTAAACCTGTATAAACATGTAGAAAAGATGCATTTTAGTACGATATATTATTATTATTTCCGGTGGGACATTAAAGTCCTACTGGTACTGGAAAAGTTAAACACTACACAGAGATTTTTAGTTCTAACAGTCAAGTGATGGAGCTATAGACATTTCGTCGACGGGGAATTTCATCGTCACTCTGATAACCTGGTTTAATCTACGGCTACGGAGGATACGGAGAAATGATGCAACGATGAAATGTTGACCATGTACATAATAAATAAATAAAAATTTCGGAGCAAGTGTAGTTTACGTCCCCCTGATGCAAAAGGGGACATAAACTACATTAAGTCAAAGTTGGAGAACGTAAACGTCACTAGGATCTTTAGGAGACATTTTTTAAATGAATCCATCAAATAAAACGTTAAAACAAACGAAAATATTACGACTTAACCTAACCAATCGTCAATTTATATATATATATATATATATATATATATATATATAAACTGACGATTTGTTAAGTTAAGTCGTAATATTTTCGTTAGTTTTAACGTTTTATTTGATTAGGTATGCGCGGAAAAAGTTGGGGAACGCAAACTACACTAGGATAATGTAGGGGAACGTAAACTACACTAGGATAATGTAGGGAACGTAAACTACACTAGGATAATGTAGGGGAACGTAAACTACACTAGGATAATGTAGGGAACGTAAACTACACTAGGATAATGTAGGGGAACGTAAACTACACTAGGATAATGTAGGGGAACGTAAACTACACTAGGATAATGTAGGGGAACGTAAACTACACTAGGATAATGTAGGGGAATTTAAACTACACTAGGATAATGTAGGGGAACGTAAACTACACAAGGCACCACAGGCGGACGTAAACTACACTTGCTCCAAAAATTCCTTAAAAAAAAATGCATGGTGTAGATTAGATTAGAGATAAGTGTACGCATGGTGTGAATGAACTCTGAAGCTATTCTCTTCATTATACTTTTTTCTACTTTCCTATAAATTTTATTTTCCCACTATTTTCTGTCAGCAGTGGCTGGCGGAGGAGGGAGAGAACCTTGTCTGTTCTATACTTCACTCTTACTACAATTCCTTTGTGAAAGCTTTACACGTCTATAAGTGTAAGCATGGTATAAGTTTTTAGTATTTTTTTTCATTGCTATTTCTAACTTTTTTACTTCCTTCTTGAGCTAACCTGGAGGGGAGCTTAGTGTCTTTGTAAGCCTGTAACTCTGTAAAGAAACCTAACCTAACCTAGCTAAGTCTAACTTTGTAACCCTAGAAAAGAACTTGTTGACAATGTGTCAATTCAATGAGATATGCTCCACTGCTTGTTGTAATGTTCAGTTATTATACAAGTCAATGAATGAAATTACAAACCAGTTGGGATGACATTATCGAATTTCGAACCTAGTTAAAGTGTATTTCATATATATTGACAGTTAATATACCGTGTGACCACAAACATTGTCCCTGTTTTTAATCGCTTATTACTCAGTCATTATTGCAGCTTCACAAATGAAATAAAAAGCATTCGAAAGAGAACATTTTAAAGTTTTAATTTATTCTACATGTGTTCAAAGTGACGTCCCTGGACATTCTTACATTTCACACAACGGGAAAGGAAGTTATTTATTACATTTTCAAAAACGCTGCATTCAATGGACTGTACACTAGGGCGGATCGAAAATGAGGTTTTTAAACTTTTTTTCGAAATTCAAATATGGCTAGTGCGGAAAATATGTGGGTGCTATAGATAATGACTGTGCATAAATATTAGTCCTGCGAAATTATATCTTCAGGTGCCACAAAGCCGTCGAAAAAAGTGAAATATAATGATTTTCTTATATTCTGCATTAGTACAATAACTGAAACTTACTTGTTATTATTATATATTAAGTGTTCCAATTACCAAAATAGTTACTGAATGACGCAGCTCTTAGTTTATTTAGATCAATGTTCTTTTGATTAATGATCTAAATAATCCAGAACTCACCACGAGGAGGTGGCTGCGTGTCGAGCTCCACCCATGCCCTCCCAACCACCCATCCTTGCGCATGTTTTTTTCTATTAACGTTTTATTTAAACTTTATATTCAGCTTTACTTTCGAATGATGGCATTTTTTACGTGACTGAAGTGTTGATCTTATGAAGCCATCTCGCGCGTTCAATCCAAATACTTTTGATGATGCTTCAGTCACTAATTTTACCATTCTTTCTACTACTTGTGTATGACAAGGGAATTTCTCGAATGGAGGGGTACTCTTGTTTTCTATGAATTCTTCAATCTCATTTTCTGTCAGGTGTCTTGTCACAGGTGGTTCAGTGACAATGCATTTTTGCCAATTAATTAAATCAGTATAATCAGTAGCTTCAAATTGAATAACAGGTACTGTGAAACGCCTCACAACTTTTTCCTTGTTTGTTTGCCTTGCTTTCTTTATTCGCCTCCATGCTAATTCTCTTATGGCGCTGCGGTCATCATGAATCATTGATGCTAGAATATTTTCTGGATTTGCAAAAAATGCATTTCTTTGTATGACAGGGTTTACAATATCCTTTACTTCGTCATTCAGTGTTCTTGTTAGTTCAATAGTTTTGAAAACATGTTTTGAGCCATTGACAAAAGACGTACTTTGCTTAATAGAAAACCACATTGGGATGTAGACCTTCATTATAAAAGAAGCAAGTTCATGAGGTTCTCAGATGGACTTACAGTTGAAACGTATAGACGAAGCAAACGATTTGCTGTAGTCAGCCATCGTGAATGTGCCATTTTGCCTGGACTACGATGAGCAAGATCTGGAGAGCAATATCCCTTTGTTATGGCCTGATGAATATCAATTAGATATTTTTGGTCGGTGCTAAGATCTTCACAGTCTACAGTTGGTTCCTCAGCATCAATCCTTTCAAACTCGACAATAGGAAGACTCTCACAGTTCTCTAATTCCCTGCCAATAGGACCGGTGAATCCGCGGGGCCAGATGTTTTTCCATCCAGCTTTGCAACTAAATGGCGTAATGGCAATTCATTGGCATGGAGCTGGCACACTAAATGTTGAACTGGCTTCTTCAGCTTCAATTCTATAAGCCTTATAACGCCTCCCTTTTCTCCAGTGTTGACTGCTGCACCATCGCATCCAATGGCAACAAGGTTTTCCAGGTTCATGTCATTATTTCCAATATACTCAAACATTCCTTTACATATTTCTTCAGCTGATCCAGAATTCACAGAATAATGGCCCAAATAATCTGAACCAGGTTCTCTCACTAAAGTGATATGTTCTTCTGTTACCTTCTTCTGATATACTTTGGACTCTTTTTTTCTTGGAAGAGTGTAGAATCTTTTCGACCATCAAAATAGATTCCTCTGATTGGGACCTGATTTTGATCTTTCATAATTTCCGATCTCTTCTTTTGTCTTTCTCTTCTGATTTTACTCCTATCCACTACTTCAGATGTATTGTCAATAGAAACTTCTCCAATATCTTGCAATACTGCACTAACAATGAATGCTGCAGCTCGATCTGAAACTGCAGTCCTGTCACAAGCAGTAGCCACTAAAGGTAGATTTGTAGTTTTCCTTTTCTTGAATAATTGTTCTTCAGGTTGTTCGAGCTTTCTCTTCGAGCTAACTGGCTCTGGAAATGTATCGTCTGATATTTCGCCAGATTCACTTTCACTATTTGATGTCGATGATGATAATTCAACATTTGTATCCTGCAATTTCTCCTGTGAAGATTCTTTGGTGAGCCTCACAGCTTCTTTTTGCTTTCTTAGCAACGTAGATGCTTTTTTCTTTGAGAGTGTAATATCTACTCTATCAATAAACAGTTTTCTTTCACTCCTTTGATTTAAGAGGAACGTCACTTCTTCCTTTGGAACCGTTTTTTTTTTGGGACAAGAACATTGTGTTAGTACTTTGCACTTGCACGCTGCAATGTCAAAAAGTTTCGTGTGTGCTTCTTTTTTGAACATATCAATCTTTGCTTTGTAAGCTTCAGAATTTTTTCTGCTTTGGTATGGCTTCATAATGACACGATACTTTTCGTGGTAGCTTCTGAACATTGTTTCAATTCGCCTGTCTGACAGAATTGGGACGGAAGCACTTTCCCAAATTGTTTTCAATTTATCAACAACTTGTTCTAATATTTGAGATATTGAAGGATCTTTATTAGTATTCTGTTTCAAATCGTTTCTTACAAACAAGTAATATTTAAAACTCCTTCGTATGTAGGAAGATTCCTGTGCCACAAATCTTCCCCCATACCAAACATGGGGCACTCAGTTGAGGCCCTGGTTGATTTTGCACAAACTCGAGACATTTTGAAAGTATACAAATCTGAAAAAGAAAGAGCTAATATCAATTATACGTTAATTTCAGTTAATAGTACATGGCAAACTTAGGGCAACACAATACAGAAATGCAAAATATATAAGAAATATAGTTTAGACTATCTGAGTAACGCCAACAACAGAACACCCACCTGCTACGAGAGCGACAGCTACACTGAACCGAGGTACTCACGTGACAGCTGAGTGAGCTGACTATAGAAAACTGTTTTTAGAGAATAGAAACTTTTTTTAAAGGTTGACTGAGCTATTTTTATACAAGTGTGAATAAATTCTTGTCTATTGTGCATCGTGGACTCTTCTGTAATTATTGGTTAAAATCTGCTTTTTTCAATTTTTTTTCAATATTGAAGGTCATTGTGGCACCTGAAGATATTAATGTTATGATTTTACATTTATACCAGCTTATTTCCTCACTATTCCACACATTTTCCACACTAGCCAATTTGAAAATTCGAAAAATGAGTTTTTCACTCCGCCCTACTGTACACTCTCTACCACCGCTTGCTTTAATTCTTCGATAGAGGATGGCTCTTGCCTGAATACTTTGTCCTTGACAAATCCCCAGAGAAAAAAGTCCATAGGTGATAGATCGGGAGATCTTGCGGGCCAGGGAAACTGCGAGCGATGAGAAATGAATCTTTGTTCAAAAAATCTTGTTAAACATTCCAGTGATTGCCTAGTTGTGTGGGCTGTTGCTCCGTCTTGCTGAAACCACTTGTTACTGCAGTTTTCTTGTTCAAAAACAGTGTTCAGCATTTCTACATATCTTTCTGAAGTTACTGAAAGCGGTCTCCTTGTCTCTGGGTCCTCAAAAAAGTAAGGACCATAAACCTTGCTGCTACTCAAACCACACCAGACAGTAACTTTTGGTGAATGCAGAGGTTTCTCCAAGTGTATATTTGGCTTGTTTTGTGACCAACACCCGTAATTTCTGTTGATGAACCCATTGAGATAGATGTGGCATTCATCACAATGCGTTCACAAAACATCAAACGACGCTGGTAGTCTTGTTCGCTAAGCTGTTGCAAACACATAATTTTGAATGACTTCATTCTCAAATCCAACGTGATTATTTTCCGAATGCTCTCCCGTTTGATTCCTGTCACAGCTGATAGTCGTCTCACAGATTTCTTCTTGTCCGTTTCAAGCTGATTTGCGACTGAATCAATGTTTTCAGCGGTTCGCACACCTTTGCTGCGCCCAGAGTTGCCTTTATGCATGTTCTTGATTGAGCCGTGATGTTTCCATTTTGCGAAAATCCTGCGAATCGTTTTAGGATCTATGGTCCTTTGCTGACCGTATTGTCGTCTGAAAGACCGTTGGGTGGCAACTACCGAGCCATGTTTGATCATCTCTTCTGCGATGAAAACACGTTGCATGTCCGACAATAACCCATGATTGTGGTGGATAAAATGTCATTTTTTTATAAGTACTGATTTCGTATCCAGGATATCGAAAAAATTAAATAAAACTTTTAAATATTCTTTTTCGAAAGCTTTTTATTTCATTTGTGAAGCTGCAATAATGACTGAGTAATAAGCGATTAAAAACAGGGACAATTTTTGTGGTCACACGACAAATAACCCATGATTGTGGTGGATAAAACTGTCATTTTTATAAGTACTGATTTCGTATCCAGGATATCGAAAAAATTAAATAAAACTTTAAAATGTTCTCTTTCGAATGCTTTTTATTTCATTTGTGAAGCTGCAATAATGACTGAGTAATAAGCGATTAAAAACAGGGACAATTTTTGTGGTCACACGGCAGAATCAAGAGAAAATAATGTTGTGTTTTTAAATTCAAAACTACATATTAAATTCAAACTACAAATAATAATTATTAATTGTATTATGAATAATTTTGTTACGTATATAAATTTTTTTTTTCATTAGCAATATGATTAAATACGATTTATGTTTTTGCATGACGTCATATTAAAACACTTTAAACCAAGGTTTGATTATTCACTTTCTGATTATTTGGGTTTGGTTTACAAAGAGCACAAACTGATGTCTTCGACTGACCACAAATTTTTGGCAGTGTTATCGAATGATTCGTGACGTGACGTAGTTCCTGTACGAATTAAGTTGCGTGACCAACTTCCCTCTATCAATTTTGGAAGTATTATTGGTGTTATTGGCAGTGAATCGGATGATTCGTGACGTGACGTTGTTACTGTACGAATTAAGTTGCGTGACCAATTTCCTTCGAGCAATTTCGGAAATATGTATTGGAAATCCAAAGTGCTTCGGAGGTCCGTCTGTACGTAAGTATGATAATAAGTAATTTTACATGACAATACGTCTTATCAGCACGTTACTTTATTTCTGTATTTTAGTTTATATAACTTAACATTTTCCTTGCGTGTTTCTTTCCAAATGTTTCAAATCTTACCTAATCGTACCTAATGTACAGTATTTGTATATATTTATCATCATTGAATCGAGTATTTTATAACCTAATTTAAAAGAAATTCATATATATTTTCAAATATTTGAGCCAATGACAGTTTAGGATTTACCTGATACACTTCAACTGTAACTTTTTATAAATTCTGGAACAATAACTTTGAATTTGGAGCGTAAAATTTTAATGTCTGTTATTTTGTAAGGTTATTGACCAAACTTTTCTTTTTTATTTGACTGCACTTCACAAAAGTTCAAAATTTTATAGAACGTAGACCGATCATTAATGAATGTTCGGGAACGCAAAAGGTCAAAACTTCCAACTAATTAAAAATTAAATTAATTCCAAAAAGTTCTGACTCTTGAAAGGGCTAATCTCTCTCAGAACCGAGAAAAAATAAAACTTCATATATTTTATTGGTACAACGTTACTCCATTCTCTTTGAGATGACTGGAAAATTCGCAAGTACTCGTATGTTCTTTGAAAAATAAAATATTAAATTTAGTGCAAAGGACCACCTTTGCAAATAGACGTCATAAGGTCGGATAAAAATATCTAAATGTGGACACCAAGAGAAAATTAGTCAAAATGTAAAACTGTTAAATAGGGCTAGACTATATATAATTTTGTTGGAAGTGTTTCGGAATACACACTTCCCTCATCAGCTCGATAAAATTAAAAATAAATGTATTTATATTAGTAAAGTCAAGTATATTATAATAATGAAATGCAGGTAGAAACAAAGGTCAATGAAATGAAAAATAGTTAAAATATGATAACGATAAAAGATAAAAAATTAATAAACTTTACATGTAGATTATTAAGTCTTAATATTGGAACGCTGAAAACCTATTAAAATATATCAAACGTTTCGAGAAATTGGACATTGTTACATTTTTTAAAATAATAAAAAATTTGGAGTAAAATAAATTTTGCACTGTAGGTAAAGCTATTTATTTGGTCCCTGTTAATTTGAACGCTGATGCAATAGTCACTGACGGATGGGTTGATTTTTAAATGTGAAGAGACTCGAGAATACGGAGATTTGGTTGTTGTTGTTGTTGGTTAGCCGATCAGCCCACCCTGATCGAGCAAGACGGCGTCACGCAGGTAACCGATCGCCCTCTCCGGAGTGGACCAGAGGTTCAGCGCACTAGTGATGATGTGTTCTATGTTGCGGTAGAGCGGTACAGTCTGTCATAATGTGTTCAATTGTTTGTGGTGTTTCCTGGCACAAGTGGCAGGTGTCTGTGGAGTTGTCTAGTCTGTGTTCATATGTCTGTAAGTTGGGGGTGATGTCCACATCGGAATCGTGCTAAGTTAACTCGATCCGATCTGCTGAGGCTGGTCTCTGACCTGTGAATGGGTGGCGGCTTCGCACCTAGGATCGCGTTCGGACCGAGTCGTGTCAGTGATTTGTGGGTTAGGTGTGTGTGGTGTGTTTTCTGTACTGTGTGATGTCTGTGGGGTGTGGTATGGAATGGAGTATTTGGTTATAAGGTCTCTCTGGTGTTACCTTAATTGTGCGAGGTGTTGATGCATGATTGTACATGTAGTGGCAAGGATGTTGTGGGTTAGTTGTCGTTGCTGCCATGAATTGTGTTCCCCTCATGTCTAAATGTTCCCTAACTTTCAGTATTTTTGTTTGTGTGCGGGTGTTCTATTGGTGTTGTTTGAGTGCATCCTGTAATGATACGAAGTGCGTTGTTTTGTATTGTCTGTAAGGTGTTTATGTGTGTGTGAGATAATGGGTGCCCAGCATGGGCTTGCATAGTCCATACTGAGCGAATACTATACTGTTTGTATACGAGTGATGTTGTTTCCTGTTGGCGTCCAAAGTTTGTGCCTGTTAGTACCCTAAGCGTGTTAAGTCTTGACGTACATTTATTTTTAATGTCCTGAATGTGGTTTGCAAGAGGTAATGATGTGTTGTATGTGACCCCAAGTATTTTGGTCCTGTGAGTGTGTGGAATGTTAGTGTTGTTTAATGTAATATGTGGAGTTATCTGGTGTTCTTTTGTGTTGCTTGTTAGCAAGGTGATGGTTGATTTTGTGGGCGCTACTTTGAGTCTCTTGTGTGTGAGCCAGTCTTGTATACTGTTTATGTATGTTTGTAGGTTATTTGTAGCGGTGTCGATGTTGTGGGTGGATGTTAGTGATGTCATCTGCATACAGTGGTGTAGTGCTAAATAAAGAAGTGAGGGAACGCATTTTGAAAGTGTTACTCAGATGCGGGGGTGGGTACAATGGCGAGCGCGGCGAGCCCATACAGCTGGGGGTCCGGGGGCACTGTAAGCCTCCCGGGAAATCTTTTGAAATCTGACCAATTTCAGGGATATTTTGAGGTCATATGCACTGGATATTAGGATATATTCCAAGGTTGAAGATGCAGTATTTCCAGTGTCATTAGATATACGACATCCAGTACGATCAATAAAAATAGCTAACACTGGAATGATTAACTAAAAAAAAGTTAACAACTGGTACGCCGTGGTGACTGTTTCACCAGATCTTTATAGGCTAGCATTGCCTCAGTCGAAGCTAAAAGAAATGAAAGTTAATGATTCTCTCATATTTCTTCTAGGATGTATAAATTGAAGAGTGTTGGTGAGAGAACAGAGCCTTGAGGGACCCGTTCGGAAAAAGCTTGTTTTTGGATGACTTGCCATTAAATGCGACATGTATCTTCCTGAAAGATAGTTGCTCAGCCACCTTTTGGTGTTATTGTGCACGTTTGTGTTGAGTATTTTGTTTGAGAGGGAAGCGTGGGATAGTATCAAATGCTTTACTAATGTCTATTGTTGCTAATAGTGTACGTTGAGCTGGTCGTCTGGAGTTGTCATCCATGATGTTCTGCGTGAGGTTAGTGAGTAATGTCGTGGTTGAGTGGTAAGGTCTGAATCTATGTTGAGTAGGCGATAGTGGTATGTGTGGGTTGGTGATTTGTAAGATTAGTCTTTCTGTTACCTTGGAAGGTGTGCATAGTAAAGTAATGGGTCTATAGGAAGCTGGTTCTGTTGAATTTTTGTTTGGTTTGAGTAGTGTAGTAATTTTACCTTATTTCCATATGTCAGGAATAATACATTGTTGGTATGAATATGTGCTGATGTTTGTGAGAGCTAGTATTATGTTTGTTGGTTGTTCGTATTGGTATCTATCATTTTAAATGAGAAGGTTTAAAATCTGTTTCAGAATCTCTTCCAAAGATTTTTTTTCTCCACTATCTGGGCTCAACTCTAGGAAGGCGTACGGTCACTGATAGTATCTCTCCCGTTATTCTCAAGAACTGTGCTGCTGTGCTGACTCCCTGCCCTAGGCAAACTCGTCTTTGTCTTTCATCTGGTACTTTTCCTCCCTGTTGGAAGTTCGCTTTCATTCAGTCTGTCCCAAAGAAGGGTGGCCGCTCTCAATCCTCTAACTATCGTCCAGCTGCTTTGATTTTTTTGCCTTTCTAAAGTTTTTGAATCTATCCTCAATAGGAAGATTTTTAAACACCTCTTCTTACAGTCTTCTTTCAGATCGTCAGTATCGGGTCGGCAAGGGACGCTCTACTGGCGATCTTCTTGCATATCTCTCCGACTCTTGGTCATCCTCCTTTCGGGATTTCGGTGAAAATTTTGCTATTGTGCTAGACATATTAAAAGCTTTGATAGAGTATGGTACAAATCCTTAATTTCTAATTTGTCCTGCTTCGGTTTCTATCCTTCTATTTATGCCTTCAACTCTGATTTCTTTTCTGGCCGATCTATAGCTGCGGTTGTAGATGGCCACTGTTCTTCTTCTAAAGCTATTAATAGTGGTGTTCCTCAGGGTTCTGTCCTGCCACCCACCCTGTTCTTTTTATTTATCAATGATCTATTAAGTCGCACTTCCTGTCCTATCCACTCCTTTGCCAATGATTCCACTCTTCACTTCTCCACCCGCTTCCCAAAGCGTCCCTCCCAACAGACTCTCAATGTTTCGCGTAGGACAGCTATGGAGCACCTGACCTCTGATTTTTCTACTATTTCTGATTGGGGCAGAAAAGACTGTGGCTCTCAATGCTTCAAAAACTCGGCTCCTTCATCTGTCTACTCGTCACACTCTTTCACACGACTATCCCCTTACCTTCAACAATACACAACTTAGTCCTTCCTCTTCTCTTAACATTGTTGGTGTTTCCTTTTCTCGTGATCTTTTCGGGAAAGCTCGCATATACTCTCTTTCTAAAACAGCTTTTAAGAGTTTAGTGTGCTATACCGACTCCGCAGTTTCTTCAACTCCATTCAGTTGCTGTCTCTGTACAGGGATCTTGTCCGCCCCTGTATGGAGTACTCTTCTCATGTGTGGAGTGGCTCAACCCACACAGCCGGCTTCTAGGTAAATTCCACCGCGGAAAATTCCACCGCGGAAAATTCCACCAATGGTAAATTCCACCAGGTAAATTCCACCCCAAATTATTTAAAATAAAATATGATTTAAATAAGTAAAATGAAAATATTTTATTCATATGGGTACAAATAGAAGAATACAACGAATATTACAATATTACATATATAAAAAAACATATACAGGTGAACCAAAAGTAGGTGGACAGTAGGTTGAATGGGGTTTGTGTTATATTATATTAAATATTATAACTACATTTATTTAAATTTAATCTTTTTTCTTTTCAGATAGTTCAGAGATCCCATAATGGCAAATAATCTAAATACTGATGCCAGAAAATGGGTGTTAAAAGAGTATTGGAAATCTCAAAATACTGAAACTGTTAGAACAAAATGGGTTGAAACATTTGGTACTGAAGCCCCAAAGAGACAAACCATTTACCGCATTCGTGACAAATTTGATGCCACTGGCTCAATTCTTAATGCCTCAAGAACTGGTCGACCCAAAACAGTTTGCACAGAGGACAATAAGCAACTTGTTGCCGAAGCATTTGTTCACAGTCCCAAAAAGTCCACAGAAGAGCCTCAGCAGAACTGGACATTTCACAAACCTCTATTATACGAATTCTGAAATCTATTGGGTTGAAAGCTTATCGTCCACGGCTAATTCATGGCTTATTGGAAGATGACCCAGACAGGCGGCTGCAATTTAGTGAGATCATGCTGAACGAAATTGAAGGAAATCCAATAATTTTAGATAACATTGTGTGGACCGATGAGGCTTCTTTCAAATTATCAGGTCATGTTAACCGACATAATTGTGTTTACTGGTATAGTGAGAACATGCATTTAACATTAGAGCAGTAACTAAACCAGCCTGGTGTCACTGTTTGGGGTGGTATTTAAAGTTCTGGTGTTTTAGGACCAATTTTTGTTGCTGGAACAGTCACAGGTGATAAGTATCTCGAAATTCTAATGAATGAAGTTGTTCCACACTTACAACAACAGCCTAATTCACATGACCTCTATTTCCAACAAGATGGGGCCCCTCCACATTATTCAAGAGCAGTCCGTGAATATCTTGATGAAACATTTCCCGAGAAATGGATCGGCCGAAGAGGTCAAATTGAATGGCCTACACGTTCACCTGACTTTACCCCAATGGATTTTTTCTTTTGGGGAGTACTCAAGGACAAAGTTTATAGTCGAAAACCACGAAGTGTTGGTGATTTGAAAAATTACATCAGATGCATTTCAAGAAATTAATGCACAAAGAAACTTGTGCAAAAATGTTTGTCGAAGTGTGAAAGGTAGACTTCAAAGCTGTGTAAATTGTGATGGACAGCAATTTGAGCACCTGCGTTGATAAAATTTTCAGTGCTTTTGTATTGTATTGGTATAAGTTAATTTTTTTTTATTATTTTGTATTATAGTATACAAAAAAATTAAATATAATTGTATATGTATTCTCAAAATAAACGTTATCATTTACTGTCCACCTACTTTTGGTTCACCCGGTACCTATAGAAGGGTGATATTAAATTTAATATATTACTCTTCTTAAAAAAATTAAAATATACTAAAAACATATGTTGAAGGATGAAATTAAATGTAATATGACTCTTCTTAAAAAATTAAAATGAATGCAAGTTATGTGAGATTTTTCTTAAAAAATCTAAATCTCCATTTTGATAATTCTCCACTAACGTCTTCAGTCTTGCGTTTATAACTTGGTATCTTTTTTTCTTGATAGTTTTATCCCCCCGTCGAACGTGGGCAATTTTTGTCTGCATTAATGCTTCTTCTCCTGCAATTGCATTGCAAAATTTCCACAAATTTGGGTGCGTAGATGTTATCGACGATCGTAAAGCGTTGTGGAATCCTTCCACAGCGTTACTCGACCTAGGAAGGTCATTCAAAATACGGTCATGCACATTCCATAGTTCTATAGGAAAGAGTGGATTGTTTCTCCTACGACGAGCACCACGTCCCCGCACAATACCAATGTAAGTACTTTCAAAATAAGTGATAAATTCAGCAGGAATGCCTTCATCATCAGACAGGTCTTCAAATGCATCAGCAACATCTGCAATCGACAAGAACGTCAATGCAGTAAAACATTTAATTTTAATTGCGAAATTAGCATCGTTATTGTATCTCACGCGCTCACCAATTTCATATACTTTCCGCCAGCATGATTGGCCAAGATGAAAGACACCCAACAACTTTTGAATCGTGAAAAATTGAGATGAAGGAATTGTGCATTGCCTTTTCAAAGTCCATGAGACAATCCGAAGGGCGACTATTTGGACGAAGATCACGAACAGCAGAAAATAGTCGTCGATAGGTATCCTCTTGTTTGTCTGGAAGCAATGCAAACAAGCGTGGCACAGAAGAATTTCCAATTATAGCATGTAATGTGAACAATTGAGTCCACAAGTTTGGAGCACATTTGAAAGTGCCATCACAAGCCCATGACTTAGATGCTTCGAGGTCATTCAAGCCAGTTTCAGTGGCAAATATTAAGATTCTGGCAGTGTCTTCTATACCGCTATCGAAAGCCAAGAACAACGAACCATTCTGAAGAAATTTAACAGATTCTGGAATTTCGAAGCCTGTCCGACATGTTGGAAGCGCTGGAATTCCTAATGTTTTTGTCTCCAGTTGCGAATATTACGAGAAAGTCCGGGGAGTGTTGGCAACTGTGATTTTGTTTCCTCATCAAGTGTCTGTACAGCAGCAGCAACTACTTCCCGTGAAGATATTGTACCAGTCATCTGAATTGTATCTTTCATTGAACTCATTGCCTTTCGAGCTTCAACTTTTGCACTGCTTGCTGGGTGGTTATGAATGCCCGTTGAATAAATGATTTCTGGTTCACTGCAGTTGTAAAGTGTGTGAATCCTGGCTCTGCAGCCGTCATAAAAATGTTCACATCGCCAATATGTCTGTTTTGTTGGTATTGGATGTATGCATCTCATAAATATAATTTTCATCATCACATAGTTTTAGTTTGTTCTTCTCTGTTTTAATAAATGATAAGGGCATGATCACTTCACTATTGGTTAGTATATATAAATGAGCGGTTCACCAAATGAGCACTTGTTACCTCTACGAATATTAATACACAACTGAAAAAAATTGAAGATTCGGTCTCTCTTTGATGCGGTGGAAATTTCCGCGGTGGAATTTACTTTGGTGGATATGAGGGAAAAACAGTCCAGGGACCGACTGTTAAGAAATTCGCACCTAGGTTAGATCCCATTCTCCCGACACCGGAAGGGCATTTTCATTAAGTACATTCGCGCAAATTTAAAACTATCTTCCTGTCCTAAACATACAGATTCTATTTTTTTTATTTTTTTACATAATTATTACATTTATTATTAAATTTATTACATTTAATATTGCATAATTATTTATTACAGAAATTATAAATTTATTACATTGGTTATTACATTGTTGTTTATTATACAGAACTTATAAACCGAAAAACGAATGAAAAAAGCCGATTAGGAAACAATCCAGAGACCATTGAGAAATTCGCACCTAGGTTAGATACCGTTCTCCCGACACCAGAAGGGCATTTTATTACAGGGTCCGCTTATAAGTACATTCCCACAAATTAAAACCATCTTGTTCTATACATACAGATTCTAATATTTTGACATAATTACTGCATTTATTATTGCATTTACATTTTTTAACATTTATTATTATTACCTTTACCCTAATTATTAAATTTATAATATTACCTTTATTATTACATCTGTTGCATTTATATTTATTTCCACATTTACTTCCATTATTACATTTACTAAAAGCGAGTAAGGAAACAATCCAATCCAGAGACATTTAAGAAATTCACACTTAGGTTCGAACACGTTCCCACGACTCCGTAAGGGATTTTTTGACCAAGAATCTCATTAAAGGGTCTAACTTATAAGTACCTTCGCACAAATTAAAATTATCTACTTTTTCTATACACAGATTCTATTATTTTTCTTTTGACATAATTATTACATTTATAAAGTACCTTACTTGATTCCCAATCTATAGCATGATTATTTTGGCTGGCGTGATAAAAAATGGCATTATTAGTATTACAACTTCTGAAGGCATATTTGTGTTCTTTAATACGGGTTTCAATATTTCTTCCAGTTTTTCCCACATATACTAAATCACAACTTTTACAGGGAATGCTGTAGACACAGGCTTGTTCCTCTTTTGCAAAGTTATTCCTAGCCAATTTACTTTTCACGGTAGACGAATATTTGAACGCCAAAGCAAACTTAAAATCTTTCGTCAACGGTTTTACTCTTTCTAAGCCGGCAATGTAAGACAAACTCGCATATTGTTTTTGGTTAACTGAAGGTTCCCGAGGGGCATAAAAAGATTTTCTGGCTTTAAAATACGCCTTTCTGATAAACCACTCGGGATATTTTAAATCCTTAAAAATGTTCCAAATCTTTGAATTTTCCGGGTCCAGCAAATGTGGGCTACAAATCCTGAGTGCTCTTAGAAACATGGCAGAAATAATTGAGCTTTTAACCCCTTCATCATGATATGAAAAATAATGAATGTACGAATTACAATGAGTAGGTTTTCTATAGACCGTGAAATTGGGCTTTCCGCTTTCGTTAATGACCAAAACATCTAGAAAAGGTAATTGTTTGTCGTTCTCCCATTCATATTTAAATTTAATAGAGGGAACAAGATTATTTAATGACTGAAAGAAAGTGTCAAAGTTGTTCCAGTGGTCAGGCCAAAATGAGAAAATATCATCTACATAACGAAACCATTGGTGGAATTTACCATTGGTGGAATTTACCATTGGTGGAATTTACCATTGGTGGAATTTACCATTGGTGGAATTTACCATTGGTGGAATTTACCGGTCTTCCACAGCCGTACTTGACCGGATAGAATCAAAGGCTTTTCGTCTCATCATTTCCCCGCTTCTTACTGACTGTCTTCAATCTTTCTGTCTTCGCCGCAATTTTGACGCACTCTCTCTTTACTATCGCTATTATAACGGATACTGCTCTTCTGAACTCTCTAACTGCATGCCGCCTCCTTTAAGGAGAGCACGCAGTACCAGAGTTTCGACACATTCTCATTCTTTTTCTGTCCAACTTTCGAACGCAAGCGTTAATTGGTATTTTAAATCTTTCATCTACTCAACCCGTGAACTCTGGAACAATCTTCCTCAGTCAATGTTCCTCCCTGTTTATGACCTTCAATCTTTCAAACGCAGTGTCCAGGCATCTCGAAAATCTTGGACCTTGAATTTTGCTCTCTTCTTCCTCTATGAGGGGGTGAGCCTTTTTGCGGGCATCCGCCCTTGGCCCCTCCTTCCTGCATTAAAAAAAGGTGGTCGGATAAGTGGTAATGTTCTCTTGTGGTGGAGTTTAATGGTTTATTTAGGGGACGTGAAGTGCGACTCGGAATACCGCAATATTTATCCACACGTAATTTGTATTGACGGAAGGTGCTGCCGGTGTAATTCCTGTTCTCGAGTCTTTTCACATTTTGAAAAGCAATCCACCCCTCAATAAATATTCATCAGTGTTCACGTTAACAATGGGTGAATAGCTTTACACCCCTAAAAAATACGTCGCATCAGTAATATATATATATATATATATAATGCATACCCACAAGGAAAAATGGAAAGCTACTCAGACCTTTCGTGTATTCAACGGTACACCTCATCAGGGAATGACAAGGTATACTGTTGAGTACACGAAAGGCTTTAGAATCGTTTTTCATTTTTCCTTGTGGGTGCGAGTGTGCGTCATTTATTTTTTCACGAGTTTGTGAAATTGATCATATATATATATATATATATATATATATATATATTATTCTTTGACTAGCTACCGCTATCGTTATGTCTAATGCAGATTCTGAGCAGTGAATAAACCTATTTAAAAATTATGGCTTAAAGCATTGTTAACGTTAACAAAGATTAGGCATTGACCTACTAAACCAGTGGTGTGCAAACTGGGGGCGCGAAAATATTTATAACCAAACAGAAAAGCGGGGATGAATAACATTGAAAATAAAATAAATTTGCTGTAACTATTTTATTAAATATTACTTTATTAGGAATATTACAGTATTTATTAAACAGAAACCTGGCCTTTGCTTATCTATACATTCGTCAGTCGAGGCATGACGTTATACCATACCTCCCTATTTTGAATTTCTTACAAAACCTTAAAAGAATTTTCAAAGATTAAATAGTTTTAAATTTGAGTGTCTCGTTATACCTCTTTGATACTGACTTATCATTCACGTACTCCTCCCCTATTTTACCAATCCCATTTCATCCTCATTTCACGCAATGTGTCAATAAATCTGTCACAATATTAGATATAACTTAATATTATAATTGTAAAATATATTTACTTCTGACTTTAAAGGCTAAGATTTATTAATTACTTAATCCATAATATGGTAATAATTCTTGTAGCAACGTAGCATCTCTGAAGCAGATTGATACGCCTTGTAGGCCTTATGTCTGTCAAGCTAGAGTTGTCTGTGATAACTACTTTTGCATACTTATTCTTAATCCTACTTCTTACTTCATGGTCTCAACTTTTTTAGAAGTACAGTAAAGTTCTGCACTTGAACTTAATTATATCTATGTACATAATCGAATGGCAACAGTTTTCAGCAGTTTGTAGGTAAATGGTTCCCTCCCTCTCTTGTGATATTATTTATATATATGTAGGGGATGATGTTCGTCTAATGTTCTATGTTCGTTTGTACACGCCTAAACGGCTAGGGTAATCTGCACCAAATTTAGTGCATTTAAGGGGGAACCAGGGAAGGTTTTAGTAACACACCAGCGCCTCCCAGTTCTCTCCCTGGTTGTTTCGGGGGGGCTTTTGCTGTGCAAGCATAGCGGGCGTTCTATTATTTTCATTTTTGTGCAAATAGTTTTAATTTGGATTTTTTTTTTATTGTGGCACGCACCACTTGTTGGCCTTTCGTGTGCCCTAGTTCGACAACCTATAATGACGCTCACAAACTTTTATATTTTGAGAACGAATTGTTTCAGTTCTGGTTCCATTAATGATATTTCTAATAATTATCGAGTACATTTTTTTTCTCTGCGTTATATATATATATATATATATATATATATATATATATATATATATATATATATATATATATTCCTGCTTGAGGAAATATTATCATTTCACAAATATAAAAATGATGCGTTGGTGGGCTATGCTTAATTATATCAGCCTCAAAGCAATGAGGCTGCCATTACTCTCAGTTTAGACTTGAAAGAACTTATAGGCAAAACTTACCTACATTTAGTTGATTCACGTCCGCCTTTTAACATGTAAATAATTCCATAAAACTAATTTTGAACAGAAAATTTAAAGCCAGTGAAGACCTTAATGTTTAACACAAGCTCACGAGCCACTAAGATTTTGGAGTAAGGCTTCACAAATTTTGTTTCATAGGTTTTGGATGTGACTCTCAAAAGTTTGATGGCTGTGGTATTTTTGTAAATGTATGGTTTTTCCTAGATTTTACCAAAGTACATGAAATTTTGTACAAGCGTGGCCTGGCTAGATATAGGTAGGCTTTGTTATAGGTTTAAGTTACGAATTAGAGCATAGATTGTGTTGATAAGCCAAATTCAACATCCCACAAAGCCAGAGAATGTTGTTTAATAAGAATGAGAAATTACTTAACTACATTTAAAAAATATTTACTACTTAAAAATTACTATTTCACCTGTAAGTTCATCTTGAACTGAAGTTACGTTATATTACAAACAGTATCTAGGTTTTATAAGGTTTGTCTGTTTTTCTCAACAAAGAAAAAATGCTCCGCTACAATACGAGATGGAAGTTAATCAACTAATCAACTAATTAACCCAATGAAGGACCATCCTAAGCCAGTCTGAGAAATGGGAAGGGGTGCAGTGATAAGTCCGCTGCACGTAATGTATTTGGCTCAATCCACTTCTCCTTTTAAAGAGAACCTATTTTTCGCGGTTGATGGGGTTACTGACCATTTCAGCGCACTCTAGTGGAAGGAGGACGTTAAAAGGATCAACCAACCATTAACCAATTAAAATTATGGAGCGTGGCTAACTTTAGTGATGCATTTTCAGAAAAGTTCTCGTTAGAATATGAACGTGCTCTGAATGTATAAGTGTACTCTACATATTGATAAAGACCACAAGAACTGTATAAATTACAGGCTTATATTAGAAGAGAACAGTGGGACTAGGTATACGCTCCGATTAGTCACTTGAGATCATGTGATTCACGCAATGAAAATAAGCTCAAAGCACGTTTTTGGTAAGAAAAATAAAATTAAAATTATCATCATTATTAAATATATTAATATTATTAAATATATGAATACTTTATATTTATAAGAGTTTACTATTAAAAAAGTACACGTGTTAGATATAAATTTAAAATAAAGTTATACGAAAAAATATTTAGTCTACTAGATAATTATTTACTGTCAAAGGTGAGAGTAGTTGAGATAAATAATTTGAAAGTACTAGGGGCACTCAATATATTTCACCCCACCCTTTTTTCTTAGCTAAATAATAGGTCATGGGGCTGAAATATCTTTTGGGCCGTAAGTTTGAACTTTCTGCGCTCCACATAACCGGATTTTTCCAGTTTGAACCTCCCCCTCCTTGCATAAAACCGCTTTTAAACGCTCTTGTATAAAACCGATGGTAACGCAATTTCGAAATGGCGTCTGACAGTGATGTGCGTCGTAAACAGAGCTGTTATCGAGTTCTTAACCGCAGAGAAGGAAACAGTTGGAAATATTCACAAACGTCTACAAAACGTTTACGGAGATGCTGCTGTTGATTGAAGCACAGTTGAACGCGGGTTTAAATGTGTGAGATCATCGGAGAGAAGGAGAGCCAGCCTCAATGATGAGCCACGCAGCGATCGCCCGGCATCGACTGTGACATCTCACACTGTGCAACGTGCTAACAGCATCATTCGATGAAATCGGCGCGTCACGTACAAGGAGCTATCACTGGAGCTAGGAATTAGTGAAGGAAGTGTGAATACGATAATTCAGCAACTGGGATACTCAAAAGTGTGTTCACGGTTTGTTCCTCGCCAACTGACTGAAGATCACAAAGCCCAAAGAAAAGAAATGGCTTCTGAGTCGTTGGTTCGATACGAAACAGAAGGGGATGACTTCCTTTCACGAATTGTGACTGGAGATGAGACTTGGGTACACCACTTTGAACCTGAAACAAAACGCCAATCCATGGAGTGGCATCACGCAGACTCCCCGCGAAAGAAAAAGTTCAAAATGGCTCCCTCTGCACGAAAGGTTATGGCCATCTTCTGGGACATGAAAGGGGTGATTTTGGTGGACATTATGAAGAAAGGACAAACAATCCACTCCGAGGCATATAATTGCGGTATTTCTTTACTATTACACCCCATACAGCCCGGATCTGGCACCTTCAGACTTCCATTTGTTTGGGCCAATGAAGGATGCTATTCGTGGAAGAAAGTTTCAGAGTGACGATGAGGTTGTTGAGGAGGTTAAGAGGTGGCTCCAGTTGAACCCAGCGGACTTTTACCAGCAAGGAATAAAGGCCCTTGTTTCGAGGTGGAGGAAAGCCATAGAAAAGGATGGAGACTATGTGGAAAAATAAAAACTTGTAAAAGAGGTGTGTAACTACTTGTGTACAAAATTTCTGGAACTTACAAGGAAACTTGGAAAGAAAAAAGAAAGGTTGGGCAAAATATATCGAGTGGCCCTCGTATGATTGGTGTAAAATGGAGTCATCTCATCAGAAATGAAGATATTCAGTTGAACTGTGGAGTGAAAAAGTAATTAGAGATGAAAATAGATGACATTATGTTACCCTGTCATGTGGAGAGAATAAATAATATGAACCTTTTTTCATAGTTTTAAGAGTAAACGAAAAAGATCATGTAAAAAATGGATGGTAGTAATTAGTAAATGTGTGAATAAAGAGTAAATGCGGTAAATTTGTTGTTTTGGGGATGTCTAACGTCCTTCGTAATATCAAAAGCCACGTGACGGAGAGACTAACAGCTTTACGAGGGATCCCAACTACAGGTCGTTACATAATTTGGACTCGAAGGACGGTCACCCAGACCTCGCTGATCTAAGGGTAGCGGTGTTGTGGCCTGACAACCACGTAGCCCTCAATGTGGCATGAACATTAACACAACAGAGAACAATGAAAGCGGGTTGTGAAGTGCAAATGGGGACGTTGGGTTTGACCTGATGCACTGAATCCGCGCTACCTTATTCCAGTGGTAATTCTTGTGACTCTTTAATTTGAGTTTCTCCTGTCTAGAGTTTAATCGTCGTGGTCACTCCAGAAAGACTGGGAAATGGGTTTTCAGATAATGTGTGTAAGATTGTAACACTAAAATAGGAAATACATTTGTGAAGTTAATCACTATTGCTTTATTAAAAGAATCAGTTTCTTGGGATGTATCTATTCTTCCCTATTTAAAAATTGCTCGAGCTTGGAAATGTTAATTATTTATATCGAAATTGAACCAAAGACGGTGTAAACATTTTTTTCACTCATTTCATGGATATTTTTTAAAATATCGAAGTTTGAGATTTTTCTTTACGCACTAAAATGTGCCAGAAGTCAGAAATGTGCCAGAAGTCAGAAATGTGCCAGAAGTCAGAAATGTGCCAGAAGTCAGAAATGTGCCAGAAGTCAGAAATGTGCCAGAAGTCAGAAAAAAATAAGTTTTAACGTCTGAACTTATAGACTATAGTTGTTCATATAAGTCTTAGTTATGGTTTCCCTTTCAGTTTGCTTTAAAGCTTTGTCAAATGTCCGTTTCTTAACTTTTTTCTTTAATTTTCCCCAAATGAGAATTCTTAGTCACAAGCCAAAATTTTAAGTTTCTAATTAATTTTCATTTTAATTTATTTCACTTGAGCGTTTTGGTTTATTGGATTTTTCTTGCACTTATTACAAAACTTTCTTACATACACACACTCTTTATATAATACACACACACACACACACACACACACACACACACAGTATATATAAAGATTCGCTAGAGAATTTAAATTTCTGTACTAATTAATTGATTTTTAGTACCTGGTATTTCGTACATTAAAACAAAGCTCAACCCTCTCGTCTATTGTTAACCCGTTACTGCCCAAACGGACGAATTTGTAACCTATCAAATAATCGCTCTCATAACTCAACTACAAAAAATTCGGACGGTAAAGGGTTAATTTCGCAGCCATCCCCTACCTAAAAGAAAATAATATAATATAGTCAACACTGAAAATTCCTATGATACGCGACTTTTGCGCTACCCTGTTCACTTTACACTTAATAGAGTAATCGATTGAAAACCAGTTTCGGTATTTGGTGTCTAATTTATCATCGTATTTGGGAAACATCTAACATGCTGTGCCGAGTGAAATCATTGCAAGATTGCAATCTATTCATTATGAAATGATTTAATTTACGCAGCTTTATATCAGGGATGGCATTCAAAGTTCATTTCTGTACCTATATCCAGTGGCGGCTCGTAGTAACCCAGATTAGAGGGGCTGTTTTGGATACAGTGGTATTGTTACACATTAATGCTACATATTTGACTTCATTAATTTCTTCTTTGATTTTTTTTTCCGGCAAATTTGCAGAATCGATTCTAAAAGTTCATTTTGTATTGTTTTGGATGTTCCTTTGAAGACTGTAGCCGTATTGGAGTGAATTTCAAGACTAGAATAAAGTTCACAAGAAAAGTCGATTAAGCCACGAAATACAATCGGGTTTTCTGAGTTTTCTGTTTCATGTCCTCTAAATGGTAATTTAAATTTTTCAAGAAACTTTACACAACTTATAATTTTTGAAAGCACGTTTCTATTTTTTTTTACTTCATTATGCTTTGCAACTGAGAGTTTATATATGTGTCCAGTTGATTTGCTATACTAAGGCCGGCCGCAAATAGGATCGACTGATAACTTGGGTCGTGACGACTCAAGTCGCGTGTTATTTTACATTGACAGAATGGGAATCCTGCACACTGAAGCGACCGCGACGCAATTCTCCAGAATCGCGTCGTGGTCGTTCCTGTGCGCGGCCGACCTAACTCCACCCAACATTGTTAAATCGACCATGTTATTTATATGCTTAGTTGATAATTCATGTTTTCATATTTTCTGAACCAAATGTCTCAAGTCCTTAACTCCACTCTTTGTCCAAGATGCTTCCCCTCCGAACAATAGGCAAACGAAACAAAGTAAAGCATTTTTCTCATCACAGCCACAAAGCCATTACATTTCTCATAGCAGTTAATATTGAATTGACGTCGGTATTCTTTATTACGGCTTTTACTATGATGTTCAATTGTTAAGTTAGGCGTAGGTCTTCTTTTGTTTATAATGTCAAGCTTTTCACTTAAAGTTAACTCGTGAAATTCGGTGTTTTACAAAAATTTAACTGTTCTCCATGGGTTCACCGAATTTCAAGCAGCTGATAAAACTAGTAATATTGAAGACTTAGAGAAAAAAATTCAATTTTGAATTCAGTATGTCGTAAAATTAAAAGGAAATTGCACGTTATGAAGCGGACCTTGTCTCATGAATTGAAAAATACTAAAATACAAGGTAATAATGATCAGTATTATTCCTGTATTATTATTATTGTTAGTAACATCATCGGGATTCGAAACCCCGATCTTAGTGCTTTCACTTCGCTTATAAGGAAATGGTGTGACCCACTGAGTTATGGACGATGGCATTACAAAGTAATTTATTACAGAAATAGGTTTTATTCTCATAACGATGAAAACCAGGAATCAATGACTGGAGTCTGATTTGAAAAGAAAAGTACCTAATTGTTTCTTGGACAGTTTTTAAATAAGGACATAAAATATAAAGATTATACAATTTCTTGTATACTCTTCAGAATATCAGATTTTGAATTAAATATTCTTAAATTTATTGTACTTCTGACAAATGAAATAAAAAATTTCATTAATCAATTTTCTATCGATGTTGAAACGATTTTAACATTACATTTGTTGATTTAGGCCAAGAAAGGTCTGTAAATTCACAATTATTCCTTTAATTCGCGTGAATTATCTAATAAATTCCCAATTTATATATGGTAAAAAGGGGCAGAAAACTGGAAATTCCTTCAGAGAAGCAGGGCCAGGTGGAAGTACTTATAAAAGAAGGTTTCCATCTCCCGACTTCAGATATCTCAGTCAGCATTATTAAGATAAAAAAAAGCATTTTCTAAGATGGAAAATACAAGCTCAAAACAAGATCCGGCAGGCCAAAGATAACGAATCAACGCAATGATAATGCGATCAGAAGGAAGGCAAAGGTCGAGCCCCTTCATCATCAGTACCTATATATAGGAGCTCCTTATTCTAGTCAGTAGAAGAACCATTCGACGGAGGCTTCATATATAAGAGTAACTTAGTCGCAAGAAGACCAACAAGTAAAACGCTCCTAAATGGAGAGCAAAAGAAGAGCATCTTCTTAGCAAATAAATATGCTAATTGGACCGCTGAACAATGGGCCAAGGTTTTGTTCATCGACGAGAGCCACATCATGCAATTTAAGTAGGATCAATCTGTACGTCAGACGTCCACCAGTGAACGAAGTATACAGTACTGCTACCATGAAACGCTCTCCAGAGGTTATGGTCTGAGGATGTTTTGGGGTCCAGTGCGCAGGCAAAATCTGGGGGTTTGTTTTTTACCAAAAGATACGACTGAATTCCCGTGTGTATTTTTAAACATCCTTGAATAACATTCTCTGAGGACAACGCAGAATGCTGGATATTTCTGGTTCCACCATGATAGTGCACCTTGCCACACAGCTAAATTTGTGAAAGAATTTGGAATGGCCAGGTAACTCCTGATCGCAATTTGACTGAGAACCTGTGGAAACTTCTGAAAGTGAAAGTCTGAAAATAAGCAGGGTTCCCACGAAGATATGTCCCGCTGTAAAAACAGCTTGACAGTCCGAAATAGCTGTGGAATTGTGCCAAAATCTTATGTTCATGCCGAACAGGCCCAAAGCAATCACTGATGCTGAGGATGGTCCTATTCCTTAACTATTAAAAAAAAACCCTGCATTTCTTCCATTTCCTTTCAACCTTACTTAAAATATGAAAACACTGTTACACAAACTTCCAACTATTTTTAACAGAAAAGGGAGGTAGGGGTAATGGGGAAGGGGGGTTATGCAACAAGGGTGGGTGGGGGAGGGGAGAATGACCTCCCCCCAAAGGGGTAATTTAAAAGGGGGTAGGGGTAACGGGGGAGGAGTTATGCAACAAGGGTGGGTGGGGGTTAGTCCCCCCAAGTTGCATGAAGGGGGGAGAGGGAGAATGACCTCACCCCAAAGGGGTAATTTAAAAGGGGGGTTATGCAACAAGGCGGGTGGGGGTTAGTCCCCCAAGTTGCATGAAGGGGGAGAGGGGGTTTTGGGGGGAGAGGGAGAATGACCCCCCAAAGGGGTAATTTTTGTCCATCTCGGTACTAAAAAATAAAAATCTGAGTTGGATATTCTTTTTTTGCATCCTGTTAATTTTATTAAGGTTTTTTTGCAAAGAGAGCAGAGTCCAGGTGGTAAAATCTGGGGCGAAGCCCAGGCACCGAAGGTTCCTTCGCCGTAGGCGAGTTTGCGAAGCACAAGCACTGCCCGTAGGGCAGTGAGCCGAAGGCTCTGCTTGCAAGTCCTTAAAAGACCTTGAAAGGCCTTAAAATTTTTATTCCAAATGTTTGGTGATTATGACTGTATACAGAGAAGTTGCCAAAAGCCCTATAGAATACCCTTATCCTCTTTAAATTGGTAACACATTGTGAACTTCTTTGCGGAAAAGACCTATTTTAAATTATTATTACGTAGGTCTTATATAACCCAAACATATAGGAACCTATAAAAATAATACTTCTATACCTATACCTCTTTGAAAGTTCATTTCTGTACCTACAGTATAATTTCATTTATTCCTATACTGTACTATACTTACTATCCTTACTATACTATTTATTCCTACACTATGCCATCTCTGCCTTATATACTCATTAAATAATTACTAAAGGAAACATTTATTTTTATATATGATAAACTTAAAGCTTTTACTTCTGTGCATTTTCATCTGTGTTTTTGAGTTCTTTACTATTCTTTTACCCTTTTGTTCGACCCGACCCGATGACCAGGATTTACTGAAGGACAAGTGACATCCATTATAGCCATGAGGATTTTATTTATCGGTGAATCGATCCATTAATTGGAAGAAAAATCCACCGATTAATGAACTTCATATATATATATATATATATTGTTTGTGTGCGTGTATGTGTGTGTGTGTGTATGTGTGTTAACGCAAGAGATAATAAAAAATACGAGGAAAAATAACTGCTTAGGCTTAGTGTTCACAAAGAAGAGCAGAACTGAGAATGTAAAAAATAAGTCCAGTAATAAAGTCGAACCATAACATTGAAATAAGAACCCAAATGACGGCTACATCAAATGAGAAACCCAAAATTTAACGACTTAAGTAAATTTGAACTAAAATCACAGATTGGGATAGCATAAAATCAAACATGGCAACCATAGAATGGAAATTAAATCGCATCTTCATAAAACAACAGAAGAGATGCTGTGCTCCTTCGAAGAGAAACGATAGAAACTAGAAAAAATACGCGGTGGAAAGTCAAACAGGAGGAAGGAGAAATAAACACGAAGGAGAAATAAACACGAAGGAGAAATAAACACGAAGGAGAAATAAACACGAAGGAGAAATAAACACGAAGGAGAAATAAACACGAAGGAGAAATAAACACGAAGGAGAAATAAACACGAAGGAGAAATAAACACGAAGGAGAAATAAACACGAAGGAGAAATAAACACGAAGGAGAAATAAACACGAAGGAGAAATAAACACGAAGGAGAAATAAACACGAAGGAGAAATAAACACGAAGGAGAAATAAACACGAAGGAGAAATAAACACGAAGGAGAAATAAACACGAAGGAGAAATAAACACGAAGGAGAAATAAACACGAAGGAGAAATAAACACGAAGGAGAAATAAACACGAAGGAGAAATAAACACGAAGGAGAAATAAACACGAAGGAGAAATAAACACGAAGGAGAAATAAACACGAAGGAGAAATAAACACGAAGGAGAAATAAACACGAAGGAGAAATAAACACGAAGGAGAAATAAACACGAAGGAGAAATAAACACGAAGGAGAAATAAACACGAAGGAGAAATAAACACGAAGGAGAAATAAACACGAAGGAGAAATAAACACGAAGGAGAAATAAACACGAAGGAGAAATAAACACGAAGGAGAAATAAACACGAAGGAGAAATAAACACGAAGGAGAAATAAACACGAAGGAGAAATAAACACGAAGGAGAAATAAACACGAAGGAGAAATAAACACGAAGGAGAAATAAACACGAAGGAGAAATAAACACGAAGGAGAAATAAACACGAAGGAGAAATAAACACGAAGGAGAAAACACGAAGGAGAAATAAACACGAAGGAGAAATAAACACGAAGGAGAAATAAACACGAAGGAGAAATAAACACGAAGGAGAAATAAACACGAAGGAGAAATAAACACGAAGGAGAAATAAACACGAAGGAGAAATAAACACGAAGGAGAAATAAACACGAAGGAGAAATAAACACGAAGGAGAAATAAACACGAAGGAGAAATAAACACGAAGGAGAAATAAACACGAAGGAGAAATAAACACGAAGGAGAAATAAACACGAAGGAGAAATAAACACGAAGGAGAAATAAACACGAAGGAGAAATAAACACGAAGGAGAAATAAACACGAAGGAGAAATAAACACGAAGGAGAAATAAACACGAAGGAGAAATAAACACGAAGGAGAAATAAACACGAAGGAGAAATAAACACGAAGGAGAAATAAACACGAAGGAGAAATAAACACGAAGGAGAAATAAACACGAAGGAGAAATAAACACGAAGGAGAAATAAACACGAAGGAGAAATAAACACGAAGGAGAAATAAACACGAAGGAGAAATAAACACGAAGGAGAAATAAACACGAAGGAGAAATAAACACGAAGGAGAAATAAACACGAAGGAGAAATAAACACGAAGGAGAAATAAACACGAAGGAGAAATAAACACGAAGGAGAAATAAACACGAAGGAGAAATAAACACGAAGGAGAAATAAACACGAAGGAGAAATAAACACGAAGGAGAAATAAACACGAAGGAGAAATAAACACGAAGGAGAAATAAACACGAAGGAGAAATAAACACGAAGGAGAAATAAACACGAAGGAGAAATAAACACGAACACCGTGAGAGAAGCAAGTCCCGAAACTAAATAAACACAGAAACAACAGAAGAAGCGTGATCAGAAGAAAACGAAGATAGAGATCACGACATAAAAGCGCTAATAAAAACCAACAGAAAAAGATGTCATATAGAAGTGATTAAAGAAAACCTAAAATATTTCTATAAATTTGGACAAAGGAAAAAGAGAGAAAAAAAAAAAAAAAAGATAGGAAGTGGGACTTTAAAGAAAGATGATAATACACTGATATGATCTGCAAAACATATCTAAAATATTAAGGGTACAATGCGAATCAGTTTTCGGTGTTCCAAAGCAAGTGAAATAATACGTAACAACGATTCCTCTTTGTAGACCGGCTATACACCGGGAAATATTGCACGAGCTACATACAAATGGAAGCGCATTTAGCGACAGGTCCGAGCAAATGGAACGCTACATTAATAAAAGATGTTAGCCTGAAATTGCTACTTCTACAGCTCTCCGGGGATCTCTGGATAAAGTAGAACTAAGTCTTGAAAAAAGTTTGTAACACTGTTCCTATATATAAAGAGGGAGACATTACGAGCAAAGAGCTACAGATCTGCGTCACTAATATCCCATCTCACTAAAATACTCGAAAGAGTAGTAAAAGAAAATCATTAAAGTTTTGTTGACATATCTAACAGTAATGAGCATGGATTCAAATTAGGAAGATCGTGCCTTTTGCAAGTAACAGAGCACTGTAACAGTATTATTGACGTACTCGAATACAATGCCAGTTACGATGTATAGTATATAAATGTTGCTAAGGTGACCATAAATGTGATCATAAATTAATGGTACAGAAGCTGAAATATATGAACAGAACGGTAAAAGTTGAAAAGTGAATGTCTAATTTCCTTACAGAACGAAAGCAGGTTGTTACAATTGAAGGAATATCCTTATTAGAATTAGGAGTCCTTAGCTCAGTACCACAAGGAACAGTACCTGTTCTACTGTTGTTAATAACAATAATACTTAAAAATTATTGGTATATTAACATCTCTTGCGAATGACAAAAGTAAGCTCATTAGATACCTCTCAGATGTTGTGAAATGTCTGCAAATAGACACAGATATCATATACAGAGTCAGAAAACATTATGAAATTTAACTATGAAAAATTCCAACTCTTTAGTTACGTAAGAAATGAAGAAGTTAAAAGTATGGACTACGATGCCCCAAATGGGCAGGAAACTCATAGAAACAAAAGATTTAGGACGTAAGGAACTCTGGAGACATGACAATTGACAACTTTGTCACCAAGGACACGAAGGAGCTCTTCTATTGCTTCGGCATTCCGATTGGATTCTGACCCAGAGTCATGGGGACTCGGAAAAGATTAGAGAGAGGGTCTAGAGACATTTCACCACTTGAAGGTGGTGAACGACTGCCGAAAGGGGTGTGGCCCTCATTGAAAAATACAGTGTTATCAGAACGAAGAAAGATCAGGTTGTGCAGAGCCACCGGCGGCACTTCCTAAACAGTAAGAAAGAATCGATGACCAGGCAACAGTGAGTGGCTGGCGACCATGATGCTCCCGTCAAGAGCAGCTAATGCCCAGTTGCCCACCAGCGAACTGGGGAAGACCTGGATGCTATCGAATAATTTGAAAGAAAAAATATTTCATACTGATTTTATGATTAAAAAACGGGAATCACGAACCTTTTCCATCTGGGTATACACTTAACCACACAACAAAACGTCAATCTCATTGAGCCATCGCTAAATACTATTTTTCTATTTGAGAAAAACTTTGCACAAATTATTTTTATGAACAGAACAAAATTAGCGAATGAGAGCTCTAGAATACGGAAGAAAAAAAATGTTACACACACATATAAATATATATATATATATAATTTAAAGCTTCTTACAACTTTCTTTTCTATTATTATTTTGAGAGCTAATTTCATGAAGCATTTATTTATAATAATAAGCTGTCAGAGACAATAAAGTTAAACTGAAGGAAAGAACATCGAAAGTGGAAATACAACAAAAGTTCAGAAACAACACATCGGGAAAAAAAAATGTCTACCTTATTTTCTTCTCGTTAGAAAAGAGAGAGAAAATCCATTTTCTCATTTTAGACTTCAAAATTTTAAAAGAAAAAACTTCAGTAGCGCTATATATTATATATATATATATATATATATATATATATACATATATATATACACGGTGTACATAGATTATTTTCTTCATCTGTTATGAAGGCAATAAATGGTGGAATTGGATGCCATTCAGATGTTAACACATATTAAATCGATCACGTAAGATACACTGAACGTTATGTAGGACACCCTGTTAAATAGTTTGTGCTCTTGTCTGTTAAAGAACCGACTTTAAATGTTACCAGAGGAAGAAGTTCAGCGGGGAAATCCAGACTCCTGGGAGACTATTCTACTGGACTATTGCGTCCAATCCACCTCCTATTTATCGAACCATGCTCGAACAGTTCGTGCGTAATAGGGTGGAGCCCCCCTCTTGCTAAAACCAAAAGTTCATTTGGGCTTGTAGAGACACTTCATCCTTTTGTTCTAGCATTACTAAGTACGTGTCACCGTTTACATTTCCTTCAGAAATAGTATCATATTTGATGGTGTTAAGCGATATTGGGTCTGGCTGGTAGTTGTATGAGTGACTGTTCTCTGCTTACATGTAGTTACCCGTGGTTCGGATCCCACGTAAATCTATAGGTCCACTCTATCACATGACCTTGTCGGTTTCGGAGAAGGTTAAACAACCCCAAGGAAAAATCATGTTATTCTTCCTTTTAATTTTTATCATTAATATTTCTTAAGTTTAGCATCCAAGACGTGTCCTCTCATTCATTTATGGTTAACATTAATTTACGGTTAACATTAATTTACGGTTAACATTCGTTTCCTGTAACATTTTTCGAAATAAATAAGTTAAATGTTAACGAAGACAAATGGGCAAAAAAACGAAAAAAGATGAAAAAATAGATTTTCTTTAAATTTCTTATTTTTGGAGCTGTAATTTTCTTTATTGGATGTTAGATTACATTATTTTCTTTTTTACCCAAGTTTGTATCTTTAGACGATCTCCGATAAAGGAAGGTCCAATCGGTGAACTATTATATATTTTAATGTTATGAAGATCTATTGATCGAGAAGGGGGTCTCAGATTAAGAGGAGGAGAAACTGGAGTATCATCGAATATTGTTTGAGAGAGAGAGAGAGAGAGGTTCTCCTAGAATTGAAACGTATATGGGGGCGCCATGATCAATGGGGTGTCGAGGGAGTTGTACAGATCATCATTATCGGTCCCGGAGGACCAGCAAAGGTCGATCATACATGTCAGACAAAGCGCAATTGGGTGTAGTTCGAAGAGATTTTATTATTGCAAAATCCATACGGGAAATGGCAGGGATGGACGTCTCGTTTGAGAAGAGACAATGAAGAAATGTAGAGGAGTTCGCTGCAGGTGATTCGTATTTGAAAAGGAGTGTTGCGAGATTTCTCGTTCTTATTGTTAAAAAGAGGGATTAGTTTTTAAATTTAACGTCACGATGGGATCAAATAGGTTTACACTCTGAGAAATACCTCGTTTTGTATCTCTACTACATCACATTAATTACAGAGAAACGCTGATTTATAATGATCAGAGGAATTATAATTTCTTGATTTGCAGTACATTTGAAGTACTGTCAGGTGAGAGAAGGAAATGAGAAGTGATTAAATTCCATCTCTCCTGGCGTCACGTAGTCTGTTCTTCCTTTCCTCTGAACAAATATGCGGGCCGTTATTCCGCCGTTGGCATCAGTTACCTTAGAATTAGAGTCCTAACTGTGCCCTGTACACTAACTGGCTTTCATGTTTGGGAGAAGCCTGTTACCCTCCTCATGAGGTCAGCGGGATTCCCCAAGTTGGACAGGGATTGTGCTCTTAAATTAGGACAGAAACTCTCTGCGCATGCGTGACTGAAGCGTCATTGAGCCCGAGCACCTTTCTTCCAATGTTTTTTTCCTGTGCCTCTTTTGCGGTCTCCTCTTTCAATCACTGTCGTGGCATCTGCACATAAATTAATTGATTGTAAATGAGAGCATTAAATAAGGTTTTTAAACTGATGTAGGCCTACAAGTATTAATTTTCTATTTGCAAATCCTCGATAACTAAATGAATAGGTAACTTATTAAGGGTGTGAAACGCTCTTACTTTTCTTAGTTCTGAGCAAATTTGGTGAAATATCTTGAAGAAAAGATTGTGACAAGTATTCCGGAATTTCCTATCTATATCTACCTACCTACTTACCTTCCTATATTATTATATATTCAATATATGATATTTTAAATTTAGTTTCTTTATATAAAATTGGATATAGGTTTGGTTTATCAAGAAATAACATAATAGTTTATACGGATGACTTAGTCTTGCTATCTCCGACAGTATCCAGTTTAAATACTAAATAATTCTTACAGAGAAATTAGTGATTTGAATCTTAACCCTCAATTGCATTAAAGAAAGAAGGGATCACCTGAAGATCAGGGACCCCAGCCTTCTTTAGTTAGCTTTATAAGGCTAACTAACGAAACTATCACGACCTAACCAATCGTCAAGGGCGTACAGTTGACCTAACGATTGGTTAGGTTAGGTCGTGATGTTTTCGTTAGTTAGCCTTATAAGGCTAACTAAAAAAGGCTGGGGGCCCTGATCTTCAGGTGATCCGAAAGAAAAGTGTGTTTACAGTTATTTAAAACTAATAATAATAATGCGGACCATGCAAATATAAAGATTTACTTAAATAAATGTACATTAACTCCTGTAAAGACTAAATTATTTGGGTTTAATATTTGCGATAATTCGTGCAATGATTTTTTTATATACAAGGTGTTTCAGGTCGACCCTAGGAATTACTATGACGGAATTACTATGACAAACTCCAAATACAAACTACAAATTCCGTCAATTTCCATATTCCTCGGGTCGACCTGAAACACCCTGTATATAAAAAAAAGTGTAGGAATAGATTTTTTTTAATGGTTTTAATAGTCTGTTTAAAAAGTTTTATGCTGATTCCAATGGAATTTTAGTGGATTTAAAGTCTTATTGACTTCAGTTTTATGGTGCAGAATTCTAATATAGTAATTTTAAGATGTAGTTTACTACTGAAAGAGTTTGGAAGAGGATATCATAAAGCCCTTAAGAGAATATTTAATGTATCGACTCGAGAAAGTAATGATATGATATGTAAATTATCCGGATTATTACTGACCTTTAAACATTAATCGAATTATTTAATGATAACAGCTTCTAAAAGGAGTTTTCAATAGCAAATGCCCATTTTAAATGCAAAAAACTTCACTTTTTTTCTACGTGAAGGTCAAAATATGAAAATAAAAACCCACTCTAATAGACAGACAGAGTTTATTTCCACAACAGTTTCGACGCCCACTGGCATCCTCTGTATCCACCCGAGGAGGATGCCAGTGGGCGTCGAAACTGTTGTGGAAATAAACTCTGTCTATTAGAGTGGGTTTTTATTTTCAAATGCCCATTTACTCGTTTTGTTAGAAATATGCATTAAGTTAAACACTCAAATAGGATTTCTTCATGTGAAAACATTTTACGTTGTTATGATATTTGTTCGACCTTAGATAGTGATGTAAATGCTAGAGAGTAAAGGCCAGAATCTTTTGTTTAAACAAAGACAAGAGATACCCCACCCCTTTGAGGCGCCGTTCAAAAATTACGTAACGCTATTTTTGCTAAAAACTGACACCCCCACCCCCCTGTAACGTTCCCTTACGTGTGGGGTAGGGGAAGTGTTATACAACATCTTAGGGGGTGGCTGGTCTAGCGTTACAGAACGACGTTCCTGGGGATCTAGGGTGTCAAGTTTTAGCAAAAATAACGTTACGTAATTTTTTAACGGCCCCTGAGATCGTCTTTGATTGGTATTCCAAGAATTTTATATTAACTGCATTTTTTTAAAGTCTATTTCAATTTTTTAATACATCTTTTTAATTTGTAGAATAACAATGTCATCATATATTACGAACAAAGAATTAACGTACAGTATATATATACACATATACACACACACACACACACACACACACACACACACACACACACACACACACGATACGGATAAAGTAAGAGTATACTCTACTAACATTTGAACCCCCTTGGTTTATACAGAAGACGCGCAGCAGCACGTAGGAAACCTTTCTTTTCTGAAACATATAAACGCAGTAGAAAAGAGAGACGGAATGGTGAGGAAGAACCTTCAGTTTTGGATACACGATGTGCTACTTATCTCCGATAAATGTATATTTCAGCATTTTACATTGAGAGGCGAGTTACGTGCGCGTGTGTGAAGGTCATCTGAAGGCTTCCATCCTCAGTTTCTTCATCCCCCTATAAAATAAGGCGGAATAGATGCCATAGTGCGGACGGCAATCTGACGCGTTACATGAACAAAATCGAATTTCATAATGTCGACGTTTGATCGACATGTGGATTTCGCATGTCAAACTACATTTCAGGTTTTCAATGAAAATGATTAACCTAACTTAACCAGACTAACCGGACCTAACCTAACCAGACTTAACCTAGCGTAACCTAACCGGGCATAATGTAACCTAACTTGACCTAATTTCAACTAACTTTTTAGTATCCACATTATACATGTCGACACTCTGGAGATTGACTTTGTTCCACTATCCGTGCCTGATATGACGTTAAAGAAAATTCGGTGTTATTAGAGATGTTTAAATCCTTTGAGGGGGCAAATTTTGGAGATACGTCCGGGATACTAGTAAGTCATCTTTAACTGTGACCAGTGTATTCTCTAGGAAGGTAGGGCTTCGTGTTACACTTTTTATGACTACACAGAAGAAGAAAAAATGGGTCACTGGACTTTGTCCTGGATACTGAGCACTCCAAAGTCCTGACATGATGGTGAATATAAATGGGTTTCATGGGAGCATCTAGATTGGAAATTGAGAACATACCATCCACGCCTCTCCAAGGTAAAGCAGACGAAAGAAGTTGTCGGAGACATGGCGCAAACAGATCCCTGGTAGACTCCACCAAAGAGGGAAGAGGATGAATAGAGCCATAAAAATAAAGGCTTTTCCTTCTCTGTCTACGTTTTCTTTTCCAAATGACAAATTCCGTCAGGGTGACATTTTGAAATACTACACACACACACACACACACACACACACACACATATATACACACATACATATACACACACACACACACACATATATATATATATATATACATACATATATATACACACACATACACACATATATATATATATACACACACATATATATATATATATATATATATACACACACATACACACATATATATATATATATACACACACATATATATATATATATTACACACACATACACACATATATATATATATACACACATATATATATATATATACACACACATATATACACACACACACACACACCCCTGTGTGTGTGTGTGTGTCGCAAATATTAAGTATGAGCGTTTATGGTACTTGTTTCCAAATTGAATGACGTGAGAGTTCATTGTTTCCTTTGACTATATTTTTTAATTTTTTTTCCTTTTGAGCAAAATTTTTATTCTCTCAATGGAGAAAAAATGAAAATAAACAAATAAATATCTATTTAAAAGGAAGGAAAACCATTGTTGGAAAAGTTGGTGCGAAAAATGCTGGTGTAATTTTTTTACGATAATTAATATTTATTGGTAGTTAAGAAACGTTGTGGAAGTAGTTTGAAGTTTTTTACTTGTTTATGAAATCTGGTTCAGTTACGTTTGCGTGACTACCTCTCTCTCTCCTCATTTTATATATATAGGTAGGTACAGGGTGTCCGAGAATTATCTGTACAATTTTTGGCTGTTATTAAAAGTCAACCATGAAGTGTTGAAATTCCAGTGTTGTCCCATTTTACAGAGAATCTCATTAAGTTTTTTCTGATACCAAGTTTTGACAAGTTTTTTAGAAATTCCAGTGTCCGAACATTATCTGTACAATTTCATCTTTTAATAAAATTCTTGATAACACGTAAAATTCTTAAACAAGATTATTTAGAATCTGTATTTTCAAAAGTTTCTTTTATTAAAGTAACGTTGTTACAAACATTCGATATGTGCACCATTAGTGATTCGCAAAACATCCAATCATTACTCCAAATGTTGCCATGTACGCTGCAGCATATCCGCATCAATTCGCTCAATAGCAGCTGTGATTCTTGCTTTTAAATCATCAATGTCTGTCACCCGTGTACATTTCTAAAAAACTTGTCAAAACGTGGTATCAGAAAAAACTTAATGAGATTCTCTGTAAAATGGGACAACACTGGAATTTCTACACTTCATGGTTGACTTTTAATAACAGCCAAAGATTGTACAGATAATTCTCGGACACCCGGTATATAACTCCGACCCCCAAAAAATGGAATATGGTTTCAAATGCGCTCGTGACATTGATAATACCTTTAAATTGTACACCTTTATGAGGAATATCGAGTATGTGTGAGGTCATTATCATAAAAAGACACCTCCGAGTCTTCTTGTTGCTTATTATACTTTGGTTCCCTACGAATGATTCTGTCGCATATATATATATATATATATATATATACCGCAGAGTAAAATGACGCCCAAAAAATCACTGAACCAACAACTTTTTCGTGCAAGGCTGTTTGTTGGGCTACAAACAGAACGTGTCGTGCGTCTGAAAGATTTTGTAAATTGCTAAAACTGCCTCGTACAATCGCAATTCGCATAATTGGTGTTCATGATATGTCAGCCTTTATTCTTTGTTGTGTGAATGGACTATTAAACTGTATTGTCAAAATGAAAGGTAGATAGCTCAAAATATTGGGTGCAAAAATAGGGTATTTTAGAATGTAATCGAATATTTTCGTCAGGCAAAAAGAACTAGAATCGAATCATCGACCAGGATGGCCATGAGTGACTACAGAACTGACACAAAGAACCTTTGATCCCTACTTGAGTTCCAGTCGACGCACAAGACCTTTAGACATTGAAAAGTAGTATCAATTTATTAGAAAGAAGAGCTCATCGTCATTCGCATTTAAATGTCCGACATTGGACGTTGTAGATCGACGAAAATTAATGTTTACTGCTGCGAATGTAATAAATATATAGAGTGAAGGTTAATATGAAACTAGGAAATCATACACAAAGCTACAATAGTTTTGGAGGTATGTTCTATTCTTTGTCGAGTCTGTTTAATCAATTCATTTCGAATGGAATTATATACGTGGAAAGGATATCTACAATCAAGCATTTCAATAATCCTGTCCTTATCGTTCTTATGGTGGTTTTCAATGGAATGGTATAAGAAGCGAGTAAGATGCCGAAAAGTCTAAACTGGTATTCATCGACGAGCGTTAATTGGAAAATAACGAGGGAAAGTGATATAGGCGCACTTTTCAGAAGTTTTGTTCTTTGATTTTAAGAGTTAATAACGAGCTTAAGAAGTGAATAGAGAGAGTTGGCAAATACAAAATATTCTCATTTAAACTTTCGGCAAGAAAATTTGTCTGCCTCGAAACAAAGAATTAATTCTTATGCGTGTCATTAACTCTCAAATCAAGGTCGAGGATCAAAAGTTTTGAAAAATGCATTTGCATCACTTTTCATTGTCACCCTCCAATTCTGCTAAATGTATATCTGTTCTGGAAAATCATTGTTTCTCAATGTCCCAGTAGTGTATTTTACAGTTAAACACATTGTACCACAAGTTAGAGGATTGTGCCACGTGTCACACATCAAAAGCAACTTTAGATGAATGGAAAGGACAAAGGCTACAGTTTTCTTCACTGATGGACACCCAGAGGTATTTTGGCATGCGTCCTATTCAAAACTGCGCAAACAAAACCTACTCTTGCATCTGCGGTAGCTATAAAAGGCAGTTAACAGATAATTGATAAAAAACAAAATTGATATGAATGATAAGTCCGTAGGTATTTATAAAGTCCTTTGTAGTAACTGTGAGAAACAATATGTCGGGCAAACAGGTAGAAGTATTCGGAAAAGTGATTGAAGGAAGTATAAGAAAGATGTTAGGTTTACTAACGAATCCAATGCAGTTTTTAAACTCATCCAACATAGTAATCATTCAGTTTGGTTGAATAAAAACAAGATAGTTTTTAACTCAGATAATTACATTAAAAGAGTAATAGTGACGCATGCTTTAATTGACTTTCTTCCACGCTTCAACTTATCAAAAAGTAACTATAGTCTTAATCCGGTGTTAGGAAGGTCATAAACTACGTCCCAATCCGGTATACTCATCCAGTATTTAAGGATTTAACTTGTCCTAAACACTCTCACTGTATAGTTGAAAGATGATACGTGAAGTATCGAAGCTTGTACTGAAAATATTAATAGTGTTCTCTACTGAAATGTTTTTACCAAGTAATGAAAATATAAAAGGAAAATATTTGTTTATATCAGTCAATAATATAATATAATATTTGAATTTAAAATATTAATATTTGTCATATTGAAACATATTTAGGCGAATGTCTAGACAAATCTTTAACATTAATCACTATAGAAATACTTGATAAATTTATTGACCGTGTGTGTGTGTGTGTTCGAGCTCAATAGAGAAAAGAACGAGCAATTTCGGAGAAAGTTTCACAAAATAAGAGTTCTGAGCGATGCTGATTAAAAGGGTTTTGGCGATATCCCTTTAAATGATTATCCAATTTCCTTTTTGTTATATAATTATGGGTATATGGCACAATAATTCCTCAGTAGTCGGGGACGAGGATAATAATAAATAATAATAAATATTAATAATAAATAATAATGAATATTAATAAAAAATATTAATAATAATTAATAATAATTGTTAAAAAAACTGACGCTTTATATAAAATAATAGTAAAAGACAATATAAGCATTAAATATATATAGGAAAACAAGACTAATTTATGTTAAATTAGGTTAGTTTAGGTTATAAACGCGAAAAGTCCGTTAGGAAAGGAGTCCGGGGGGGCGCAGCCTTATTAACGGAGAACACAGCTGTTGAATAAAGCCTCAAAACCTCCCTCCCCCAACTCCCGCTGTATCCTACCCTCCAATGTATTACCAAATGCGCACTACACTACTACTTAGTTCGTTTTGGTTCCAGTGCATTCTCCTTAATCCAAGTCTTCATAATTTTTAAAATTAATATAACTTTTATATACCCTACCTTACCCTAAACAGTTGTATGTCTAACAGCTACAGAAGGATGTGGTTGTGGTGAGGGATTAACTGGGTATTTGTACCGTAATAGCTCGGTAAAAGAAACAATCTTACTTTGTAAATTTAAACAACCTAATCTAATCTAACGTAGCCTAACTTGACACTAAACAGTAGTTTTCGATGTAATTCCAGTGTCATTTAATACCACTACATTCAATTTACTTTTAATCTGAACAATTCGACTTATTTACAGTTCGATCTCGTTACAGATTGCGGGTTTGGGATTCGATTTCATTCCATTCGACTTAATTCCAACCTACTTTATCCCTTTAAGGACGAGTCCGCAGCATATGCAGTCACTCTTGTTACCAGAACGTATAGGTTTTATTGTTATTCAAAACTAAATATTTTAGTAACTAGTCACTGAAATGAAACACATTTTGGGTTTCTTTCTCAACAACTAAATGACATCTATATATAAACATGTAAAAACATTTATAGAAACGAGGCATTGTAGTACAATTTATATTGTTATTTCTGGTGGACCTTAAGGTACCATCCGTCGTTAAAGGGTTATTTCATTCGACTTGTACTTCACTGTTCCAATGTATATAAAATTTTTGAGGTTTTGTTTGAAGGAATTTTAATTTTAGTTAAATGCCTGAAGGCGTTGATTGATGGGATTAAAAAAACTAAATTTAGAAATTATGATAATGAAATCGTAATAAAAAACCATCATTAACCCTTTGTCGGGCAGTGTGACTTTACTGATTTTGTTCTGGCTAACGCCAGACGATTTTATTCAGTCTCGGAAAGACCCCTGTGCAGTAAAGGATTAAGCAAACGTCTCTTAACCCTTTACTGCACAGAAGTCTTTCTGAGACTGAATAAAATCGTCTGGCGTTAGCCAGAACAAAATCAGTAAAGTCACACTGCGCGATAAAGGATTAAAAATGTAATTATTATTATTATTATTCTTTCGTAGACGCGTCTATCACACTCAAAATAAAACCTTCTAAATTTAGAAGTTATTACTTCTTTTTGAAGGTGCATTGCTATAGGGGAAGTTTTTCCTTCTTTTGCTTATGAAAACTTCTTGTTAGATGCTATAATAACTTTTTGAAGTTATTATAGCATAATTTCTTTGCATAACTTCTTTAGATAGAAGAATTGGTCTTCAAAACTTCTTTATTGGTTGATTGGAGACAATAGAAGTTAATATTTCTACGTATAGAAGTTTGCGGGAAGTCTATTTTCAGTTCATAATCCTTTGCTTTAATATGAATCATCTTAAATATCGTTCTCAGATGAAAAATGGCGTCTCGGCAGCGTTTATATTTCTACACACAATTATATATGAGGGGTTTTATTTATTGTATATTATTTGTTATAAATAATAAAAGTAATAAATATTTTTTTGCTCAGTTAGGAGAAACAAGCACGCTCCGCCGATGAATTATTTTATTTTCTACAATTTCTTTCTTTGGCATGCAAATAAATATTGGAACAAGTGCCAAAAAAAATGTACCAAAAGTTTTTGCTGGAGAAATTAATTCTAAAAGAGAATAACGTTGTTTGTCCGTTATTAAAATGTACTTCTTAGACGTTGTAATAAAATCTTTCCAACATCATCATCATCATCATCATCATACGTAAATAATCGTAAGCCGGTAAAAGATAACATAGGCCCTCTATGGATGTAAATGGCGCTTTGGCTTCTGACGCTCAGGCGATGGCGGGTATTTTCAATAACTTTTTTGCGACAGTTTTTACCGTAGAAGACGTAAATAATGTCCCCGACGTTGACGATATCGTTCCATTTAGTAGCGAGACTATTTTGGATGAAATAACTGTTTACGAGGCTGAGATTGCGCATTATATCGATAGGCTAAAAGTTAGCAAGGCTCCAGGCCCTGACGCTTTTTATCCCAGACATTTGAAAGATTTGAAAGACGTTATCGTAGGCCCCTTAGCGAAGATTTTTAATCAGTCACTCGAAACGGGGATTATTCCTGAAGACTTCAAATTAGCTAACGTCACGCCTATTTTTAAAAAAGGCGACCGCGCGGTAGCTAACAATTATAGGCCCATTAGCTTAACGTCACTTGTCGGTAAACTTTTGGAATCCGTAGTTAGGGATCGTATTATCGATCACTTAGAAAGTAGGGGTTTGATTAATAGTAGTCAGCACGGGTTTCGACGCCATAGGTCTTGTTTAACTAATTTGTTAGAATTTTATAACGAAATAGTGCGCGAATACGATAGGCATAGGGCAGCTGACGTTATTTATTTAGATTTTAAGAAGGCGTTCGATACAGTTCCGCATAGGAGACTAATTGCGAAAGTTAAAGCGCACGGTATACGCGGTCAGGTAGCTAACTGGTTAGAAGAATGGCTTCGTGCTAGGAGACAGAGGGTCGTAGTTAATGGTAGTGAATCGGGGTGGTTAGAGGTAGGTAGCGGTGTCCCACAGGGTTCAGTGTTAGGCCCATTGTTATTCGTAATTTACATTAACGACATAGATGTAGGATTGACTAGTAACGTGTCAAAATTCGCGGACGATACTAAAATAGGCGGTAAGGTTGTTAACGAGGACGATAGAAATAGGATCCAAGACGATGTAGACAGGATTATGGAGTGGACGGATAAGTGGCAGATGCAATTTAACGTAGATAAATGTAAAGTTTTGCATATAGGTTCTCGCAACAATAATTACGCGTACACGATGGATGATAGGGAGTTAGCGAGCGTTGACGAGGAAGTAGATTTAGGCGTACGCGTAACTAAAGATTTAAAGGTTAGGAACCAGTGCCTGGAGTCTTGCGCAAAAGCTAATAGGATGTTAGGCTTCATAGCGCGTAATTTCGAATTTAAATCGAAGGATATTATATTGCCCCTTTAAAAGTCCCTAGTCAGGCCTCATTTAGAATATGCCGTTCAGTTTTGGTGCCCGTACTTGCGTGAGGATATTGATAGGTTAGAAAGGGTTCAGCGTCGTGCCACGAAACTTATTCCGTCATTGCGCAATAAGCCTTATGAAGATAGGATTAAAGAGTTAGACTTGTATTCACTCGCTACTAGAAGATTAAGGGGGGAGCTTATTGAAGTTTTCAAAATCGTTAATAACATCGATAACGTAAATTTTGACAAACTGTTCACTTTCGATAATAGTAATACTCGCAATAACGGATTTAAGTTGCGTGGCAGACGTTTCATTACTAATATCGCTAAAAACTTCTTTACGTTTAAAGTAATTGATAAATGGAATAATCTTCCCGCGTCAGTCGTTCATTCTACCAGCGTTAATATGTTTAAGAACCGTCTTGACAGACATTTTAAAAGTATTAACGTTGTTTAAAATTAAAAAAAGAAAGTTAACAACAGGAGCTCTGGTGGTGGTGCTCGAGGATGAGTCTGTTGACGATGAATGCCAGCTTGTGACATGCCAGCGTGTGATGCCAGCAATAAAAAAAAAAAAAAAAAAAAATTAGACTAACACGAACGTAGATGTAGCTCGTAGCGTAAACTAACCCACTTTTTGTTTAACTGTACCTACTTTTTTTTTTCTTTTCCCCCCCCCCATGTCTGTAACTCTACTTGCATGTTTGTAGTTTGCATGGTATGACAGTGAGTTAAGACTGTGTTTGCATGGTTTGTAAGCGTTCTTATTTTACTTCTTTTCACTTTCACCCCTCTCCTATTTTCTCCGACTATTTTTCTGACTTGTCGGCAGTGGCCGGCGGATGATGATGGTGAGACTTTTTTCCTCTTTTTCTGAATGAATGTTAACCCACGAATGATAGGTGTTGCTCCTTACTTAACCCTTATTCTCTCTTCTCTTAACCCCCTACTCTTTCCTTTCTCTCGGGCTAGCCTTAGAGTGGATCTTAGGGTCTTTGTTAGCCTTAGCTTCTGTAGATCTGTAGATCGTCTCTTTGAAGGAACAGCTATTTTAAAAAAGGCTTTTCACGTACTTTTCATAAGAGAATGAATGTTTGTTTTGAAAACGAGGACCGAATTCCAAATGTGACACTTTTTCTTATATGTCGCAATTTCCATAATATAATTCAATCGTATTTATTTATAACCTCCAAAGTGTACAATAACTCTCTCTCTCTCTCTCTCTCTCTCTCTCTCTCTCTCTCTAAGTAGATCGAATAGAATAGAATTGAATAGAATAAAATAAGGTTGAACCGAAATATAGGACTGGAATAAAGTTGAACTGAGAATAAATCTATTTCACTGAAATTCAGTCGAATAATACTGGAATTAGATCGGGGTTTTGGAACAGTTGATTACATAATGTCGATATTAAAATTTTTGATTAGGTTAGGTTAAGTTGGATAAGGTTAAGTTATACTATGTCAGGTTAGGTTAGATTAATAATTTTTAATGAAAGTCTGAAATTAAATCGAACTACGATTAAGTGCTCAGTGAGGCTACTGTTAAATTAGATTACTTTAGCTTAATTCAAGCTAAGTTAGGTTAGGTTAGGAAAAACGCCAAATTGGAATTAGTCTGAACTAGCTGTAATGGAATTAAGTCAAACTGGAAGAAGATGGAATATGGCTAAATTGGAATAAAGTCGAGCGAGAATTACGTCGACTGGAACGAAGACTAAGTCGACCTGATATTATATACACATACACACACACAGACACAGTATATATACACACACAAAGTCGACCTGATATATACACACACACAACACACACATATATATATACACACACACACAGTATATATATATATATATATATATATATACAGGGTGGGCCGTAAGTTTCCATACATAGGAAAAATAAACATTTTTTTATGGACAACCATTTTTATTTATATAATATGCTCTACATGGTTGCCATTGTTTTGAAAACACATTTCAATACGTGTTCCCCACTGTTGATGAACACGCATTAGCACAATTGACGTTATGCTTGTAATGGCGTTGGTGATACGTTCCTTTAGATGATTTATGTCTCGTATCTTTTCCTGATACACCATGGCCTTCAAGTGCCCCCAAAGATAGAAATCAAGGGGGGTGAGATCTGGGGATCTGGGAGGCCACTCCACAGGACCACGCCGACCAATCCAAGCATCCGGAAACTGCTGCTGATCCAAATACCGACGCACGTGAAGACCATAATGAGGTGGAGCTCCATCTTGCTGGAAGTAAACTGGGAAGTTACCTTCCTCGTTTAGCAGGGATGGGAAAATCTCTTCTTGCAACATGTTAAGATACCTTTCGGCATTAAGATTTCCACTGACAAAAATTGGTCCAATAATTCTGTCACCCCATATCCCGGCCCACACCATCACTTTACCGGCACCTTGCATCTTCGTCGGACTCAGCCAGTTAGGGTTAGCATTACTCCAATAACGTATGTTTTGCTGATTAACCTCTCCATTGACGTAAAAATTTGCTTCATCAGTAAACAAGATCTTACAAACGCATATTCTTAGGGTATCTGAAACATAAAAACAAACGTTTAAATTTTCCTATGTATGGAAACTTACGGCCCACCCTGTATATATATATATTAGAGTGAATCACTGTTGTAGAGGGTAAAAATTAAGATGGTCCGAGATCAAACGCACGTCACTTTTTGAGTGCCTTTTGGCGAAGGAACACCTTTGTAAAATATTATCAAAACCTTAACAATTCTAGGGACTGCCTCAAGACAATTATTATTTACCCTAGTATGAATGTACGACAAAAACCCCACAAGAAAAAACCCCACCAACAAAACCCCCGAAATAGGGTAATGCGACAAAACCCCCACTATCAACAGGCCAAATCAAACAAAGGAAATACTAGTCGCGTTGTCGCGGATTCATTGGAAAGCATGACTCAAGAAGGAAGACTCGCTATGGGAAAATTAAGTACAGTAAAAAGAAATGTTCAAAGAAAGCGTCAGGAAGGACGACCTAAGGATCCAGTATCTTTAAATGATTTACAAATCTCAGGTGATTGGGCTATGACTGGTAGAGAAAATACTAAGCCTTTTCTTATTCACGATAGTGGCATTGAAGCCAGGAATCGAGTCAGTGTGTTTGCTACAGAAGAATGGATGCAACATTTAGGTAAGTCCGATATTTGGTTTAGTGATGGAACGAAAATATTACGACTTAACCTAACCAATCGTCTATATATATATATATATATATATATATATATATATATATATTATATATATATATATGCTGCAAACCCACAAGGAAAAAGAAAAAGAAAAACGATTATAAGGCTACCTAACGAAGGCTGGGGCCCTGGTTTTGTCGCTGGTTTTTTTTTCGTGTGAGGGTTTTGTCGGATCTCCCCCTAGTATATACAGTAGTACATACCCGATGCTCCTGAAACAAAAGAAAACAATGTGTGATTCCATTTTGCTCTCTTATGTATTATATCTTCTCTTTCACAGGCGAGACATGGCTGAAACGCGATCTAAAAATGCCATTTATCTCACTGACCTCATATCGTCAAAGTTCGATCACGCTGAGGCAATCCTAAAATTATTTCGATTTTCTTGAGTCACCCTAATATAGAGGGTGTCCCAGAAATCCTGCCCCAAAGGCTAATATCAGGTTGTACATACAGGACTTTTTAGACACCTTGTATATATACATATATACAGGGCCTATCAGAAGGGGGGGTAGGAAGGCTATTTGGCATTTGGCCTGGGTCTCAAGCTTAAGGGGGGCCTCAAATTTAGAAACTTTAAGGTTTGAATATAATGTTTTGCAGTGAAAGTAATAATTGGGTTTAGCTGTGGGCCTCAAAAGCTGGAAGTGGCCCGGGCCTCTCTGGACCTCTAAGAGGGCCTGTATATATATATATATATATATATATATACACACACACACACACACACACACACACACACACACACAACACAAATGAATTAAAAGTTTGGCACACAATTTAATTCCAAGTTGGAAAAAAATTTTATGAAAAGGAAAAATGTTTCAGGTTTTAATTTAAGTTATGCAGAAATTACGATTAAAGTTTGAATTTGCAGTTTAATTTAACAAAAAAAAAGTTAAAATGTTAAAATGCGACAAATATTCATTGTGTGTGTGTGTGTGTGTGTGTGTGTGTTAATAGATCGTGTAAAATGTTAAGTTTATGATATAGATTTAAGTGTTGCGACAGATATTAACAAAATTTAATCTCGCTTCCATGATTCGATGATGACAGACGAATTTTGAAAATACACATCGAGTGTCTATTACATTTTTAAAGTAAAGATTTTGTTATTGATTTCAGCTTACACTTACAACCTAAATTATATTATACTCGGATAATTTCGATTTACGTAATATATTTATTATTATTAAGTTATTATTTTTGTCAGGAGCAGGTGTTGGGGGGAGGAGTGAAGAAACGTTACAGTGGAGGTCTAAAGTCGCCTTCAGGTTGATTTAAAAAGAAATATATGAGAGAGAGAGAGAGAGAGAAAAAAAAATGTGAAAATGCAAGAAACAGAATCTAGCAATCATGTTGAACGCAGAGGGCGCAAATTCCTAGATTTTTACAGTGAATTCTTTTAACGTTTTGGGGAATTTTCCTTTCTTGGAAACTTGGCAGCTGTTCCTCTATGACACTAATAATCATACCATATATATATATATGAGAGAGAGACTGAGAGAGAGAGACTGAGAGACTGAGACTGAGAGAGAGAGACTGGTTTAGTTTTATGTGTAGCGTTTTTAATATAAAAATTAAAGCAATGTAGATTACTTCTTGAAAAAATATTAAATCATAATGGCCTCTTCATTTTGTTTGTACTCCCTTAAATATTTGCGGGGGAGGTATTTTTCAATACATTTTTAACTTTTAGGTTTCCTATCAAAGTAACTGGTTGATCGTGTCATTGATCCAGAATGTTAAATTCGTCCTATTACGTGCCTGGGATCGCCCATGTAGTAATGCAATAGAAATTTTCCCAAGTCGTTGAAAATACAAGGTGATAATACGTTTTCAATTCATATTAAACTCTATAAGCGTAAATTTATGAATATAATATCTCCAAAATTGTACGTACGGCCATACCCGTAAATATGATATTTTAGGTGCTATAGTTTTGAGGTTCTCATTCAGTGAAGTTTGTTGTCAACCTAATTTCTAAAATTGAAATTTTGTATTATTTAATTAGCGACAACATGGTATAAAAATGTGGTGTGAAAAAACGCAAAATAGATTATAAAAAATTCAAGTTCATTCTAAGTTAGTCCTCCATTAGTCAAATAAATCTTCAAGACATGGTATTTTAAATGTTTCTATCTTCAATTAAAGTTCCCTCTGCTGAACTTTCTTATGCGCATGCTCCTTCTTTTTAAATGTTGTACGAAGATTTTGTAAATTTGTTTATCAACTCGGGAATTTTATAAGCAAATTTCTCGCTTATAAAACTCCTGTCTATCGTTCAGTTGTGCCGTCCTATGGATAACGTTTATAAATACTTCGTAATATAAATAATAGGTAATTATGAAATGGAAATAGACGTGATTTTAAAAATGTTTACCGTTAATTTTATGAGAATTTCCCATTTATTTCACTCCCTCTAAGTTCCTACATCCGCGAACACTTCCACTCGTTTCTAGAATCTTATCAGAAGTGTTGCTAGGTCTGTTTATTACGTAGGAATGTCCTTTTACACGTTCATAAAGAGATTAGCTATGATACTTATATAGTCACTCCAGGGTCACCAATTTATTATAGCGGCCTACGGATCACCGATTTGATGTGGCTAAGAAAGTAGGCTTACTATAATTTATGAATGATATTGAATATAATAATTATGGGGTCACAAACTTGGGCCTACTGCCCAAATAAACAATATTTAATAAGGAGAGAGATTACTTTGTTTTGTGTTTAATTAGGAGAATAAATCAATTATTTGTTCACAGCGATTAACAGTTCAGTAAAGGTATTTATAGTGATTAACAATTATATTTGAACTATGCTAAATATGACTGATTCTTAGCAATAAGGAATGGTTATACAGACTAATTGTTAATTAAATACGCTAATTCAGATAGGCTAATGAGATAATGCAGAGGTGAACACAGTAAATAATGAAACCTATTGATAACTGAAATAATGCACGTACGGTTGGTATAATAAATGGATTAGGTCGTTACGAATGAAATGCATAAAAGATCACAAACAATGAGATGCAAGATAAGTAAATTACACGAATGAACGCAATAACAGGGTGATACAAAATTACGGTATTGGTACAACACTTGAATAGGCCTACTGCGGTCTTAGTGAGAGAGTTAGTTTTCCGGTTGCTTGCGTACACTTTTTCTGGGTATAGCTTAAACGCGACGCTAGATTACACTGTGTAGGCTTCGCAGGAATTGCTTAACACGAAGGCAAAGGGGGCTTACTGAAATAATGAAATACTCTGGAGATTGAAGACCTACTTGAAGGTTGACCGTATTGCGTTGGGCCGCAGATGACCTTGAAGACTGTAGACCTAGGTGAAGGTTTGAGTGTATTGCGTTTCGCCCTTGATGACCTTGGAGACTGTAGGGGGCCTGTTGAAATACTTGTTGAACGGGCGCCGATCGAATTGTGGTGAACGATGAGTGAAGAGCGAAATGGGTTTGTGGCTTGTAGTTTAATAGGAAGTTTACGGACCTGGGCCTCGAAGGGTGTTTCTGTAGTCAGACTGGCCTTGCCGGCGAGAGGATGAGTGTTGACAGCCGATAGAGATTTGTTGAAGAGGGGCCAGCGGGAAGCGCCTACAGCGAAGGTGCTGAGAGTGAGACGTGACGACCAAGACTAGAAAATGGCAAGTGAGGAGTGAGAATGATTTGAGGAAGAAGCTGCACTTTATAGGCCTTGGTGACATCCTCTGGTGGTCGCTTCGGGAAATACCACAGAATCTGTTTTTCTGTGTGGGCCTGTTTCATGCCACGTGTGTAGCTTTGTTTTGACTCCATGGTGTTTGAGAATAGCGGGGAAAGGAATTTCTTTGTCTGACCGCTACACTTATCTTTGGAGAATATGAAACTAATTGAGTAAGGTTAGTTTACAAAATTTCACTAAGTCCTTTTAGTATTCCTAAAGCCAAAAGCCTTTCACTAAGCCCTTTTAGTATTCCTAGCTGCCTGATTATTCATGGTTAGCTATTAGTGTGACCACGAGTAATCAAACTACTAGTATTCCTCTTTGCAAAGAACTTGGATAAAAGAGCCTAAATAATGGGCTAGTCTTTCTACATGGTCTTTCACCTTCCATTTTCTCAAAAGATAGTAAGATAATAAAAATTATCTAACTAACAATGATCCAACTAATTTCTTCAACCTTTTTTCGTACGCGTTTCTGGCAGGGAGGGAGTGGAGGATGGGGAGAGGGCCTTATGCTTTTCTATCCAGTTTTCTACTACTGCTAGAATAGTTAAGAAATAAACAGTTTAATTACAGGGACCTCCCCGAGTGGACCGAAAGGTCTTTGAAGTTTCTTCTTATGTTGTAACGCCTTGTAACAAGACTTTCTGTATTACTGATACTTTCATGAATACAGAGACTGAAGTATAATATGTAACACAGAGGAAGGTTCGTTCCCGCTTAGAATGAGCCACGTCCCGAGCACGTCTCTTACTACTACACCATTCCTAAAAAAAATACGAGACAGAACGACACACCCTCAAAAGCTGCACCAAGATATTTTTTGTTGGTTTTCCGCATAGTGTCGCAGTTAGAAATATGCTGAAGACGTGGCTCACGCTAGACGAGGAATAAACCTTCTCTGTGTTGCGTATTTTACTTCCGTTTCCCTATGAACAGCAAAGTATGGTTATTGTAGTTTTCAATACTACTACTTTCATTTAAATACCAGTATAGGTAGAGGTAGAGGTATGGAAATCTTAGCAGACGTAGGTATATAGAAAGTATATCAGAGAAATAACAGGCACAGAAATAATATTACAATGCCATCCCTGGCATTATATATATATATACACACACACAGTGCTTTTTTCTAGAAAAAAGTACCGGCAGTCAGATTTGACGGACTCCTAGGGGGTGGGGGAAATAACTGTTTTTTTAATATTTTTTTTAAAAAGGTGCCGGTACTGCGTACCATTGCGTACCGACAGAAAAAAAAATATATATATATATATACACATACACTGTATATAGGGTTAGCACAAAGTCCCTTTAATGACACGTTTAAATAATAGTAAATAACGTAAAAGTACAAAACAGCGAAAAATGTTTAGATAAATTGTAAAAGAAATAAAAGATTTAAAAAAAAGTTTTAATAATAGATAAAAAAAATTGTTTTTAATCAAAATATCAGTGTGCGGCCCATCATTATCACGGCATAACTCAATCCTATTTTGCGAGATGATATGTCTGACCCATTATGTCATTCGTGTTCATTTTCTGGATACGAAATCTCAAGGGAGGCGAATCGGTCGTCGTGGTTTCTAATATGGGGTCTAGCTATCATCGAGTACCGATTTGACACCATGTGATAAAAATATTGAGTTATGTTGTGACAGTGATGAATTCCACTCTCATATTTTGGCTTCCTCATTGCATTTGACGGAAAACAATTTTTCTTTTATCTTTTTGTTTTTTAGCAATTTATGCAAATAAACATTTTTCGCTGTTTTATACTGTTAGGTTACTTAGTATTATTTAAAATTGTCATTGAAGGGATTTTGTGCCCACCCTATATATATATATGGGCCTCGATGGTGTAGTGGTTAGCGTCGCTGACTACGAATCCATCGGCCCCGGGTTCGAGACCCGATGGTAGCTGGCGCGCAGCAAAACCCAGCTGTTCATCCTTCCGCACAATAAAGAAAGTGGTTGGTAGATAAATGGGTACCCTAGGTGGCCTAGTGGTTAATACACTGGGCTGCTGATGGAGGCGTTGTTCGGATTCCACGTTAAACTGTAGGTCTAAGGTGGAGTGAAAAGCTTGACCTTCGTCAGAATGAACAATTCAGGCGGAAGCTAACCAAAGGTTTTATATATATATATATATATACGGGTCTCCAATAAACCTTATCCCCCCCCCCCCCCCCCATGGCCTAAACTATTTGAGGTACAGTAAAACTAAACATACCTTACAAAAGAGAATTTAATCCTGCATTTAATGAGAAACAATTAAAACTTGGTGTTCCCGCCATGGCTTCCAAGACAGCCTGAATTCGCTTTGGGTAGCTTGCCAAAAGTAACGTGAATAGATCTTGATCGTTACGCAAATTTGCTAAAACAGTTTCAATGTGTTGCGTCATTGTATCCTTCGAAAATCGATTTGCTGCAGGTTCTTGAAACAAGACACATTCAACCTTGTCCTTTATAACTGATCCAATGTGTTCACAGACGTTCAGGTCAGGAGAATTTCCTGGCCATTCTTCATTTCCAAAGAAATCGATCTCATGGTTCCGCAACAACTGTTGAGTGGCTAATGTCTTAAAGCAGGGCGCCTTATCGTGCAGAAGTGTGACTTGATCGACATCCATAACATTGTTTCGGTTTCTTAGAAAAGGAATGACATGCTGGGATAGAATAATATCACGAAAATACTGTCCATCCCAACTTGACCATTTGGCTTCAGCACCCACATGACTGCTTGTAGTGAACAAAACAAAACGCACCAACACAGTCTGGACTTTTTAATATTCGCGATAATGTTCATTGTCATCGATTTCATCGGTGTTGTGGCCCACACTCGATCATTTTGGTAGTTAGGCCGACGTGTTACGTAAACAAAAAATTCATCGAGACAGCTAAATGCATGAAATCATCCACACCCAATCTTCAAGATAACGGGCAAACCACATTCTGTCATCGATGTTAAGTTGAGTTTTTCTTGGCTTTGGAAGTTCATGCCAAGGCTTTAACCTTGCCTATGACGGTACAGTCGAATGATCTCACCACTAACGATCTTTCCTCTCAACACTTCGATCTCTCTAGAAAAGTTTAGCACAGCTGTTTTTCCGCTTACGCGTACCGCTTTCAATGATGTCCTTTGTTTCCTGAGAGAGTGGCAAATTTAGGCGCCCAGATTTGGTTGTATCCATTTCACATTCATCCAAAGTTTATTCCAATTCTTTTGACGAAGTCCTCACTTCTTTCGCACTTTTTGGCAACCATGAACGTGTTATAAAGGTGGCTCCAGCATCACGAGCTTCCCGAAATGTTATTGCTCGTATGCGATCTATCACACGTTGCCTCTCCGAATCACCAATAATTGAGAAGCCATTATATTATCACTTTATCAGCTAGAGTAATTTTAATACCTGCAATAAATAAAGAATTTTATATATTTTTATAATCACTAAAAACTATTTCGATATAAGTAAACATGTAAGCTGCAAATGGGGGCAAGTTTTTTTTGGAATCCCCTATATACAGGTGTCCCATAAGTCCGGCATATCGGAAATTCATATTTTTCTATTTCTACAAACCATAATTCATATTTTTCTCTTTCTACAGGCCATAATGTCTGTGAGCAGGAAGAACGAAATCCAGATAATTCTACTGCATCCAGACACACAAACTCTGTGTTATTGGCTCGCGGTCTGGATGCAGTCTGTTAATTCAGCAGCGGCCTCTCTTTGACTCCGATTTCTTATGGTAGAATTATCTGGATTCGTTCTTCTTTTGCTCACAGACATTATGGCCTGTAGAAAGAGAAAAATATGAATTATGGTTTGTAGAAATAGAAAAATATGAATTTCTCCTATGATGCCGGACTTATGGGACACCCTTACCTCGTTAATCTCGTTGCTGTTCCGCCGTGAGTTGGTCTCTCTCCACACGAAGGTCAAGCTGGTGGCCCCGCCTCTAGGTCTGGCTTGGTGGAGGAGGGAGTTGCTTTCTTGCGCGCTCCACCGTACATAGCCAGGTACACCCAGCTCATCTGGTACTGTCTTGAGCCAGGCATCTAGTCTTCTCTTGAAGACTTCAACTTTGACCCCTGTAACGTTTGAGTTCCTTAGGAAGCTGGTTAAAAAGTCTTGGCTCCCTGACAACCAAGCTATTTTCCTTCAGAGTTGAGGAGGTCCCTTGTCGGGCCTTTAATTTGGGAACACGACACATCCTGCCTTTCCTATTTTCGTTTTGTTTGAGATTTGGTACCAGTTTTTCGATAATTTTCCATATATAGATTATGGTGTACCTCCCTTCTTCTTTTCAGGGAGTACAGATTTAGTTTACGTGGTCTTTCCCAGTAGTTGAGTTCTTCTCAGTCATCAATCTTTGCTGTGAAATGTGTCTAGTTCATTAGTTTCTTCCTTTTTATATGGGGACGTCAAAACTGAGCAGTATTAAAGTTTTGGTATAATCAGTGTTTTTAGCAGGGGAATCATTACTGTCCTGTTCCTTCTTTAGAACGTTCTTAGTACCTGTCCCGCTACTCGTTTTACTTTATTTATAGCTATCTGATTTTGTGTTTCGAATTTCGCATCATCGGTCATTACCCCCAGATCGATCGCTTTCGTGCTTTTCTGAATTTCCTGTCTATCTGGAGCATAATATGCATTCTGTTGACGTTCCTCTTTTCTACCATATCTCAAGAGCTGAAATTTCTCGGTGTTAAATGTCATATTGTTGTCTTCTGACCATTTGTATATTTTGTTCGTGTCCCTATGCAAGACCTCCACTTCATTTACATCGCTGATTTTTCTGCTGATCTTTGTATCGTCTGCAAAGGATGTTACCATACTGTTGCTATTTACTCCGCTGTCTATATCTGTTAGCATGATAATGAACAGGAGTGGGGCCAGTACTGTATCTTGTGGTACTGAGCTGCGTACATATGCGTATATATATATATATTATAGCACTAATTGTGATTTTTTTTCATGTTATTTAAAACGGGTAAGGTGATTTATTTTCTAATGCTTGATGACAGTCGTATTCAGTTGTTTATCATTAAGGAAAGAAATGCCGAAACGTGATTGGACGAAATTTTCCTTACTCAGCAAATGCGGAATTTCACGAACCACAGAATCAACCTCGGATGACAAACGTACATCCGTCAGCTTTATAATTAAAGCAAAAAACCCTTTTCCTAAATACATAACCATCTATTTATGAGGAAACGCTGTTGCATGGATGTTGATATTATTTACGATGCAGCCAACTTTTAATCTTACGAAAAAAATGGTCCGAATTGCTGTTTGAATGCGTGGCGCCAGCGTCTATCGAATTTCACTTCGCCGCACAGTTTTTCCATTCCTCTGAACCGTTTGGTCTCTGCAAAAAGGGAGACCCTTCATATGACGTCATCCCTTTCAATGCAGTTGCCAAACTTTTAATTGCTTCATTTGCAGTTATAAAGATGCGTGTAAGGTACCATCTTTTATTTTATTTGAATTACTTGTTGCGATGTTCATTAAACAAATGCAGTACGTAATTAGTATGTCACAGACCAATTTCTTAAATATAACGTGACGTAACTTTCTTGTTAAAAGGTTTAATTTTACATCATGAAAATTAGTTTTTTTTTTTTTTTTTCAAATACATTTTTATTTTGACTTCATTTAGACCAAATTTATCAAATGTGATTTCATTCAAATTTAGGGTAAATAATTAATTTTTTCAAGTATCCTGTCGTAATTTGACAAATTAAAAAAAAAAACAGGGTAACCATAAATTTTCTTACCATATTTAAGTTAATTTTTTAAGAGAATTTATGGACACCCTGTATTATAGTGAATGGAATGAATACTGAAGGTTATAGTTTTCTAGTTATTAATGCTTTTAATTGAAATTTCTGTTAAAAAGACATTTACCGTTGTATGTCATAATGACAAACGCAAAACGGGCAAATTTCAACCACTCAAATTCAACTCGTTCAGTCACAGTGAATACAATAATAATAATATAAATCGTACTAAAATACGACTTTTCTAAATGTTTCAACAGGGTGGCCCATAAGTCCCAATCGGTTATTGAAAGCGAAAATACAAAAAATCAAAAAGTAAAAAGTTTATAATAAGTTTAGAAATATTTATAGATTATTTATTCAAAGCGCAAAATATAACCATCTTGACAAATATTGTTTCCTTAGTAATCGATTACGTCAGCGTGAGCTTCGCTAGATGGAGTTTCGCTTTAATTATAACCGACTGGGACTTACGGGTCACCCTGTATGTCTAATATAGGTTAGGTGTAATTGTGGGAAAAGGAACCCAACACGCGTGTAAAATGACTAGTTACCAAAATATTTGGTTTTGAATAACAATAAATCATACTTTTTGGCATACATTTTGTCCAAAATATTGGACGACATCACCACGTCTGAAGGGGTTAACGCAACATTTTTTTACTCGTAAGAAGAGAAAACGCAATTAATCTTCAACTCGAAATAAACGAATGAACAAGAAATAAATAATAGCAATTTTAGTAAATAATTAATAAGTAACATTCACCTAACCTTACCACACAAATTCAAAATAAAACCATTCAAAACGCCTCGGTGGTGTAGTGGTTAGCGTCGCTGACTACGAATCCATCGGTCCAGGGACGACAGGCGGCGCAACAAAACCCAGCTGTTCATCCTTCCACACAATAAAGAAAGTGGTTGGTAGCTTAATGGGTACCCTGGGTAACCTAGTGGTTAAGACACTGGGCTGGTGGTGCGTGGTTCGGATTCCACGTTAATTAAACTGTAGGTCTAAGGTGGAGTGAAAAGCTTGACCTTCGTCAGAATGAACAATTCAGCGGAAGCAAACCAAAGATTACCAAAGTCAAATAAAAGCAGATAAAATGTCTTTGGTAAGAAAAGAAATCAAAATTGCAACATTTTTAACTGAAAGCGCCAGTCTTTTACTGAAGTATTTTCGAGTATTTTAATGGAATACAAAAACATTTCGAATAAAAATAAAGACAATTAAAGAATAGCAGTTATTTAAGTGCCACGCAGTGCCTAACTTTAAATGAGTGCCACTTTTGATTTTAAAATAAACTAACTTTTAAAAGCTAAAAGTTTGGTGCAAAAATAGGGGCAGCTGTCCAAGCTAAAAGCCTTTAAAATTAGGATGCTGCAGTGCAAGCATTGATTTACAATTAAGATACATAGATACATATATTATAACTCAGAATATACGTGTGTGATATATATATATATATACACACACACACACGTGTATATATACACACCACACACACGTGTATATATATATATACACACACACACACACGTGTATATATATATATATATATATATATACACACACACACGTGTATATACACACACACGTGTATATACACACACACGTGTATATATACACACACACGTGTATATATATATATACACACACACACACGTGTATATATAATATACACACACACACACACACGTGTGTGTATATATATATACACACACACCGTGTATATATATATATACACACACACACACACACGTGTATATATATATATACACCACACACACACACGGTAATATATATACACACACACACGTGTATATATATATATATATATACACACACACACACACGTGTGTAATATATATATACACACACACACACACGTGTGTATATATATAATATACACACACAACACACGTGTGTGTATATATATACACACACACACACACGTGTGTGTATATATATATATACACACACACACACGTGTGTGTATATATATATATACACACACACACGTGTGTGTATATATATATACACACACACGTGTGTGTATATATATATATATACACACACACGTGTATATACACGGTGAACCAAAAGTAGGTGGACAGTAGGTTGAATACGGTTTGTGTTATATTATATTATAACTATGGTGTTCATTATACTATGGTGTTTGTGTTATATTATATTAAATATTGTAACTAAATTTATTTAAATTTTATTTTGTATTATAGTATACAAAAAAATTAAATATGTATTCTCAAATAAACGTTATCATTTACTGTCCACCTACATTTGGTTCACCCTATATATATACACACACACCCACACACACACACACGTATATATATATACATATATACCACACACACACACACACGTATATATATATACATATATACACACGTGTGTATATATATATACACACACACACGTGTATATATATATATATACACACGTGTATATATATACCACACACACGTGTATATATATATATATATATACACACACCACACGTGTATATATATATACACACACACGTGTATATACACACACACACGTGTGTATACACACACACACACACGTGTGTATATTATATATATACACACACGTGTGTATACACACACACACACGTGTGTATATATATATATATACACACACGTGTGTATATATATATACACCACACGTGTGTATATATATATACACACACACGTGTGTATATGAATTTTAAACAGAGCTGGGCACTTGCGGTTTTTTTTGCGGTACTACCGCACTACCAAACCGGTACCGCATAACGCAGTACCGCAAAGGATCGCTGAAAGTACAGCTGTACTTTCAGCGATCCTTTGCGGTACTGCGTTATGCGGTACCGGTTTGGTAGTGCGGTAGTACCGCAAAAAAAAACGCAAGTGCCCAGCTCATGAAAAGGTTTATTGGCAGACTATAGTCCATATGACAAATATTATTAATACAACGACAGTTCATATACTAAGGATAGAAATATATACAATTGATTAGAAATAATACTGTAATGTCGAAGTTAAGTAGAGCTACAGAGAGACGTTTTCGTACTAAGAAGTCCATAGCTTAGAGGATAAATGGCAGGACTCATGGACAGCTTGGATGATCGGGTTGGTTGATTTTTTAAGTCTTTGCATTAGACTGTATTGAGCACGTCTTGTTACCTCCGGGAAGCTCGGGACATTGCGGGTGGCAAACATTTGCGAAGCTGAGCATCTCCGGGGTAATTTATGTAAGAGTCTAAAAAACCTGTTGTACAGCAAATTTAGAGTTCTGCCAGAACCTTTTTATAATTCACTCACAGTTGCTGTCCGTATATATTACTGCAGAAAGTACGAAAGAGAGTCTCTTTAGCTTCACTTGTACAGAATCGAAAGTTCCTTATGGTGATATTCGCTTTAGCACACAGGCTTCGAGATTGTTTTCTTATATCCGAGTCATCACTCAAGGAGCTGGTAATAGTTTGACCCAAATACTTACTCTTGTTCTTCCTCAATTACTTCACCATTCATTTTAAACCTTATATCAGCTGACTGATTACAGCTTTTAGGATGAAATTGCATAACCTTAGTTTTTGTAACATTAAAAAAATATCATGTTTCTGCGAATAACTTCGCAGACTTTAGTAGCGATCCAGACCTTTAACAGAGGGACTTATTAACACCATATCATCGGCATAAACTAAATTATTTATCCTTGTGTTATCTATACAACAACCCACTGTTGCCTCATTAAGTGAAGCAATTAATCCGTCGATATACACATTAACAGCAGAGGGGAGAACAAGAGCCTTGTCTCACCCCGCAAGAGGAGCCAAACACTCGGACAGTACATTGCCCCACCTAACAGTGAAGATTGGTGGGAATACCAAAATTTCACAAATTTAATATGTACATGGGAACCTTCCTGTCTTCTACTTTTGCAAATAAAATATTGTGGTTCACCCTGTCATATGCCTTATATCTAGGAAACAGCTATAAATAGTTGAATTACTTCAATGTATTTATTGTTTCTTTAAGTACAGAGATACACAGGTCAGTGTATATATACACACACATATACACACACGTGTATATATATAATACATACACACACACGTGTATATATATATATATACACACACACGTTGTATACACACACACCACACACACACGTGTGTATATATACACACACACACGTGTGTATATATATACACACACACACGTGTATATTATACACATATACACACACGTGTGTATATATATATATACACACACACATATATACACACGTGTGTGTATATATATATATACACACACATATATACACACGTGTGTGTATATATATATATACACATATATACACACGTGTGTGTATATATATATACACACACATATATACACACGTGTGTGTATATATATATACACACACATATATACACACGTGTGTATATATATACACACACATATACACACACGTGTGTATATATATACACACACACACGTGTGTATATAATGTTTCACCCAACAAAGACCCTAGGATCCACTCATGGCTGGTCTACCTAACTGTGTTCGTAATTGTGTATTGTGTATGTCCTCCGTGGTGGCGGAGGGGACCTACAATTTTACGTGGGTTCCGAACCACAAGAACATAAGAAATTTATGTAACAACTGCCTTTACATTCGCAACTACCAACTTTTGCAAAACTAAATAATTATCAATTAAAAACTAATTAATTATCGATTTAAAACTAAAGATAGAATCTCTGGATCCAGAGGATCAAGTCATAATAGACTACTATCCACAAATATGTTACACTCTATATCTATTTATAACCGACATGGAAATATATCAGATCCAAAGAATCCAGTCATTTTCATTACGGTATCCATCAATACTAGTACCTTGCCCAACGAAAAATAAGTCACGGTCCATATCTATTGCGGACCAAGTCAAAATTTACAACCAATATACATTACAATATATATACTTAGGAGGAAAAGTTTAGGTGTGGCTGTAAAGACTGTACAGTAATGTAGAAATGTGTGCACCCATTTTGGGTCTCCCATTTCAAGGTGTTTGTGGGACAAGTGAAGATCATGAGTTTTTCAATACCTCACAGTACTATGGGGGGCACCGCTCGGCAGAGGAATCTCTTTAAATGGGGTGTGTAAGGACAGAGAGTATCCCCTAACCCAAGATGCTGCCTCCCTATATCCCACAACACTTGTGTTGAGCTGTGGGATCTATCACCACCAAGCCTTAATTTTACTACCTTAAGATGCAGAGACGTTTGCAAATACCTTCGCAATATTTCATCAACACAATTAGCGTTATAACTCATCAACTCAAACACGATCAAGATGACGTCACATAAGCACGACTAAGATGACGTCACATCGCGAGGATTCACTCAAGGCATGTCCTCATCTCTCCTTTCGAACACCAGCTTCAGTGACCCACGAACTACCACCATGTAAACATCATTCGTGCAGGCCCCGTTTTTGGCCTGGTGTCATTCACCTAACTTTATATAAATACTAATCATTTACCTCGCGCGTTATTAGGAATGTGTGCCGGGGTGAGACTCCCAAATTTTGGTTGATTGGGTGGTTCTTATATATATATATATATATATATATATTATTTCAACTGCGAAGAACACGCAGTATAATTAACGTAAAGAACGAAGCTTGTATAGGAGAACATTCCGCGCAAGATGAGGAGGGAGAACGAACAAATGAAAAAATGAGGTAACCACCCGGGAATCGAACCCGGGATCTTCCGATTGCCGGTCAGATATGATAACCACTACACCATGGTCCTCACTCGATCAGAAGTCGTAATTCTCCTACATACGCGCAGAAACCAATGCCCCGAGGGGGGCACCTCCCGCATACCGCACCTATATATACATTTCAACTGCAAAGAACACGCAGTATAATTAACGTGAGGACCATGGTGTAGTGGTTATCATATCTGACCGGCAATCGGAAGATCCCGGGTTCGATTCCCGGGTGGTTACCTCATTTTTTCATTTGTTCGTTCTCCCTCCTCATCTTGCGCGGAATGTTCTCCTATACAAGCGTCGTTCTTTACGTTAATTATACTGCGTGTTCTTTGCAGTTGAAATGTATATATAGGTGCGGCATGCGAGAGGTGCCCCCTCGGGCATTGGTTTCTGCGCGTATGTAGGAGAATTACGACTTCTGATCGAGTGAGGACCATGGTGTAGTGGTTATCATATCTGACCGGCAATCGGAAGATCCCGGGTTCGATTCCCGGGTGGTTACCTCATTTTTTAATTTGTTCGTTCTCCCTCCTTATCTTGCGCGGAATGTTCTCCTATACAAGCGTCGTTCTTTACGATATATATATATATATATATATATATATAATATATATATATATATATATACACACACACACATGTATATGTATATATAATAATTATATATATACACACACATGTATATACTGTATACACGCACACGTATATATATATATATATATATTTACACACACACACTATATATATATACACACACACACACCAGTGATGTAGTCGAGACCACCAAGTCCGAGACCGAGACCTGATCCTGTGAGACCGAGACCGAGATCAAAGGTTCGAGATCGAGATCTACCTTCCGAGATCGAGACCCTTAAAATTCGAGATCGAGATCGAGACCAAGCTCATGCCCTTTCAATTTGTTTTACACTACTATGGAAATTAGACTATGTTAAGTATATTAATAAACTAATAACTACGTTCTCAGATGTAGTGTGTTGAATGCAAAAAGTGTAACCTATAAATTAAAAAATGAATACCTATATATATATATGTACTTTTTATTTATTTACTTCTTTTATATCTGTTACAGAAGGTTTAATGAACGTACCCACTACCCAGTTTGACTTGTGCATTTATTTAAAGCATGATAGGTGCTCATTACATTTAAGGAACATCAGCATGCTCAGAAGATCTGCTGAAGTTCGACTTCTGTGGGCCTCATTATTATGCCTCCATGGCTAAATACACGCTCAATTGAGCATTAGAGGCAGGCACTGTTAAAACAGTCATGGCAATATTGGCCAGTGATGGGAATTTATCCCTTTTCTGGTGCCAAAACTTTATTGGAGAGCAGTTGTCTAAAATATGAGATTCATCGATCTCTAAGAGGTACCGCCGCAACTGTTCCCTGCTGTTCAAAATCTTCCCAGTTTCAACGTTCTTCTGCTTGGACCGATAGCTTTGATATTTTGCCATTAGTCTCGGAACTTGGTTTGACTGTTTTATTTCGTCATCGCTGCTGTGAGAATGAGCGCTGTCTCTCTGTATGCTCATTCTCCGTGCCTGAGTTTCCTGTATAGCATTTTTCCAACACCATTTCTATGAAAAATAAATTGACATATCGGTACTATAAACAGAGGCATGGCAATTAGCATAAGGTCTAAATAATATATATATATATATATATATATATATATATGACATTAATTCAACATCCACTGAGCCCAAAGAGATCTATAATGAATTTTAATGATAAAAAATATACCGGTATAATGAATAAATATAAATAATAAATAATAAATAAATAACATATAAATAATTCTCTTTAGTGTTTCCATTTTCAATAAAATTAATCTGACGGGCGCGGGGACAAATTTTTTTGTAGCGCTAACCTAAAAAATCCAGACCCACACACTCCCGCAAGACAAACGTGGTAACTCAAAACAGGGTGACTGATTAGTGAATACCTAGAGTCCCTTACTTTTACAAACTTTCATAAACATTCTGAATTGTGTCTGTTCAACCAAACCACCATCATGAGTATGCCAATAACAGTATTTCTCATTACGGTCTCGAAAGGTCTCGGGGAGAAAAACCGAGACCGCGTCTGTCGAGACCGAGACCGAGATCTAAATAGCGGAGACCGAGATCGAGATCTGCAAATTGGGTCTCGAGACCGAGACCGATCTCGAGACCTACATCACTGACACACACACACATTATATACACACACACACATGTATATATATATATATATATATATATATATATATATATATATATATATATATATATATATATACATATATATCCTCATTAACATACGTTCACAGACATACATAGACAAAAAACAATACATTCATTTACTGTACATATATTTATGTAGAGGGCAGTGTTTCCCAAATTGTGGGGTATGCCCCCATAAAAATGTGGATTTTTCAATAATTTTATTCACTATCACTATACCCGGGATATATATGTGTGTGTTTGTGTGCGCGCGCGTGCTCAGTGGTGTAGTGGTTAGCATCGCTGATTACGAATCCACTGGCCCCTGGTTCGCTACTCGGTGACGGCAGTCGGCGCGCAGCAAACTCAACTGTTCATCCTTCCATACAACAAAAATTGGTTGGTAGATAATTAGGTATCCTGGGTAGCCTAATGGTTAAGAAACTGTGCTATTAATCGGGAGGTCATGAGATCGAATTCGGCGAGGATTTTGCAATTTCTGACCACTCGTGGTTGGTCATGGTTCAGATTCCACGTTAAGCTGTAGGTCTAAGGTGAAGCAACAAGCTTGACTTTCGTCAGAATGAACAATTCGGGCGGAAGCAGAACTAAAGTTAACCAAGGTTACATTTTTTTTTTGTACACATCATATATATACTGGTCAAAAAAAGAAACGCAATTAGCTTGCATATGGTGTAAAATTTAAGTTGTTAGTGGTATTATCACAGTTTCAAGATTATGGTTAAATGTTTGTTCAAATCTTTTAAAGCCACTTAGTGCATGTTTTTAAACCTGACTAATCCCGGCTAAGACGCCATTTTGTTACAAACAATAAACAGAGATTAAATTGAATGTATTCTTTATGAAGGCATGCATTTTTTCTTTGACTTCACAGAATACACACTGCCCGTTGAGAAAACCAAACTTTTTCACGCGATTGAGGCATGCCACGACTCTCAGAGGTCGTGCCTTGGGCATGTTGGATGCAGGCATGTCTGCTGTCCAAGTTGCACAACGAATGCATGTGCATCCCAGCACAATCTCTAGGCTTGTTAGACGGTACAATGCCACAGGATGTGTCAGGACCTGCCAAGACGTGGGCGACCTCGTGTGACGACCCAACGCCAGGATCGCCACATTGTACTGCAGCACCTGCGTCATCGGCAGCGGAATGCTCGTCAGACAGCCAGAGAGACACCTGGTATCCACAACAACAGAATTAGTGACCAGACCGTCAGAAACCGACTCCGTAATGCAGGACTCCGATCCCGCAGGCCTTACAGAGGTCCTTTTCTCACTGATGCAAGAAGGTAACGACGCCTGCAATGAGCCTATCAGCACCGTGACTGGACACAAAGAATGTGGAACCAAGTCCTCTTTTCTGACGAGTCTCGCTTCAGACTGTCCAATTCTGATGGCCGTGTCAGGGTATACAGACGACCAGGGGAGCGATACTCAGATGCTGCAGTAGTGGAGCATGACAGATGGGGAGGACCAAGTGTCATGGTTTGGGCAGGAATTGCCTTTGCTTCAAGAACTGAGCTGGTGGTTGTTGATGGCGCTCTGACTGCCCAGCGCTACAGGGATGAGATTCTTCACCCACATGTTCTTCCATTCATGAGGCAACATCCAGAATTGGTGCCTGCAACAGGACAATGCCAGACCTCATGCAGCCAGGATAGTGCAGGCGTACCTGCAGGGACAACAGGTGCAGACCTTACCATGGCCAGCCTTCAGCCCAGACATGTCACCGATAGAGCACGCATGGGATGAACTTGAACGGCGAGTTCGCAGACGTCAGCATCAGCCGCGCAGAACATCAGGGAACTGACCAATGCAATTATTGAAGAGTGGAGGGCCATCCCTGTTGCTTTCCTGCAGAGACTGTTGAGGTCGATGAGGGCCAGACTCCAAGCTTGCATTGTGGCTAGGGGTGGCCATACGTGTTATTGACTGTTTGTTATGTTAAAGAATCATTTACTATATACTGAGTCCATGCTTATTAATAAATCTCAAAAATTGCGTTTCTTTTTTTGACCAGTATATGATACGTAAATATTTGGGAAATGTGCCATGTAGACCTATTATGGAGTACATTTAGAAGGGAAACCTTCATTTTTAATTCTACTTCACACTGATTATGATACCAATAACTTACATTTCATGAATACAATTTGCAGTTAACTTAAGTGAGCGTGAAGGACTGGCTTCAGTCTGAAGAGGACGGTTGGGAAAAAAGTTTGGAAAACGCTGCTATAAGCACAAAAATACTATTCATGCACGGCACATATTAACATAAATTTACATCTCTCCCTCTCTCTCTCCATATATATATATTATATATATATATATATATATATATATATATGAAGACAGCAGTAAGTGAGGGTTTGACCCCTCACCTCGGAGACTGCAACCTAGCGCTCCTGCAGTGCCTGGCGCCACCAAGCCCTTTAGCAGACACCTACTCCACCCCTTCAGAGAACTTTGTTTTAATGATTTATGCACTGCATCTCATCGTGATCTTATTAGCGAGGCTAATTCTATCATTATTATATATATATATATATATATATATATATGAGGGATGAAGAATCTATATGAATTGGAATCTATGAACTGATAAAACTTTATTTTTTTTTTAAACTGAAACTGGAAAAAGCCGAAATCGAAAAGTGTTGCCAAAACTGAAAATGGAAACAAACTGAAATAAAATAAAATGAAAAAAAAAACTGGAATCCAAATCGATGTTTTTTGGTTAAATTTTATAAATTAGAGGTTTTTTTTTAAAAGAAGTTAAGATATTTTTAATTAAAATTTACTAACACGAGACACAACTTGTCAAACAAAATAAGCATTCGGGTATTGAGACGTGATAGAAATGTTTTTTGATTTATAGATACCGTATTTTACGCCTCATAAGACGCTACTTTTTTCCTTGAAAAACGTCTCTAAAAATCACTTGAGGGCTCGTATGTTATTGTTTTGTTTAATGTTCTTTTAATAAAGTTATGGGAATATATTTTTTGTGAGGCTGATAAATCTTCGAAATATATTTTTTTCTAAATATTCTTTGCTAAATATAGGAGGGTGCGTCTTACCACTTGTAGCGTCTTATGAGGCGTAAAATACGGTACACTTCGTCTTATCCCGTAAGACTATCTCTGAAGATATAGAGTTATAGAAAGGCGACTTAACAGCTTTTGCTTTGTGGCTCTATCTTTTTAATATATTCGCCATCCTCTTCATAGAGATGGATAGATATCACGGGTAAAGAGTAAAAGTCACACCGAGATGAAAAGTGGATTAGCACAAAAAAAAAAAAAAAATTTTTTTTTTTATATATATATAACACAAGTGTGTGCCTATCGGTTCATCTGAAGCTTTCAAAAATGAAGGATCAATCTTACTGACGAAGAATAACAACTGCGCCTCGCAATATATGAAATCAAATCAATAATAAAAAGCTTCATAAGGAATATATAACTCAAAGATATGAATATTAAATATTTGAGTTTACTCTACTAATTCTATCGCCATTTTCTTAAAGTAAAATCGAAAAAACTGAAATCTAAATCGAAAAATCGAACTTTATATATATATATAAAATGAGCGGTTTAAGGGTGGTAGAAAAATACACAGATTAAGAGATGGAATATGTATTTTTCTACCACTCCTAAACCGCTCATATATCAGTGTCCCACACCGATGTATATGTATATGTATGTATATATATATATATATATGTATGTATATATATGTATGTATATATAATATATATATATATGTATATATATAATGTATGTATGTATATATATATATGTATATATATATATATATGTATGTATG
>JAJOZX010002089.1:602500-692500 GCA_023014485.1 Bathynomus jamesi
TGACTTAAATTCATTCCTGACTTAAATTCATTCCTGACTTAAATTCATTCCTGACTTAAATTCATTCCTGACTTAAATTCATTCCTGACTTAATTCATTCCTGACTTAAATTCATTCCTGACTTAAATTCATTCCTGACTTAAATTCATTCCTGACTTAAATTCATTCCTGACTTAAATTCATTCCTGACTTAAATTCATTCCTGACTTAAATTCATTCCTGACTTAAATTCATTCCTGACTTAAATTCATTCCTGACTTAAATTCATTCCTGACTTAAATTCATTCCTGACTTAAATTCATTCCTGACTTAAATTCATTCCTGACTTAAATTCATTCCTGACTTAAATTCATTCCTGACTTAAATTCATTCCTGACTTAAATTCATTCCTGACTTAAATTCATTCCTGACTTAAATTCATTCCTGACTTAAATTCATTCCTGACTTAAATTCATTCCTGACTTAAATTCATTCCTGACTTAAATTCATTCCTGACTTAAATTCATTCCTGACTTAAATTCATTCCTGACTTAAATTCATTCCTGACTTAAATTCATTCCTGACTTAAATTCATTCCTGACTTAAATTCATTCCTGACTTAAATTCATTCCTGACTTAAATTCATTCCTGACTTAAATTCATTCCTGACTTAAATTCATTCCTGACTTAAATTCATTCCTGACTTAAATTCATTCCTGACTTAAATTCATTCCTGACTTAAATTCATTCCTGACTTAAATTCATTCCTGACTTAAATTCATTCCTGACTTAAATTCATTCCTGACTTAAATTCATTCCTGACTTAAATTCATTCCTGACTTAAATTCATTCCTGACTTAAATTCATTCCTGACTTAAATTCATTCCTGACTTAAATTCATTCCTGACTTAAATTCATTCCTGACTTAAATTCATTCCTGACTTAAATTCATTCCTGACTTAAATTCATTCCTGACTTAAATTCATTCCTGACTTAAATTCATTCCTGACTTAAATTCATTCCTGACTTAAATTCATTCCTGACTTAAATTCATTCCTGACTTAAATTCATTCCTGACTTAAATTCATTCCTGACTTAAATTCATTCCTGACTTAAATTCATTCCTGACTTAAATTCATTCCTGACTTAAATTGCTTTTCCTGAACGTAAGAAGCATACCTTCAAATCTTGAAGAAATTTTCCTAAAAATAAAGAGGCTCTCAGTTTTCAAATCTATTGTGTCGCGAGAAAAGGAGGCGAGATGACAATTTATACACTGAACTCTATTCCGAGTAAAAGGTTTCTGATCTCACGATAATCTCTGACGCGATAGAAAGTTGTAACATTAAATAACATTAAATATAACATTATAAGTCTTTATAGGCCCCCAAATGATCATTTCGATGATTTTCTTTGCAATTTTGATTCAATTTGCAATTAACAACTTCGTGAAACAACGCACGTCATTCCTCTTGGTAGATCTTAACACTCATCTTTTAATATGTAATTTACACAAAGATCCCCAAAAGTTAATAAAAATTATGGTAACACATGGCTTTTGATCTAATACAGAGACACACATACGAGGGGCGGTCGGAAAATAAGTTTACACGGCGTATAATTTCGTAACTAAAGGACCTACATTGATTATGTTTGTATCAGGTGAATTCATTAATCATTGTTGGCAACACTGCACGTTGATTCGGCTGCCATCTACCGTACATTGGTTATATGAATCAGTTGAACATGGCGGCTCGACTGGAACAGTGCCCTGTCATTTCTGCAACGATATTCCAAGTCTGTCAGTGGTCAAGAATGTCTCGAGCGCATTGTCACAGGAGACGAGACATGAGTTCATCACCGTACTCCGGAAACAATACGTGCCAGCATGGAATGGAAACACCCTGGGTCCCCGCGACCAAAGAAGTTCAAGATTGTGACGTCCACTGGCAAAGTGATGGTTACCGGGTTTTGGGACCACAAAGGCGTTTTGCTCGCAGACTTCATGCAAAAAGGCACAACAATGAATGCAGCTGCATATTGTTCAACACTGGAACGTTTACGAGCGGCCATTAAACGTAAACGGCCTGGACTCCTCCGTAGGGTAGGGCACTGTTCCAGTCGAGCCGCCATGTTCAACTGACTCATATAACCAATGTAGGGTAGATGGCAGCCGAATCGACGTGCAGTGTTGCCAATAATGATAAACGAATTCACCCGATACAAACATATTCAATGAGGTCCTTTAGTTACGAAATTATACGCCGTGTAAACTTATTTTCTGACCGCCCCTCGTACATACATACACACAAATTATCTATGAAGCCTTTCCCATCCTTCATGGGATGGGCAGGACGCTTGAATTCTGAGCTGAAAACACTCAAATCAAAGGATATATATAGCGATCACCACCGTGAATAGAGTATCACCCCCAACTTTAGTGATCCAGAAGTATCTTTCATAACAAGGTTGATAGTATACTTGTAATGATACGTCAGGTAAGACTAACGTCTCCGTTTACATACCTCACAAACCGTTTTCTATTCCCGTCTGTTTCTCATTAACTCCTGCACCGCATTTATAGACACACCACTTTTATTTACATGCTTACTAATTACATCCTTCCATCTTTTACGCGGTCTTCAATTACTCCTCACACCTACTCACCAACTACTATACACCTTTTTTCACAATTATTTCATTAGTCATTCTTTTCACATGGCCATACCAACGTAGCATACTATCCTCTATTCTCGTCTCTACTGGCATTTTCACTCCACACCGAAAATCCTCATTTCTCATGTATATTCAATCCGCTTTATACCGTTCATACTTCTAAAATTATTCATTTTAACTACTCACATTTGGCAGTGAATAATCATGCCAAACAAACATCTCGTATTCATACATCAGTGTTGACACAAGTTCCAGAGCTGGGCACTTGCGTTTTTTGCGCGTTTTTTTGCGGTACTGCGGTACTACTACCGCACTACCAAACCGGTACCGCATAACGCAGTACCGCAAAGGATCGCTGAAAGTACAGCAGCACCGCTACCGCATTCAAATTTCCCGCGGTACTTTCCGCGGTACCGACCAACACGGTAGTACCGCAGTACCGCAAAAAAACGCGCAAAAAAACGCAAGTGCCCAGCTCTGGACACAACACACACCTTCATGTAAACCTCTTGCTGCATCTCCACTCAAGCATGCGTACGAAAGCTTTTTCTGCGCCCCAGAACGTCCCCCATTGAAGGAAAATCATAGAACCGAAATAAAGGGCTTTGAAGCTCTTAAAAAGACTACCATTTTTTATTTTGAAAAGATTATTTAGTGTGCAAGATGCTTGTATGTGCAGTGAGGAATAGTGAGAGAAGTGTGTGTTTGAGAGCACGCTGGGCTGCTCACAGGGTAGATGAGACACGGAAAAAGATCATCTAAGGGGACAGTGACAGGAGAAATGGGAGTTCCATCACTCCCCGTCTCCTGCCTAATGTCCCCCTCGGAGTACTTCCCTGGTCTATTGGTGTCTACAATCTCCTTGCACCTCATTTCTCAGTCAAACACGTCAGATATTGAAATTATTTCCCAGCCTCTAAATTTGCCACAATATTACGTGCAGACTCTCCTTTCTCTCTCAGAGGATAATCTTACGTTTATTTACATTCACTTTCAGTAATCTTTCAAATTCATCAACAAAACTTGCCACTGCTCTCTTCAGCTTATTCTGATTCACACAGAAACACCACATCATCAGCATACATCAGGTTCGACAGTCGCCACACATTGTCTTCCAAATTCAGATTTACTCCTCTATCTGGCAGTTTTGTTTTCATCTTACGAATTACCTCATCCATGTACACATAAAACAACCGCTATGGCAACATCTCACAACCCTGTCGTACTGCAACATGAATAGGGGAGAGTTGGCTAAAACGGGATAGCAGGGCAAAACAGGGTATCTGCCTTTTCTGTCATTGAGTTGAAAGCATTTGTTAAAAGAGATCTCCTTCCACACATAGTTTTATTAGTCTACCGCCATTATCATTCATTCTGAGCACACCAATGCTTCTCTATCACCTTCCTATTCAGTTCAGACATTGCAATCAGTCTATACACATTGTCCATACTTCCAACCAAATCCCTTTTCATATCCCAGAAATTATCTTTTTCTTCTAGGTAAGTATCATCACTTGGAGAATATACTACATTCATTGCTATTTTCACTCTTAAACTTAAACTTAGCATACAGACATATACCATTAATACTCCATATTTACATGTTACTGATCTTTCATTAGCATAGCAACATCCCCTCTTACGTCTTCCTCCTTCCTCCATACTCGATTTCACAACTTTCATTCTTCCCCATTCCAAATCACCATTCCTTTCGGCTACGTTTCGTGCAAACCAAGTAAGTTAAAACGTTCGTCCCAAATCTTAGCCACTTGCACCCACTTTGTATCCTCAGTTTGACATTTAACATTCTACACTACCATACATGGCAGCAAAACCTTCCGAGGGCAGCGTTGGTGGGCACGCTGCTCAAGTCCGAAGCTTCTTCCTTTTTTTTTTTTAGAAATGGAACCCCAATCCAATCTTCAACCTCGTTACGCACAGGCAGGCGGAGGAATAACTCCCATCTTCGTACAGTCCCAAAGAAGGCCACAAGAACCACAAGAGAAATAATAAAAAAATCAACCCTCGACGACCATATTTGGACCAAAGGCACATTAAACCTTACAGGGGGGTATCTTACTGCTGAGTATTTCTGACCATTTGGGCTGTTTTCTTTTCCTAAATGAGAGTCACATTCGGATAAGAATCGTAAAACAATAAAAACCAGGAAAATAAATGAAAACTTAAGTAATTTTAAAAACAATTTAAAGGCAGTTAATTACAACTTCACAATTTGTGAAGGAGAGAATGACACCAATCACTTATTTAAAATTATTTCAAACATCAAAAGAGTCATTTAATGAATTAGGAATGTATGTCGCTCCCAAATGAAAGGATTAACTTTGATTACGTAGACCTCTCTTACAAACCATGCAAAAACAATATATATATATATATATATATACAAGGCAGTAAGATGCGATCACTGCCATTGTTATACATGCTTGGAATGGAAAGACAATCAGATCTGCCTTTTAACAAGTGTCAAAAAGATAACCGGAATAAAATGCTTCTGTGAAAATTGTTCCACAGAAATAAATTTCTTTCCGGTATTTAGAGCAGAACAAATAACTAAAGAAGAAACCAAAGAAGAAAATGAGAATATAGAGAAGAGAAGACCAGAAAAGGAAGCAAAAATAGAAGAACAGAAACAATAAGAAAATCAACACACGAAAAAGCGAAAGTGAAAATGAAATAGGCACTAAAAAATAACACAAAGGGAAGACGGAGGACACTTGCCTAAGTGGCGAAAAACAAAAGGGTAACCCTAATAATATAGAATGAAATTAAACAAACTCCAAAAACAAAGGCCCCGAGAACGAATATGGAAGAAATTGCGTGCGGGTACTATGCAAAAGGTAATTGTAGATATAGAAAAGATAGTGTATATAGGAACATCCAATCGTGTGTAAATTCTGCTATAATAATAATAATAGTTACTGTAAATTTGGTGTCAGTTGCAAATTCTACCACCCCACTATTTGCAAGAATTACGCAAGCCATGGAAACTGCAAATAAGGTAGAAAATGGTACTACCAACACCCCCGAACAAACTCTAAGGACAATAGAAAAAAATTATAAGAACCTACTAGTGCAAACCGCAAAGTAAATTTTTTTTGACGTCGCCGACACAATAAAGCAACTGGCTTCATGCAACACGTACAGTCCACGCAGCCGAGAAACTCAGAGAACCGTTATTAGGCCAGAAACTACAAAAACAGGTAAACGGAAAATGATCTTTTCCGGAGGAGCATACGGCAACGAAACACGCGACACTGAAGGATAACGAATTTGGAATGCACAAAGGATAACGCAAAACTGAAAACAAATATAGTCCTGGCAAATATCCAAGGGCTCAAACTGAACCACTCTTTAAACAACGTTTCATATCTGAAAGGACTTATGGATGAAAGAAAAGCTGACATCGTGTGCCTCACAGAACACCTCATAAAAACTGCCAAAGTGATTGAAAACTGCGAGTACTGCATACATAAAAAGAAGTACAAGTAGATGGCTATAATATACTCGTACTACGAGCCGACAAAACAGAGACGAAAAGGTGGCTGTGCTATGTACATACGTAAGTCATATGGCAGAAACACTTGTAAGTAAATCAAACAGTACATAGGAGTTTTAACAGTAAGATTTGAAAAGGTAAACGTGATACTAAGTCATTTACAAACCTCCGAACACTCGAACTGCAAAATTCTCTAATGCCATTGCTGATATCAGAAACCTAATAGTCTAAACTTACCAACCCCGAATATAATTATATGTGGAGACTTTAATTTCCCATTTATAAAGTACAAAAGGGTAGGAAGAAATATACCTATATATAAACCAAGACGGAAGGGGCATAAGAGGACTAGGAACAAGCAAATACGTTGACTTTAACGAATTAATTTATATATATAAGAAGTAACATCTTCCAGAGGGTTGGCGAAACCTCCCCCGCTCCTCAAACAACACTCGGTGCGAGACCTTTAAAAAAAAAAAAGAAAAAAAAAAGCGTCGAGTCGAGTAGGGGAAGTTTGGCCAGAGGTACCCAAATAAATTCGGGCGTGGCAAGCAGCCCTTTTCCGCTCGGTCGGTCCACCGGCTGGGCGGAAAAAATGGCGCCGATCTTTTAATAACGTTAAACTAGGAAAAATAACTGCTTGGATCTGATATTCACGAACAATTACAACCTAATTGATGAAAAATATAACCTTAACGATTATATCTGACCAGAGCATTATTAAAATATCAACTAATATGACAACGGCCTTGAAAGAAAATACACACGCCAAAGAGAAGCAAATTTGAGGTTTTTAACCTAAGTTCTAAAACTATAAATTGGGAAGAAATTAAATCAAATTTGGCACAACTAAACTGAAAAACAGTTTTTAAGAACAAAACAGCTGAAGAGATGCTAATAATCCTAGAAGAAATGAGGCTGGAAATCTTAGGAAAATATATTCCAAAAGAGCAGGAAAAGGGGAAGAGGAACAGTATTGAGAAGCAAAGGTGAACAGTATTTCGCAAAGTAAAGAGAGTAGCTACAAAATTAGTAAACTGCACGGACAATAGTAACAGTAAAACGATACAGAAGAGGTAGAGAGAATCGATGAGGAAATACAATCTCTCCTTAAGGGTCATTCAGAGATGGAAGAGGAAGATGCAGTAGAAGTAATAAAGGAAAACCCCAAATATCATATTTCTATAACTTTGCAAAAAGAAAAATAGGAACTCACGCCACTATCAGGCCCTCAAGGAATGAAAATAATGAACTAACCGACGATCTAAAGGAAATATCTGAAATATTGAGAGCTCAGTATAAATAAGTTTTCAGTACCCCAAAAAGCGACAAAGTGGTCACTGATCACATTACCTTCTTTGAAAAAAAGGCTACAGAGAGAGAATATAACTGAGTTTGACTTTGCTACGAAAGATATTGCGCGAGCTATTGGACAAATGAAATCATTTTCAGCTTCAGAACCAGAAAATGGGACGTCTTGGTGATTAAAAACTGTAATAATGAAATAGCTACACCCCTGCATTGAATATGGAGATCTCTGGACACAGGAGAAATTCCGAGTATCCTGAAGAAGGCGAACATTGTCTCCATATACGAGTATAATGGAGTAGACAGATCTCAAGCAAAGAACTATAGACCAGTGTCAGTGACATCATATCCACCAAAATATTTGAAAGAATTATTAGAGATCAAATGAGAACCAGCACAGTTTCTGATCAGGGAGATCGTGCTTATCACAACTGATGGAGCATTATAACATAATTGACACTTGAAAACAATGATACCTATGATGTAATATATATTGACTTGGCTAAAGTATTCGACAAGTGTGATCATGGTATAATAGCACGGCCAAAGTGGGAAAATGGATCTATAACTTTGTCAGAGAACGTCAGCAAGTTGTTAAAATCCAATGAATATCATCATCAGAATCGGAAGTACGTAGCTCAGTACCACAAGGAATGATATATCCCCACTCTTATTCATCATCATGTTAACAGATTAGACAACGAAGTAACCAACAATAAAAAAATCAGTAGAAAAATTAGAAATGCACATGATGTGAAATCCTTACAGATGGACACAAACAGAATATACGGTTGGTCAGAAAAAAAACACGAAATTTAACCAAACATTTTCGGCTCTTAAGATATGGTAAAACTGAGGAGCTAAAACAAATATAATATTATGCCCCAAATAGGTAGAAAATATAAAGAGACACAAAAGCAAAAGATTTAAGTTATAATGAGTTATAATGAGCGACGATGCGAAATTTGAGGCAAAAATCAGATAGCGATAAACAAGGTAAAGGGAATTGCGGGACATACTGAGAACATTTAAAAGAAAGGACAAAGTAGTAATAATTCCCTTACTGAAAACACTGATCATACCAAAACTGGAATACTGCTCAGTCTCGGCGTCTCATATAAAAAAGAATAAATCAATAAACTAGAAGATCCAGGGAAATTTCACTGCCAAAATCAATGATTGCAAAGAACTCAATTACTGGGAAAAACTTCTTAAATTAAATCTATATTAGATGGAAAGAAGGAGAGGGAGGTACAGAGAGAGGGAGGTACAGAAGGAGAGAGGTACAGAAGGAGAGGGAGGTACAGAAGGAGAGGGGTACAGAAGGAGAGGGAGGTACAGAAGGAGAGGGAGGTACAGAAAGAGAGAGAGGTACAGAAAGAGAGAGAGGTACACCATAATATAATGTACGTATGTAAAATAATAGAAAAAAAATAGTACCTAACCTCAAACTGAACCCCATAACCACCCAAACACTGGAAAGTAGGAAAGGTAGAATGTGTAGTGTTCCCAAACTAAAGGTCCGACAAGGGACATCCTCAACACTAAAAGAAAATAGCTTTGCTGTCAGAGGGGCAAGACTATTCAACCAGCTACTCAGAAAAATATAAACATCACAGATGTGGAAATTAAAGTCTTTAAAAGAAGATTAGATACCTGGGCCTGGCTCAGGACTGTCTTGGATGAGCCGGGTGTACCTGGCTATGTGAGGTGGAGAGCTCAGGACAACAATTCTATCCTGCATCAAATCAGATCTAGAGGAGAAGCCACCAGCCTGACCCCGGTGTAAAAAGAGACCGAAAGGCACGGAACATCTACAACGTTAAAAGGTTACAAAGTACACACACACACACATATATATATATATATTATATATATATATATATATATATTATATATACACATAATTGTTAAAAAGGGCATAATACCACCAAAAACACAAAGTTCCTGTAGAAATTAATTAAATATCCCTCGTGACTAGAAAACCATAACTTGATTATTGTGGCTGTTTTTAGATTATGAAAACAACAGTGGAAATGAAATAATGAAACGTCAAATAAAAGCTATTAAAAAAAATTATCTCGCTGAAAATTTAATTTTGATAATACTTCGTACAATGGTCCTTTTTATATAGCTAATCAGCTCGCTACTCTCTTTGAAAATGTTGGAACAAATCCAGGCGCAAGGATTTTCCCTCCTGCGGCGGCGAAGAATTGAGGCAGGAATTGAGGCTTATCCTGGCATTTCCTTACCTGCTCTTTTTGTTTCGTGCCTGTATCTTACACTCGTATTAAAATGGGTGTTTCTACATTAAAAAATGAATCACGTAGTGTTGATTACTGATACTCTTCCAAACCTTGTTTTAAAATACTGTTCTGATTCTCTGTCTCTCTCTCTCTTTATCAAAACTCTTTAATTTAGCCCTTAGTGAGGGATTTATCCCAATATATTAAAGCTGGCAAGAATTTGTCCATTACTTAAGACTGGAAATAAGTAGCTCCCTTCAAACTGCAGACCGATATCTATCTTGATAAGAACTGATAAAATATTCGGAAAGAAATTGTTAACAAATAACTTTATCAATAACTTTGGGAATATACTCTTCTATGGAAATAGCAGTTTGGGTTCAGAAGTCCGTGAACACATCACGTGTAACGCAAACTTTACTTTATAAAAACACCTGAATGCTAAAATGTCCTTCGTTCTCTTATTCATGGATTCATCCAAAGTATTCGACAGTTTCTTATGACAATACTAATAATTAATGTTTGATGGGGTTTTAGGGGTCTTGTCTCCATATTTACAGTAATTTGCCTTTATACTATAATTTATTTAATTATAATGTATTTAATTAATTTAGCAATTAAAATTTATTAATTTATTTAATTTAATTTATTAATTATAATTTATTTAATTTATTAATTATAATTTATTTAATTTAATTTCATCATAAATCTATCTTGTAATTATACCCTTAGGCTTCAAGTCATTATATCATCGTAAAATTCAGTCAACATATAGTGATTCTTGCCGTAAAGCATTTTGCTTGTCAAAAGCAGTTTACAATTGTATATAGTCCTAATACAATGTCGAAATTGAAGTCTTTTATATACATGTATTATCCACATATTTCTCTAAATAAAGAAAAAAATCACATTTAATCATAATTAAGCGTGAAACGCGTTTCAAAAGTACACGATTCGAATTATTGTCTGAAACGATCTATTATTTTCGTGGGATTAACAACGATATAATCAGAACGACGACGATAAAGAACTCGTTAATACGCGAGAGAAAAATATTCCCAAAAACTTAAGGCTCGAAGTTTTCCTTTTTCTAAATGTGAATACAAGTTGCAAAATTGTGTGTGTGTATACACTATTTCTAAATTAATGCTGTTAATACAGAATAAATTACTAAATTAACTGTCGCTATAATTTAACGAACCTCTTCCACTGTAAATGGAAACTATTCGACGATAGTTCATTGTTAATAGATTGGGAAAATGGTTTGCTGTCCACAGTTATATTTCAATCGACAAAAAATAATACTTGAAGTATTTTAAACTTTTGGTAATTGCAGTTTAACAAACATTTCAACATATTATTATTTAACATAAAAAAAAACTAAGAAAATCTTTCGAGAGATTCATTTAATGAGGTTTTCCCGATGTCATACTTAAATGCTTGGTACGGTCATGGAATACAGGGTGTCCATAAAGTCACGCATCATAGGAAAATACATTTTTGTTTTATTTATTTGTTCGAAATGATTCCCACCAATCTCAAAACATGTTTGTAAAGGAAAAAGCAGGTTTCTTTGAATGTTCCTCAACATATTTGGCCTGATGGAGACAAATAAATAGACATTGCTTATGTTCCTATGATGCGTGACTTTATGGACACCCTATAGATGATTGTCGAATACTTAAATGTTGCAACCAAGTATTCTTTTCTGTGAAATAATAAAGTAGCGCAACGTTCGTGTAGCCAGGAACGATTTTCTAACGTTATCTTCTTCAGTACTTCATATTGGATCACTTGAAGATCAGGGCCCCTAGCCTTCGCTAGTTAGCTTTATAAGGCTAACTAACGAAATTATCACGACCTAACCTAACCAATCGTCAAGGGCGTACAGTTGACCTAACGACTGGTTAGGTTAGGTCGTGATATTTTTGTTAGTTAGCCTTATAAGGCTAACTAAAGAAGGCTGGGGGGCCCTGAGCTTCAGGTGATCCCTTATTACAAATAATAATTATTATTATTATTATTGGAACTATGAAAACCCCGAACGGTAAATTATTAATGGATATAATTTATATGTTTAATATTGGTAATAATTTATTGTATTAATTTTTAAATAGAAATATACTCCAAATTATTAATTTACTTCACCTGTTGCTTCTACATAGCTTTCATGGCGTCACCGCAAGACCTCATCGCAATTACGTATCAGGAAACGCGTCAATTTACTTTAAATTTAGTGTCCTTTTAATTTCCTGAACTTTCCATTACTTTTTATTCGGATTTTCCATTGCTAATGGAGGCCTGTCGGTCCATTTAATGAGTTCGGAGGACAGCCAATCAGGAAGGCGAAAATTGATGACGTCAGAGATAAAGTTTGAGGCTCAGACAGAACAGTTAAAGAAAACTGTCAATTGAGGAGTAACTGACCAATACATTTTTTTTTTAATTTTTATTTTTATCAACATATTTTGGTAATGACCTGTTTTAGCCCTGAAAATTGTCAAGAAATATTCAACTCAATATTCTCTAGTTTATTTGTGTATTTATCGGACACTAAAAATTAATTTAACCTAACGTAACAACCTACGCTAACCTAACTTTATCTAATGCACAATATGCTTGTCAATATTGTCGATCAGATGTCGCGTTCCCAGTTTCGTTCACCTCGTTCAAAATAAATTCTGTTGAACGCTCATCAGAATGTTAATTATAACATTTAAATGGCGAAATGCTTAAAATAAATCACTACAACCTGCAATCACTGATTCCTTTAACTTTATTTACCATCTCATTTATGAAATCATTACAAAGAAGACTCCTTTTTCCCGTTCATTATTTGTGAATACGTCATTAATAATATATTATTTCTAAATGCATTAGTTTTCGTATATTTATTCGCTAAGTACCAATTTGGAAGGTCATTTTCTTCGAGTCTTTCTTCGTCCTAATCTTTCTCAACTTTCTCGTGGTGGTCATAAATAAAATTGTTATAGATGGTGTTTTTCCCAATTCTCAGTTATTATTAAGGTTATATAAGACGTGATATATATATATATATATATATATATATATATAATGTAGAAAGGAGGGGGCTAAGGGCGAGCGCCAGCAAAAGTGACCCCTCTACGGAAGACGGAGTGAGGCAAAAACAAGGTTTCCAAGGCTCAATGATGTCATTTTTCAATATATATATATATATATATATATATATATATATCCTTTAGTTTTTTATTTTTAACATTTATTGTTTAATAATAATGAGTTGTGCCATCTTTATTACCTTGAGAAAAATACTGTACTTTTTTTCAGGGGATTTGTCTCCTTTGAATAAAATTTATTATCATCATTTGTACGTTCTTTCCCATTAGACACTTTGCATTTCATTAGCAAGCAACTTTGTACGCATTCATTGGTGTAGAAACAAGTTCATTAACTATTATGAATAATATCGTGGAGTATTTCGCTATAATCCTCGTAAAAGATTTAGTCAAAATAAACTAAAGGATTATTATTAAACATTAGATCTACCTTCATTTACTTAGTGTCATTATACTTTAAATCCAATTAAGCGTTTCATTATACATTTTGTGATCCAACTTAGTAACATTTCAAATGCGTAATTCAATTAACTTTTATTGTAAGTTTGGTTACGTTTTAACCTAAAACGTATAATTCATTACGTTCATCCACTGGTTAGTTCTACGTTTCTGGAGCAAACCTGAAGACTTTATAAGTCAGTTTTTGATTGGGAAAATTTACAAATATACGGAGCAAGCCGGAAAACTTTAGATGTCAGTGTTTGACTGGGAGAAATTACAGATATACGGAGCAAGCTTGGATGAAGCGGTCCCAGAGCCGTGACCACCTAACCCGGAACACTTAATACTTAATAATGTGGAAACTAAACATTATTCATGGTAAGGATGCTGTTGCTTCACCGTACCTTTATCAGGTAAACACTTTTTTTATTATCGGTTTTTCCCTCTTACTCAAACATGTATTAATCAACCCTAAAACTATATTTTGAAAACTAATTTAAAAACTTTACTTTTCGAAGACTTAAACTGAAAGAATCAAAACCCAAATTCCTCTCAAAGTTTGTATGAATCACGGTAAAGATATAAAATATCGGTAATTTAGGAGCTGGGGTAAGGTTCTCCTCGAAAAATCTTTTCTTCCCTCAGTATCCCAGACTATTTTCCTCGTAACTATGACGAGCAAAAATGTAAAACTACCAATTTAGATGCAGATTGAAATATGGAAGACAACTGATGAAGGTATTAAAGCCCTCTAACTCTTAAGTTTCAGAAGAATTGCCGAAGGAGGAATAGTGAGGTAACTTTCCAAGCAAGAGAAATATACAGCAATTTTTTCACTCACTTTATCTATGAATAAATTTAAGTTTTCCAGACTATTCTGTAGATTGAGGAAATTTTGTCTGGAAGATGATGTCTGGCAAGTTTGTTCAAAGTTTGTTAAATTACCAGGAAAATGTCATCATTTAATTGATTTTCAGAGGAACTAAAACAGTTTTTATAAATAATGAATTATTATCATCATTATTATAATGTTTGGGGTTAACCTGCCTAATATACCAGAAAAGATTATGTAGCGGAAGAACCTAAAAGCCTTACGCGAAAACTGTTCTATCTACGGGTCTCTACATCATCTGAACGCGGAGGACGGTCACCCATCCAATTGCTAAATAGTCTTAACGTCGTTTAACATTACTGATCTAACGGGAAACGGTGCTGCAACTTGGCTATGGCTTAACCCTTATATTTACTTAAAAATAATAATACGTAACCTAAAAATATCAAATCTACATTGAGTAAAAACACTTCTCATAATCTTTTCTACTTGACATAAACATTAATTAATTAATTAATTAATTAATAATTATATTAAAGAAATATTACTTAAAAACTCGTAATTTGTTTCATTGTAATTACTTCAGGTTTATTTTAATTGCTAATTAGTTAATTGCTGGAAAAGAAAAATTACGTTAGAGACTTTTTTCTTTTGTCATTTTAATTTGGGGGGTGGGGAAAGAACGTCCAAAGAGAATACAAGTACGTCCAAAAATAAAGAACGTCTCAGATGACCCATTAAAACAACCAAAAATACTAATAATAATGGTAAAATTCTTATTCGTGTATGCAGATTTTTCTTTACTGACGAGAGAGAGAGATATCTTAAGATCCACCCTGGGCTAGCCCAAGAAGAAAGTAGAAAAACTAGAAATAGCAAATGAAAGATACTGAAAGTTTATACCACGCTTACATTTATCGACGAGTAAAGCTTTCACATAGAAATCGTAGTAATAGTAAAGTATAGAACAGACAAGGGTCTCTCTCTCTCCTCCACCAGCCACTGTTGACAGAAAACAGTGGTGAAAGAAGATTTATAGGAAAGTAGGAAAAAGAATAATGAAGAAAATAGCTTCAGAGTTCATTCACACCATGCGTACACTTACAGTATCTCGTGTACTCAGTTAAGTATGAGAAGACAGCGGAAAATAAAGGATAACATGAATACTAAAGGACTTAATGTAATCTACACCATGCTTTTTTTAAAGGATTTTTTAATTAATTTATTATGTACAAAAAGTCATCATTTCGTCGTTGCATCATAAAATTCTCCGTAGTCTGCCAAAGCCACCGTACGAAAGATTTATTATATATTGCTTCCTTCGCATAGGAATTACCCAGTCAGTATTATGCATTTCTATAAAACACTTATCTAGTTAATTAACAAGGTAGACGAGTGTCTGAGCGTTTTTCTGTAATTGGATGTCTGTCATGTGTATATGTCTGCTAATTCTTTGAATGTCGCGAGTATTCAACTTATATCTTCTGCCATGAAATATGTTTATGTAGCAAGTGATATATTAAGTTGCTTATACTTCGCGGTGTTGTGCCACCACGAGAGCAGAGTAAATCTCTCTCCAGTGAGGAATATCAGTGGAGGGTCCCTATATCTATTCCCGTGTACTTGTCCCTTATGGAGAATGAAAGTGTTTTGTGGGTGATTACCCGTTGTTGCTACGGCCAATTCAAGAGCCCCCCATTTAGAGATGTTCATGAGAGAAGTGATAAAAACAAACGTTTCTTGATGGTTGATCATGTTGTTGGGGCACAATCCACTCAGAGGAGTCTCTCTAAAGTAAGGGGAGGACTAAGTGTAGGAGGAACTTTTTAAACATAAAGGATAGTGATGTAGCGGATGTCATTTTTTTCACATCTGCGGATGCGGATGAGGATGTTTGATTTCAACATCCGCGGATGCGGATGTCTACATTTTCGTTATTTTTTAGGATATATTCGAGATTTGTTGTGTTTAACGTATATAATAAGTTATTATATAGAGAGCTGTAGCTATAATGTAGTATAATTGATTAATTGTACAATAATTGCTGTACTTTTCTCTGAACATATAAAATAATATCAAGCATCTAACTAATATAGAAATCAATTAGTGAATTCGTCTGCAAATAAATTCGTTATATTTTGTTGAGTTTCAGCCACAATTAGAAACCATAATTGTGTTACCAGGATGCTGACGTGAACCCAACTCAAATGCACCCCACCGACCTCTTTCCCCAACCTCCACCCTTAGAGAAAGAGATCTTTAATTAGCTTGATAACTATTTATATTAAGTTTAAAGTTTTATTAGACATATTTATAAATGAGTAATTAAAATAAAGTAAACTAAGATGTTCATCGTTTAATGTTCAAACTTAATTATAGGAAGGTTATGCTTAAGGAACATTAATTTTTCTGCCTTTTCTGCTGCCAGTCTGTTTCTCTTTTCATCATATATTAATCCAGCACTGCTAAATAATCTCTCGCTTGGTACGTTTGTTGGAGGACAGGCTAAATGTTTCCTTGCAAGTTTACTCAAGTATGGATAGATATTCTGCGTATATTTCCACCAACTAATAGGATTGTCACATGCAGCCAGGCGTTTTTCTTGGTGATAGCTCTCGATCATTTTTACTACATCTTTTGACATCGCGTAGGTCTCGTCATTGCTGCTTGACTCAAGAAACTGAGAGACAGATTCTGTGATAGATTTGCTTGTTGAAGGTGTTGGTTCTGTCACTGAAACTTTTATTCTTTTGGTGGGTGGCGAAGCGACAGATTCAAGAGATTGAAGCTCTTCAACTGCTTTGCCAAGTGATGATTTAACTCGTTCTAATGTACTAGGTGAAAATAACTTAGCTTTGTAACGTGGATCTAAGTAGGTTGCAAGAGAGTAACTTCATACAAGAACAGCCTCTCGTCTTGTCGCTTGCATCACTTTTGCGCACAATGAACTAGTTCTATTATTTTATTTTTGTAGAATTTGATAATTTCCGCTTATTAATGACGTTTTATCTCAACGGTCCACATCCGCACGACATCCGCAGTCCAAAGTGCGGATGCGGACGCGAGAAAATGTGCGGATGTTATGCGGATGCGACCTACATCACTAATAAAGGAGCACTGATCCAGAGGGCACCTCCAACTGGCCAGACCTACAGTTTAAGAATTCCCAATGCATAATGGGAAATAATAATGCATAATATACATAATTTTTATTTATCTTACGAAATTTATTTATTTTTATTGCAAAATTTGATATACAATATTTAAAACTAAAGTTTCACTATAACTAACTAGCTTCCATGGAGATGAGTATGACTATTCCGAGGAGGTTTTGATTCCGAAGAGATCTCATCAAGCTTCCCATCATCTGAGAACTCCCAGTTCTCTGAAACCAGACCCGGCCAGCGCTTCCTACTACATTTATTGCAAAAGGGAACATCGCTACTTCTATATAAAACTTTCTCTAGCTAGCCAAGTTAGATATTCCGCGATTTAACTAAAAAGTACTAATAGTCCTACACTATAAACCCAATTAGCGTCCTTAAAATTGAAAACATCTATTCGGAGGTTTTGGCTCCCGAGAGATCCCATCAAGCTTCCCTTCTCTACCAATGAGTTATCATCTGAGAACTCCCAGTGCTCTGATACTAGCCCCGATCAGCTCCTCCTACTATATTTACGACCAAAATGGAACAACATCACCCAACTCTCCTTATAAGCCCCCTTTGTAGGCTTATATTATTCGGAGGTTTTGACTACCGAGCGTTCTCACAATGACAACACTCAGTGCTCTGTAACCAGACCAGACCAAACCAGCGCCTCAAACTACATTTACATCTTTTAAGAGAAATCACTGCTTTTATCTCAATGAATAAATACTATGTACTTACAGAGTAGCCATCCTTTATACGTAATTAACTGTTCGGAGGTTTTGACTCCCGAGAGTTCCCATCAAACTTCCCGTCTCTACCAATGGAGCATCATTTGAGAACTCCCAGTGCTCTGCAACCACACCCGATCAGCACCTCCTTTTACATTTAAAACAAAAAGAAAATCGGCCACTTCCTCTACTAACTAAAAATCACATCCCCAATTTACTCACCCTTTAATACAAATTGATACTACTAAAATACCCATCCAACCTATTCTTAGACATATTAACTGAAGCGCTGGCCATGACCACCGCGGTTAGTTTATGCCACTTTTCGACTATCTTAGGGGTGAAGAACCCCCTCGCAACGTTTGTCTCAAATCTTTTACCCCTAATTTTAAAACCATTGTTTCTCATGTTCCTGTCGTCCAAGTTCAGAAAATGCTCATAATTTACGTTATCAAAACGATTTAAATCTTTGGACATCTGAATTAATTCACCTCTCAAATGACGAATTTCGAGCGCATATAATTCAGCTCTGAGTCTATCTTCGTATGGTTTACCACGTAAGGTTGGAATAAGCTTTATTGCGCGACACTGAACTACTACTACTATTTCTATATCCTTCTTTATATAGGGCGACCAAAACTGTACAGTATATTCTAAATGAGGCGTAACGAGCGACTTGCATAATGGCAAAGCAATATCTTTAGATTTATATTCAAAATTACGAGAAATAAAGCCCTATACTCCATTAGCTTTACTGCTCGCGACTGAACATTGTTTTGAGAACTTTAAATCCTCAGTAACAATGACACCTAAATCTTTTTCTCAGAGAGAGAGAGAGAGAGAGAGAGAGAGAGAGAGAGAGTGAGTGTTAACTGTATAAAGAAAGTCATGTGTAGTACCAAGTCTAAAATACACTTTCCGATATGATTAGTATTACCGCTCTGCAATGCATGAATTGATGATGCAACAGAAATGTGATATGAAAAAGCGACACTCGAAATCTGCCAAATGATGATGGTTACGAGCGGAGATGCCTCACAAATAGTGAGGATAAGGAAGGGTCAAGGAAAAGATGGAAAAAGCACATTTTCATAAGATCACTTTCATAAAACAAGATAATGTTTTACCATGTATCGCAATATATAGTCGACCATGTAAATAAGGTTATTTATAACACACATAAACACACACACTACGTATGTATGTGTATATATATATATATAATTATATATATATATATATATATATATATATATATATACATTTAAACTGCAAACACGCAGTATAATTAACGTAAAGAACGACGCTTGTATAGGAGAATATTCCGCGCAAGATGAGAGCGAGAGAACGAAACAATGAAAAAATGAGGTAACCACAGGGAATCGAACCCGGGATCTTCCGATTGCCAGTCAGATATGATAACCATTACACCACGGGCCTCACTCAATCAAATGCCGTAATTCCTCTACATACGCGCAGAAACCAATGCCTCAAGGGGGCACCTCCCGCATGCCGTACATTATATACATTTAACCGGTGGTTACCTCATTTTTTCATTTGTTTCGTTCTCTCGCTCTCATCTTGCGCGGAATATTCTCCTATACAAGCGTCGTTCTTTACGTTATATATATATATTGTGTGTGTGTGAGAGAGAGAGAGGCGCGCGCGCCTCAGTCTTGTGTGTATACATCATTACGAAGCCATATGATTATCATGATGTCATTAATTTAGTAATTATGTCATCACAAATTGTCTTGATTAGCTTAAAAAAAACTTACGTAAGAAAAGTTGAGAAAATTCGTTGCTCCGAGGTTACTTTATTAGGGTAAGGGCCTCCCCCCTACACAAAAAAAGACCTTTCTAAAAGGAAAATAATTACTCAGTGTGTAACAGGTTTAACAGTCTGACATCTTTATTAAAATGTATAATGCACACTTATTAGGGGTCAATTTACAGGGGGATTACATCTGTTACGTTGATAATGCAATACCAGTATAATTTATGGAACAAGGAACACTTCTGGGAAAATTAAATCCACTACAAGTATTGGTAAATGGCAAATAGTGAAGTTTTTCTTTTTCATGATGGAAACCCAACGTGGGCAACGAGTCACAAGCAGAGAGGCCCCAAAATATAGCTTCCTTCACCAGCCACCAACAAAGCAAATATGCTAAGCAGATAGGACCTAGCTTTGGGACAGGGTCTAAGGTTTAAAGCTAAACTAAGACAGCTACATTCGGAACCTCAATATACGCAAGAAACTCGTTGCATTTACGTCGGATGGGGTATATCAAAGAAAAATGGGTTAACTATTGTATTTTCAGCCAAAATCCAAAACCTAAAGCTCAACCGGCAAATTTGACCGTCGAAGGTACTTGATAACTTTCTCATATATATATATATATATATTGGTTAATAAAAATAATGGAAATTTCAAAGTTTTTTAATTTTTGTGAAGTGTACAGTGTTGAATTTACCTTATGCTAGCACTGCATTTATGTTTATAAGGGTACGTAATAATTCAACTTCACATTATAAAAAAGGCTACGTCGTCGATCAGCGAAGATAAAAGAGTGGTCTGGGTAGTATCTGGATGGGTGACCATCCTCCTCGTCCAGATGATGTAGCGACCCATGGTTTGGATTCCACGTAAAGCTGTAGGTTCCTTCTGTCACATGTTCTTTACTGTTATGAAACAGGTTACCCCCCCCCCCCTCCGACACAAAGCTGCAGCACATTTCCAAAGGGGTATATGATTGTTGGTGCCCGCCTGTCGGTTGTTTAGTTTCTAAGTTTCTAAAACGGCTACAGGAGGTATACTATCTCAAAGGTGATGGATAACAGTAGCATGAAGAACAGAAATCTCCCTCTGAAAACCACAATGGCGGTCGTAAAGTCGACAGACCGTGACAAATGAGTCTTATCATGGTTTGGAGAGAAAGAGTACCAAGAAAACTGGCGCCAAATTTTATGCAGAGTTCTTGGCCCGTTGGTATGACAAAGATTGGTTTCTGAACACTATGATTTATACAGTAGATCTGCACAAACCCTGAGTGCTGTTGTTCTTGGTTCTCTCCTCACAATTCGTGATAAGGCTCGTTTATCACAGTCTGGCAATTTAACGACCGCCGTTCAATTTTTCAGAGGAATTTTTATTTCTATTCTCAATGACGTCATCACCATAGATATAAACAACAATAGATGAGTCATGTTTTCATCCAAATAGGAAGAAAAAGATCTAATTCGTCCGCCATATTTGTACAGGCAAAAAATTAAACTACGGTGGAGATTAACTCAGAACACATTATTTTAAGTATTTAAGAAAAAAACTGTCTTGTATTTGTAGTCTTAATTGTGTTTGACGATCAGTAATGCATAGGAATTCTCACAAAAACTAAAGAAAAATTAATTATGTAGTCATAAATAGACACACCGTAATACGTAATGCGAGGCTTTTTCTGTGCTTAGAGCGAGTGAAAAATGAAAAATATATTATTTATTAAAATATGAAACAGTAGCACACACACACACACACACACACACACACCACACACACCACACACACACACACACACACTTATATAGTTTTCCACGATTCGTTTCGTATGCCAAATAAAAATCTCGACATTCTAAGAGTACGTTTAACTGCATGCCCGAACGTAATTGGGAACATATATGCGCGAGAGAAACTCCTATTGCTTGTTTATTTTACCATTTTATGAAAAACAAAACAATAATTATTACTATTATAATAATAGGCTAATTAGTCCAGGCAATCTAGAGCAAAAATAGCTTCAACCTGGGCAAAATTGCTTCAGAAGCTTTTTAAACTGTTTCCAGCTCAGGAACTATTGCAGAATAACATATCCAAAATCCGACAAAATTGGACCCCGGGAACACCCCCAAAAATTAAATTCAAAATGGCGGACTGGCAGTTTCCTACGAAATACAATAAATTTTAATTTCGCTTTGTAAAGAGAGTTATGACGTTTTTCTTGATCAGTAAAATGTTTTAAAACACATTTTCGTTTCTAAATTAACCTATATGACACTAAAAATTGTATTAGGCGGCTAGTATTAACTATGACGTCACGTAATGTAAATAATATACTGTATGGAGTGTATGTGAGAATGGACATTGCTACATCTTTATAAACTTATTATATACAACTCTTTAATTCCTACTACCCACTATCAAATCTGCGTATTTGTGCTTGTCATTTTCTTTAAAACTGTTATTATGTACTCCTTTTAAATACTGCACACAGTTTATTAATTTGTGTTTTCTGTTTCAGACTGACTCTGTACGGCTGACTCGGTGTGCGTCCGCCTTCAAGAATGCAGACCCCTGAAGAATTGTGCGTGATTTGTAAGGAGAAATTGGACAGCGGACAGAAAGTGGTTCACATCTCGCAAAAAGGAGCAGATGGTATAATGCATCCAGCCGCAGCCGTGGAAGCGATGTTGTTGCAACAGCTGGAATAAGTGTTCACGTTGTATGTAGGAAAAGGTTTACGGATAAAAGACCATTGAAATAAAGAAGCGACAGACCGCAGCCGAGGCAATACCAAGGAAAAGTGCTCGTTTTCATGAATACGCATTTTCCAGTGCTACTCACTGTTTGTTTTGTGATACCTTTGTGGACTTTTTTTTCCAAACACAAACCAAAATCAGAGCATGTCAAATAAGAACTACAGAGTTCTCCGAAACCATAAAAAGGTGCTGTGAAAGCCGCTGCGATGAATGGTCGTTTAATGTAAAAGGCCGTCTGGAGTATTATCTTCGTGATCTTCCTGCTGCAGATTGTGTCTACCATCACACCTGCAGCGTAAATTTTCGAAGTGGAAAAAACATTCCTCGCGCATACTCCTCCGACGATCATGATTCGAAGAAGGGAGACCAACTAATGAAGAGCAACACCAAGCATTCCTTCAGACCTGTGCTTACCTGGAAGAGAATGATGATGAACAACTGTTGATTGGAGACCAAATTTCCAAATGGAGGAATATCTTCAGGAAGTCAGAGCTCTGTCTACGAACGCAGGCACATGAAGAGAAAGCTTTAGACGTTACGAGACAAGATCATAATCTCAGGTGAAAGTGGGAAGGCAGATGTAGTAACACGAGAGAGACAGCTAATGAATTCTTATAGATAATCACAAAAAGTCGAAAGAATGTGATATAGATATAGAGCTACAGAAGATTTACCTAGTAGAAGCTGCTGCAAAAATAATCAGAAGTGATATCAAGTCTGTCGACTCGCCTAGAAAAGATGTGTATCCATCTCCAAATGACATCACTGCAGAAAGTGCTCTTGATTACATTCCCAACAGTCTGAAATTGCTATTATCAAAGCATTTGCGGACAGGATGCTTCAAGAAAATAGGTGCAATTGGGCAGAGCATTATGCAAGCAACCCGTCCTAGAGGATTACTATGTCCACTACAGATCAGTTTGTCGGTTCAGCTACACCACAACTTTAGGTCAAGGTACCTTATTGACGTTCTCCATCAGCGGGTTACTGTTCGTCGTATGCAGAAGTAACAAGATTCGAAAGAACGCGGCGCTGGCAAGTGGGTCTGGCTCTTTTACTGTTGATGAAAACCCTGCAGTCCTTCTAGCAGCAGATAACGTCGATCATGATGTCTGCACTTTGGATGGAAGAATACCTTTCATGGAATGGGTATGATTGCCGCAATAACTCCGAAGATCAAGATCCACCCTTCTATTCACAGGCGTAATGTTGGTGACAATGACATTAAGAAGATTGCAACCGTTGACACTAGGGAATATAGACACGCGAGAAGCATGTTGAGAGGACATCTCATTCCGCGAACTTCCAGTACCCCTGCCACCATAAGTCGACTTAGTCTTCTCTGGCAGATATCTTCAGCAGAAAGATCAGGTCCAAGTTGGTCCGGAACAATGCAGGCAATTCACGGTGGATCAAGTGTCTCACATCCAGTGTGTGGCGTCGATCACGTTCCTTCCCATCATAGATATGTCGCCAACTGACATGACCTGCATATTTTCGACATTACTATATTTGAGCAAGATAGCACGCGATCAAAAAGTCCCATGCATTATTACCTTTGATCAGCCTTTGTTCTGAAAGCTTCCCAATCATCAATGGACAGAGACCTGCAGGACATTGTTTTAATGCTGGGATCATTTCACACACTGATGAATCTTTTGGGAGCAGTCGGTACTCTTATGAATGTTCAGGATTGTCTGAAGTACTTCAAGAAATATACGACCAAATGCCGTGCAACACATGATGTCTGGAAAAGCTGTTTCAAGAGCGATACGTGGTCATATGATAGTAGATGTAGCTCTTAGTACCTTACTAGTCGCAGCGTTTCCCTCGTATGAAGATGGAACTCCTCATGACCTCCATAGGAAGCTTGTGACCTGCTCGACGATGTTATGACCGCCAAACAATCAGTTGAGGATGTGGAATCTTCGAATGCATTGTCTCAGATTGCTACCACTTTGGATGCGAAGAAACTGACCTACAATCTACTTTGCAAACAAGTCAACTCTGGTTGGAATATCAGCGAATGATCAACATTGCACGTTCCTTGATAACAGCAGACAGAACCGGCTCGTGAGATTTGCACTTGCAAGCTATGCTGGAGACCATCCCCATATTGCAGCAGCCGGACATCACAATTACCTGAAATCGATATACCTGTACCTGCAGAAAATGTTAAGTTTGCCTTCTGAAAATCCAGCCGTTAACAAAATGTTCCAGGAAGGTAAGTTTGTGGTAAGAAGAAGCGACAGATTATGGGCCGGACTCGGCACAGACCTGGTGATAGAACAGTACTAATGCGTTCCCTGAAAAGCAGAGGCGGACTGACACGCGAAGTGGATTTACAGACATCCAAAGGACACGTGGCTCTTTTCTATGCCTCTGTGTTCCACTTATAACTTGCAATGCAGGAATACACCGAGTTTTGTTGGAAAGTAGTGAACAGCACAAGGAAATGAGGGGAAGTAGACAAAATCAGGGACAGTAATGACATGAAGAAGTACTTGAACGTCTGGAATCCTTATCCCCATTCCATTCTACCTCGGGTCTCTGCAACATTGTAACAGGGCTAACTGCTGATCCTGGAGTTAACGTTCATCAATTGCATTCAATCGGTACGAACATTGTCGTAAAAATGATTGGGAAACAAGCCTTTACATATTCTGCCAAAAGATCTGACAAAGTGAAAACACTAGGATCTGCTTCTGCCGTTGTGATCACTGATGCTTCAGATATAGAAGTAGATCCTGCACTACTGTTTCAGAGAATGATGACTGTTGCCACTGGCGGAGACATGAATCTTGAAGATGTCATATGTTACGAACTGTGTGCATATCCTCCTGCATTGTTCGAATCACGAAGTATCTTGAGGAAACCCGATAAGTCTCAGCTAGCTCATGCAATAATCAAATACACTGACACTTTACGCATGGAAGAAGTTCAGAAATTCAGTGCACAGACCAGTACGTATTGGATGGTGGATCTCTACTACATCGTGTTTCCTGGCGTCAAGATGAAACATATGACAGCATCGCCAACTCATATGCCGATTTCACTCTGAAAACATATGGAAAAGCAATCATTGTTTTTGATGGCTACAGCAGCTCTCCTACGATCAAGGACATGACCCACAGAAGACGCAGCACCAAGACAAGCAGAAATGTGAATCTCAGTCCAAGCATGAAGTTTGTTGGCCAGAAGGAACACTTCTTGGCTAATGAAAACAACAAGCAAGCATTTATTTCCCTCGTAGGTGAGATGTTGAAGAAGCACGGGTGTACTGTTCACAACGCAGATGGGGATGCTGATGTGGACATCGTTCGTGCAGCAGTTTCCTCATCAGAAAATGCAACTACAACAGTAATAGGGAAGACACCGACTTGCTGATTCTCCTTCTGTACCATGCCAAGGACAGTGGTTTCAAGTTGTACTATCACAGCGATATAAGACGGGCCATCTCCTAATCCGTGTATGATATTCTCAGCATTCAATCATTGTTAGGCAATGACATCTGCAAGTATCTCCTGTTTTGTGCATGCTTTCACGGGCTGTGATAGCACATCCAGAATTTTTTCGATCGTAAAGCCAAAGCATTCGACACACTGATGAAGGTGGCTGAACTCCGTTCAGTTGCAAATACATTCTGTTCTGATTGTTGCCAACACTCTGACATTGAAGCCGCTGGAAGAAAGGCAATGCTTCTGTTGTATGGCTGCAAAACACTTGAATCCACTAACGCACTACGTCATCGAATGTTAGTTGAAAAGGTAGTTACAGCTAAATCTTTTGTTACACCCGAACGTTTGCCACCTACCGATGCGTCCACAAAGTACCACAGCTTTCGCACATACTTTCAAATACTAATCTGGAAGTCTACAGAGAGAAGATCGATGCAGAACAGTGGGGTTGGTATGTAAAGAATAATTCTTACTACTACCCTACAGCCTGCGACAAGCCACCAGCTCCAAATTATCTACTCAACTGATCCGCTGCTCCTGCAAGACGAATGTGCTACTTCAAGATGTGGATGCAAGCGTAATGGAATGCCCTGTTCAGCCGCTTGTGGCGAGTGCCAAATCAGTGGTTGCGATAACACCCAAGTACCGGTAATCTATCCGATGATAGTGATGAAGAGGATTAATTTCTGTATGTTGTGTGACACAGGTATCACTTCTTCTGTAATGAACATAACTGAAACTGGGAAAAAAATAATTGTTGTATTATTGATTATAAAATCTGTAAAAAGCTATATAACATTATATTTGCGTAATAACTGGTTGTGTTGTATATTGTTGAATTATTTAAAACATTACAACTGAAAGAAAAAGAATCAAATGTATCTCTATAAATAAAAGCGTAAATTATATTATTTTTTTTTTCGTAGGAAACATCCAGTCCGCCATTTTGAATTTCATTTTTGGGGGTGTTCCCGGGGTCCAATTTTGTCGGATTTTGGATATGTTATTCGGCAATGGTTCCTGAGCTGGAAACAGTTTAGAAAGCTTCTGAAGCAATTTTGCCCAGGTCTAACTACAAATTGCCTGGACTAAATATAATTATACCAATAAAAACTGGTCAAAAAGTAAAGAAGTCCAGTATTGCACGCACACACACACACACACACACACACACACACACACCATTTGCTTTGCTACATGTTGATGGTAGAAACCCGAAGGAGACATGTCGGTTGTTCCATGAACGACATTCTGAAGGGTGTCGTTCATGGAATAATCGACATACCTTTTTACCTCTCTGACAAACAATTTCTACCTTCTCTTGAGCTGTCTGGTCACCTACAGTATATTTTCAATCATCTGAAATCTAAATTAAAAAAAAATATTAACGCAAAATACCCATGAAAAGGGACATGATATACCATATATATTATATATGTTATACCTGTTGTAATTTATAATCGAAGTAAAGCCGCGCCCTGATGACTGTTATGTTTATATAATTTCATTCATTCAATAAATAATTCCAAGCTATGTATGACTCGTTTCCTTCCAAACGGAATTCATACGCAGTGACGCAGACGGTTTCTTTGATTTCACTTTGGAAAACCAGTTGTTAAGAAGCTCGGTTCTACAGTGTTCTCAGGTGACGTCAACCGCTTGCGTGATGGCGTAGCCAGGTTCAGTTCCTTTGACTATATAAAAAGGGGATCAGCGCCCTTAAGGCAGATCCCTGGAGGAGGGTCTCCGGGCTGAAAGGGTTTTCGGTCCGTTAACGGGAATTGTTTTTGGAAATTGGAAGAATTATGGGGTTTCAATTTAAGTCTGACTGTATAGAGAAAGAACAGTAGCTTAGAATTGATTCATATAAGCTTGGGGACTCAGAACGGACAAGGGTGTCGTATAGGGGCCTCTGGCTTATTTCATAGCTTATAATGAAGAAAAAGTAACTATTATAATTATGAAACTTTTATTATTATGATTAACCCTCTCTGTGTAAAAAGAAACATTTGATTCACTCCAATCAATTATATTTATCTCGCCTATATTCAAATTAAAAATCGTGTAAGCCGTTGTGTTTATTTTCTACTTTTTGGACTTTGATAACTGGCAAAAAGAAAATCGCGGGCCCACACAGTACTCCGCGATTGTAGGAATATGAAGAGTAAACTATTTTTGCATTCAGGAGTGCTAAAGTAATACCCTCTCTCGAGTAACATCCTGACATTGCCCGAACTCGGGGAGAGGCGTTATTACATACACATATTATATATACACACACACACACACACACATTATATATATATATATATAGATATATATATATATATATATATATTGCGCCTCGGTGGTGTAGTGGTTAACGTCGCTGACTACGAATCCATCGGCCCGGGATCGAGACCCGGTGACGGCAGCAGGCGCGCAGCAAAACCCAGTTGTTCATTCTTCCACACAATAAAGAAAGTGGTTGGTAGATTGATTCGTAGTCAGCGACGCTAACCACTACATCACCGAGGCGCATATATATATACACACACACACACACACACACCACACTGCTTTTTTGTGACGGTACGCGCCGGTACGACGTACCGGCACCTTTTTTTCAGAGCGACGTTGACACACGTCCGCTCAAATAAATTAACGTTCCCATCTCCACTGCCTCATTTGGCGGGAACAAAAAATTCACATGACAATTCGTTGGCTAACGTCACATGACTACTCCACCCTCCCTCCGCTCCCGCCAAATGAGTCGAGGACGACGCTTAGCTGTCGACACCAGCAGCAAGGAACGAAGTCGGAACGTTTTGTCGGACGAAAACTTGATGAAAATTTGGAATTTTCTTTGAAACTCTAATTTTGGCGTTTTCATTTTTTAATTCTTTGGAATTCAAAGTAATAAAAGGCGTCTATAAATATTAAACATTCCGATTTTTATTATGTATTTTTTGATTTTTATTATCAAATTTTTTATTAAATGGTCATCACAAATTCAATGGAGAAGGAGCAGGGGGCGCAGGAAGAGGGGAGGGGTTGGAGAGGAATTTTACAATTTATCAAGATATGAGTACCGGCACTTTTTTTTTTTTACAAAAAAAGCATATATATATATATATATATATATATATATATATATATATATATAACTTGACCTTCGTCAGAATGAACAGTTCGGGCGGAAGCAAACCAAAGGTTGTGTATATATATATATATATATATATATAATATAAATAAAATGGAACACTATTAATTCGTAATTTATAAACAATAAAACTGAGTAAATAAACACATATTCAAAGAAACAATTAAGTTCAACTATAAATGAAACCAAGCATCTCATATTTTTTATATATCCCATTTGCACCCAATACAGCAATCATTCTTCGTGGCAGTGAATCAGTCAGTGGCAGTGAATCAGCTGTTCTGCTCTGTATTACTTCCCATAAATCGGTAAAATTGAAAGGATTGCGCTTTTTCCTTTTCAGATTTAAACAATGTCCATAAATATTTAATTGGATTCAGATCAGGTGACCGCGGAGACCATCCCATGATGGTCAGCACATTCTCTTCTTTTTATGCTTCCACTAATTCATGTAATGGTTAACTGGACTTGTGTGTTTTGGGTCATTATCTTGTCGTAAAATGAAGGTTTGAATCGTTAGGCATTGACCACTTGGAATGCTATCGTTCTTTCTTCATGGTATCATTGACTTTTACAATGTCTTGAGTGTCATACCTACTGAAACAACTCCATACTATTATGGGATCCTCCATCATGCCTCACAAAGTTTATTCACTGCAAGACCAATTTTCCATTGAACATTCGCCTCATGCTCTGTGTGTGTGTGTGTGTGTGTGTGTGTGTGTGTGTGCAAAACAAATCCACTTTTGACTCATTAGTAACCAGGGCTCCTTACCAGTCTTCAGCTATTAGTTTGTGCTCAAACTGGTCGGCGCTTCATCAAGAAATTGAATACATAAGAAATTTCTTTATAACTAATTTCTGTCCTTTCACTATAAAGTTTTAAATAAGTTCCTACAAAACATGTATCAACCCAGAGGATCTGTACCATTTGTCCTTAAGTTAGACATTTATCCTGAGATCAACAAATCTGAAAGTTTTTACCTTATTAAAAATAGTTACTCAATAACTCTTTCCCACACAATTAACTCTGTCTATAAAGAACATTCCACGGCACAAAAAGACAATTACCAAAACACACCAGTTTGTCTTTATCTGTATTCATGTGCTGGCTGTATGACCAGCTATGTAGGATAGACGATCCCACAATTGAAGCAAACGGTAGATATACAGAGTTGCGTTTCATACAACCGGCTGACCCTTGTCCAAACCGAAATATTCTGCCATACGTAATCCAACATCTATTTATAACTTCACATTACTTGCTAATCATTCATTTTAAACAAATCTTAACACTTTAAGCCCTGAATGTTTTGTAGGGTTAAGTTATGAATGCTTGTATTTGAAACGTTAGCAATTTGTACCGTCAGTCCTTAAAGGGTTAAAACTTTGGAGTTTTTGTTGACTCATCTCCTCAAACTCTCTCCAGTTAAATGAACCATCATCAACAACAAAACTGTACAGTTTAGGAATCATTTAATTACAATCAACTACATTATGCAACAAATCCCAAACGACTACGTCTTATTGTATATCAAGGTCTAGCTTGTCCCATGTGCTAGATTACTTAGTTAATATGGTTGGATTTAAAAAAAGTGTTCAGGATCGACCTGCGTTCGACACCTCTGCAGCATTCTGCCTAGCTTGGGGGATTTGATGAAGGAGAGAGTTGCTTTCAACTTTCATCCTACTTCATAGCCAACTACGCATTGGCCGGCCAGCGACTTTATACAGGAACTTATCAAGTTGGCGTCTGAAGGGAGTTAGGGTGCTGGTGAGCACGTTATAAAGTTTTGGATCTCGTATTTCCGAGGGTATTTTTCATTCTCGTTTTCATGGTCCCCTGTCCCACCGCAGCTGGGATAGTAAACAGTCTACCCGTTCTCTCGCTCTAGTATGTTTATCTCATTTCTAAAGTTTAGTACACATTCCTCGAGTGTTTTTTCCTATGTATTAGTGTAATATTGTGTATCACTCACGTCTTCTTTCCAAGATTTTCAGGGATTGCAGTCGTGACCAGTTGTCTTCATCTTCGTTTTCTTTACCTTAATAAATGTCCTTTGTATAGCTTCTATATTTGCAATGTCTCGTTTTCTGTATATGGGTTTATGAGTACTGGCTTATGAGTACTGAGCAACACTCAATTATTGGTAGGACTAAACTTTTCCATACTTTTAGCACGCTATTTACTTTCCTGTTATGGTAGTTCCCCCATATAATTTCCATTTCTAGCTGTTGTAATTTTAATGTTATAATGTTCTCTGAATTCTGCAGTCCACTATATTATTACTCGAAGTTCTACGTTATCTGTTTATCTTAGTGTTTTGTACCCCTGTATCTTGTAGCTCCTTGTTGTTACCATATCTTATGAGTTGGATTTTTTCTTCGTTCGACTTCATATTGTTGTCTTTCGCTCACCTGAATAATGTTTCGGTGTCATTTTTTAATTTTTCTCTCATCTTCATTTCATATAATGCACACAAGGTTTAGATCAGAACTGCCCCTGTCTCCATGTTGAGTATTGCAGTATGTTTTGGGGTGTTTTCTTGCTGGAAGATGAATCCTTTCTCGATTAAACGAACTCCAGTAGACAGTGCAAGCTAAGCCAGATTCCTCTGATAGTACATTTCATTCATAGTTCCACTGATTTTTACGAGATCATACCCACTCCAGCTGAACTAGAGCAACCCCGCACCATACTAGAATGACCACAACGTTTCATTTTTTGCTGATGCGTTTAGTTTGAAACCATCTCAAAACCTACGTCTTTCATTTCCGAAAAGTTTGGTTTTTGTCTCATCACACCCCACAATTTCTTCCCTTCGTCAAACCAGTTTTGATTTTCCTTTGCAAATTTAATCTTTTTTTTTTATTCGCTTTACCAATACTTTCTGACATCAACTTGTTGCAGCATGCATTTTTGAAGGTTTCTTTTCACTGAGGAAATGACTACAGGAATTCTATGGTCCTGGAGCTGTTTTATGGGGGTCTGCTAAAGAGAGTCTCGCTAATGCAAGACTGGTTTGTAGAGCTATTCTAGGCCAACTTTGCTTGCTACGAGTAGCTAAAGTGCCATCTTCCTGCATCCGCAGGAAACCATTTCTATTATTTTGGATATTTAGAGATCCATTGCGATTTCTCTTTGGCTGTAGCTAAGTTTATTGAAAGAGACCACTTGGGGCTCTTAATTCATCACCTCATGGATTACACCAGTATACAAATGAAAAAAAAATTCTGTTTCTTTGAAAATAGGTGGAATGATACAATTTTGGGGTACTGATTCTAAATCTGGTATCAATTGTTTGCTATCACATCAGATTTTCTCACAAAATCAACAACAAAACTTTGATTTAATGCGCGTAATATAAACGTAATAATAGATGAAACATTTAGAAATAAATTAAAAACTTTCAACTTCACACCAAAATAATTTTATTTATTTAAATCTGAGTAAAAGAAGAGTAATACAGGGTGTCCCAGAATTAACTATCTATTTCAATGAAATCGGACAAATTTTTAAAAACACACTTTTATTTATGTTTATCATGTTTAATGTGTTAAAAATGTATAAATTTCTAAATTTTTTTCATAATTTTATTTTCATAATTTTTTCATAGTTTTTCAGTTTTATTTTTAGAATGGCAAAGAGACTCTCCAAAAGTTAACGTGTGGCTTGGAATGACCAAATCCAAAATTTATGGCCCATTCTTTGCGGAGGCAACTGTAACAGGTACCGTCTACCTTGATATGCTTCAGCAGTTTCTCGAACCACAGCTTCTTGATGATGGCATTCTTGATAATGTTGTGTTTCAACAAGATGGAGCACCATGTCATTATGCTCTAATTGTTCGAGAATACCTTAACAGACGCCTTCCGAATCGGTGGATTGGACGTGGAGGACCTCGACCTTGGCCTCCGCGTTCTCCGGATTTGACACCCCTGGATTTCTTTGCATGGGGTTTCATAAAAACAAAGGTTTATCGCCAAAAGATCAAGAGTTTAGCTGAACTTAAAGAACGCATCCAGTTGGCAGTGCGGGAGATAACACCTGAAATGCTTCAAAATGTGTTTCGCAGCGCTGAGGATAGATTTGAAATTTGCAGAGATACAGACGGTGCACATGTTGAAACTTCTCAATAAAGTTTTGACTTATGATTTATAAATCTATTTGTTTTTGTATCATAATTTAGTAATAAACACAAAATTATGTCAGTTTTTATTAAATTTGTCCGATTTCATTGAAATAGATAGTTAATTCTGGGACACCCTGTACAATAAAATTCACAGAAAGAATCATTTTAGACTACTTTTCTTTGGCTATATACATCATCAAATTTGGGTGAATTTCCTCTTTTTAGGTGTCTTTTTGAAATTTGGTTCGGAAACATCTCTCTTCAAGCACCAACCATAGTCACCCATCATAGTGACATTCCATCTTCCTTGATATCGTTTTACCATGTTTTTTATTTCTTGATGGAATTTTTCAACCTGCTCTTCACTAACCACTCTAAGGTTCTCAGGGAAGTACTCCAAGGGGATGTGAAGGAAGTGCACCAAGTTGCAACCAAGTTTTTCATAGCATTTCAACATGTGGCTAACAACTGTTTCTATAGTCTTTGTCTTTATGGTTTCCTGGAAAATTTTCAACAACATTTTTTAATGCTATCCAAGCCACTTTCTCCACATTTGACACTGAATCAAAGAAGTTGTCAATCTTTCATTAGTTTCCGTATTTGAGAGCTATCGAACACCCCAGCTTTTATTTTCTCTTCACTTAGAGAAAAGAATTGGTCAGAAATGTATTTGAAACAGTTGCCATCTTTATCCAAAGCCTTTACAAATTGCTTCATTAGCCCCAGTTTAATGTGTAATGGTGGTAGCAACACTTTTGCAGGCGTCATAAGAGGTTCGTCGGTAACATTTTTGCTGCCTGGTGTTAAGTTAGTTCTTTGGAGCCAATCCTTCTTTACCCAATGATCAGCCTTTGCTTTGCTGTCCCACTCAAATATGAAGCAAGGCATCTATGTCCAGATTGTTGGCCAAGAAGCATGATATCATCTTCAAATCTCCACAAATGATCCAATTATGATCACTATATTTTATTTTATCTAGAAGGAATTTCGTGTTTTCATAATTTTCTTTCATGTGGACAGTGGCCAATGGTGATAGATGTTAGTTGATTGCCATTATGCAGCAAAAGAGCTTTTAGACTTGACTTTGTACTGTCAATGAACAATCTCCACTCTTTTGGATCATAGTCTATGCCCATAGTACTCATAAGACCAGGTACTCGTATGTCACTACAGAATACTAGAGAACCATTCATAGAGAAGAATTAAACAAATTCTTGTTCTCTGCTCCTGTACCAGGAATATGAAGTTCCAGCAGCCAGTAAATTTCTTTCACTTAGCCTGGTCCCAAGAAATGGTCAGTGTCTTTCGGTAGGTCAAGATCTCGTACAAGATCATTCCGTTCTGCCTGAGTGAATAACTGTGGATCTTTAGAACTCTTCATCAAGTTGAACGTCATTGCGATCGCTAAGTTCTGTATCAGATTCAGAAACTTCAAGTTCTTTGGGGCATGCAGGAATGGGAACATCATCACTGTGTGGAACAGGACGGATGGCAGATGGCAATGATGGATACACAATGGATGATTTATTCTTGGAGCTGAATCCCTTCATATTACACAAACAGAAATAACAAGTCTTGGGTATGATCTTTGGGCTCACCCCAAACCATAGGTATCCAAAAGGTAAGGACTTCCTTTTGCCTTGAACCCATTACCTCAAATTCTCCACACACATGATCGGTATACACTATGCGGAGCCCATAACTTATCCTGATCACCAAGCTTTACACGGAAATAAACGAGATATGATTTTCTTACAAATTCCGTGATATTCTGCCTTTGCTTTACCGGTTGGAAATTACCACATATATAACAAAACAAATCTGGTGGTTCTTGCAAGAACGGGACTTAGACATTGTTGGTGAAGTGAATCCGTGAATCTTTGAGGTGAATTCATGAATGCCTGAAGTAAATCTGCGAATCCGTGACTTTGCACAATTATATAATCTGAAACAGGAAATCAAAACTTAATGAAAAACAAACAAATTATTGTTTTAGCAGGCAAGAAATGAGGCTTTCTACTTCATAGAATGAAGTATATTTGAGCTTATATATATATGCAATATGCATGCTGGTCCAAATAATGATTGCCTAATTCTGGAGAACAGTGATGTGATGGATATAAACAAAAATAGTTTTCTGTAATCTTATACGGTAGGGACTAAAAAAATAAAATAGAGTTTTGAAACAGCATTTTACTTGGATACTGGTGTTATCAGAGATTTTCCTAGATTATATGCAAAAGATAAGACGGCCGTCAATCAAATGATGCTTATTCCTTTTTGACACATGTACAGTATGTCGTGACATAGGTATGAAAACAATGAAGGAGGAGTAATAAATTCTATACAACAAATGTAAGGGTCCTACAAAGCTTACAAAGCTGCTGAACTGAAATTATAGGCTGCACAAAAGATAATTCACTGGGCTGCTCCATATCATATGAACGCTAATAAAAAATAACTAGTTCGTTTGCAGATAAAAGGTTTTTGCTCAAAAGATTGGTATGCGTGGAACTATATGTAAACTATCTCATATTCAAATGGTTTGTTCTCTCTGTCCTAGCTATATACAAGTTTCTATGGATGAAATAGACTTAATTCGCTTTTCATTCGTAATAAATAAATAAACAAAAAATAAATATGTGTGTATATATAATATTCATTTTAACGAGTTATATAAATTATTCAAGGCAAAACGCAGGAAATATGAAAATTTATAAAGACCATTATAAATTTTCATTTTCCTCTGGTTTTCTTTGCATAATTTATTTGCACGCGTTAAAGTACAGTATATAGATATATAGATAGAGATATATATAGATAGAGATATATATAGATAGAGATATATATAGATAGAGATATATATAGATAGAGATATATATAGATAGAGATATATATAGATAGAGATATATATAGATAGAGATATATATAGATAGAGATATAGATAGATAGAGATATAGATAGATAGAGATATATATAGATAGAGATATATATAGATAGAGATATAGATAGATAGAGATATAGATAGATAGAGATATAGATAGATAGAGATATAGATAGATAGAGATATAGATAGATAGAGATATAGATAGATAGAGATATAGATAGATAGAGATATAGATAGATAGAGATAGAGATAGATAGAGATATAGATAGATATAGATAGATAGAGATAGAGATAGATAGAGATAGAGATAGATAGAGATAGATAGAGATAGAGATAGATAGAGATAGAGATAGATAGAGATAGAGATAGATAGAGATAGAGATAGAGATATAGATATATATATATATATATAGATATATATATATATATATATATATATATATATATATATATATATATATATATATATGTAAAAATGAACAACGAATAATCCATATTCATTTTTACATAAGAACCAAAATCGCTTAACGCGAATTTGGATAATAATTTTACTTGTAGCTTCCTATTTTTGTTCGTGTCACAACCCTACGATCTACCATATCTATGGTTTAGTCGTATCCATTTTCCATTTGTTATAGAAGTTATTATAATTAATTATGAATTGTCTTGCATCTCACCCTCGACCCTAGATTATGCATACACATTGCATGTAACAGGATTGGAACCCGTAGTTGTACTTCTTAGTCATTACTACCCACTCTTTGTCTCTAATTCGTTCTTGTAAATCTTCCTAATAATGATTTGTACTATACGTAAAAATTCAATAACTATGACGTCACATTTTCCCGTCATTTATTTCCCTTCATCATATATCTAGTATTCAATGTATGAAAATTCTTTAACATCATAATAAAAACTGTACACTCTATAGAAGTCATTATTTATGTTATGTAGTATAAATATAACTATTATTCGACCATATACCCCGCCCCCATACGTCCATATCTTATCTTGACCATTATCGTATGTCAATTTTATTAAATATTCATTTTGCTATGAAACGCCAAACTTTAGGCCTTCGTTCGATAAAGCAAAAATACGTTCTCGTATTGTTTTTTTTTATTATTTTTTTTTATTATTTTTTTTCGAGTGCGTTCACCCCTCAAGATATTCATAAATGCTTAGTAAGATCAAATTCCGCTCACTACGACAGATTCGAACGCCTCAAAGATAAAATATCTCCTTTCGCTCTGATTTCAAATTTATAACATATTATAACATATTATGTTGTATATAAATCCAAACCATATGTGCCCATGTACTTTGTATTATATTTCTAACATCTTAATTGTCTATTAATATGAAACACTGTAAAAACAAAACAAAGTTATAGTAACTGTTTAATTGTAATCAACTGTAATACTTTAATTTAATATAACGTAATGTACTTTAATGAAACTGTAATTAATAATAACTTGTAATGTACTTCATTGAAACTGTAATTAAATGTAATGATTTAATTTATAATGTAAGAATGTACTTTAAGTAGAACTTTAATGGACAATCATAAGCGAATGTGAAGTAATCCATAATTGTAATCGTAATTGTAATGAACCAAAATTAATACGTACTCAATTGTGTACTTAAATTGTACTTATCTGTACTATTACGAAATGATATCGCCTTCATAAATGTAGACTCGGCAAAAAATATACGATTAGTTTTTATTTTTATTTTTTTTTTTAAAAAGATTGGAATCTTTCAAACATCTGATCATGTGTTTAAAAAGGGGGGAACTTAACCTTCGACTGTCTTCCCCCAAACATTTAAGTTTATATTATACATGTAATTGTAAAATTAAGGCACTTCAATTAAGTCACTTCATATTAGCACTTCATTCCGGCACTTCATTACGAGCCTCCTTTGTTAGCAGCCTTGCTGCGAGGAGGGGGCAGAGGCCCCTTGCCTCCTTAACCTTTTTTAGATTCCGGCCTGAGCCATGGTCGAAAGAGGTCGAACCTCTACCCCTGTAAAATTCAGACCACTACCTGTAAATTTTTAAGAAGAAAATTACAGTAAGAGAAACTTTTTATTTTCCCCTTCGAGCTGTGCTCTCTTCAGAAGAACTTAGTCAGTAAAGTCGATAATTTTAGTATCAGAGAAAGTATCAGTATTATAGAAAGAGAAGAATTAAAAATTGGCGACCCTTTGCCCAAATTAAGAGAGAACCCAAGCACCATAGAAGATATTGGCATAACAGTCTGGCGAGTCTGTAGCCAAGAGTTTAACCAGAGGCGACCGAAAAGAATTAGAATGTTATAGAAGAAATATCCGTTGCTTGCCTCCTAACTAGAACCCCCGTCGATCCGAACCACCCCAGGGCCATAGACGGAGGGGTTAACAAACATATAGATATATATATATATATATATATAGATATATATATATAGATATATATATATAGATATATATATAGAGATATATATATATATATAGATATATAGATATATATAGATATATAGATATATATATATAGATATATATATAGATATATATATATAGATATAGATATTATAGATATAGATATATATAGATATAGATATATATATATAGATAGATATATAGATATATAGATATATATATTAGATATATAGATATTATATATATTAGATATATAGATTATATATATATATATGTATAGATATATATATATGTATATATATATATATGTATAGATATATATATAGATATATATATATATATGTTAACCCCTCCGTCTATGGCCCTGAGTCGGTTCGGAATCGACGGGGGTTCTGGTCAGGAGGCTGCAACGGATATTTCTTCTATAACATTTTAATTCTTTTCGGTCGCCTCTTGTTAAACTCTTGGCTACAGACTCGCCAGACTGTTATGCCAATATCTTACTTAACTGACTAAGTTCTGAAGAGAGCACGGCTCGAAAGGAAAAATAAAAAGTTTATCTTACGGTAATTTACTTCTTAAAAATATACAGGTACTGCTCTGAATTTACAGGGGTAGAGATTCGACCATGGCTCAGGCCGGAATCTAAAAATATTAAGAAGGCAAGGGGCCTCTGCCCCCTCCCCGCAGCGAGGCTGCTAACAAGGGAGTCCTAATGAGGTGCTAATATGAAGTGACTTAATGAAGAAGTCCAATGAAGAAGTGCATGTATAATATAAACTTAAATGTTTGGGGGGAAGACAGTCGAAGGTTAAGTTTCCCCCTTTTAAACACATGATCAGATGGTTTGAAAAATTTCAACTAAAAATAATAAAAAAAATAAAAATAAAAACTAATCGTATTTTTCGCCGTCTACATTTATGAAGGCGATATCATTTCGTAATAGTACACATAAGTACAAATTAAGTACACGACTGAGTACGTATTAATTTTGGTTCATTACAATTACGATTACAATTATGGATTACTTCATATTCACTTATTGTTTAATTACAGTTCTATTAAAGTACATTCTTACATTATAAATTAAATCATTACATTTAATTACAGTTTCAATGAAGTACATTACAAGTTATTATTAATTACAGTTTCATTAAAGTACATTACGTTATATTAAATTAAAGTATTACAGTTAATTACAATTTTGGCAATTTGTTAATTGACATTTAATACTGAAGTAATCTGAATAGTAATACAATTTAAATAATGGAGAGTTCTCCGTTGTTCTATAATTTACAGGGATTAACAACAATGTTATATATTTATAGTTAACAATAATTACGCCAAATTATGTCAAATATTATTAGAAGAATGGTTGGTTATTATAGTTTGAAAGTCTAATTAGCCAGCGATGAGGAAAGCGGAGAAACAATACGGTGTACTTTTCATTTGAAAGTACACGGACATTAATGATAACGTAACACATAAGTAACGGAATTTGAATGACAATTAGGTAGTAGTAGTAAGTACAGGTAATGAGAACGTGGATAACTATGTGCCTAAGTAGATAATAACCAGTAGCCTGGCAGGGAACAATATGGTATATTATAATAATATAACATCACATCTTAACGTTATAAATTGGTAGCAGAGGCAAGAGAGAAGAATTCGAATTCAGAGGCTCGCTTTTGACGACGTAATCGGAATTCGAACCTTCGTCTCAGCAATAATAAACAACTTGCGAGAGGTGAAATAATAAAAGAAAATAAAACGTAAAAAGAATACATGTACGTAATCATGATCGTCAATAGACATGTACGACTGCACACAGTAGTGTACACATCATTCGTCACACAATAGGTTGTGTGCGTAATATAGACACGAGTAAACATAGACTGATAAGTTGATAGGGCATAAGTAGACAATAGGTAGATGAATGAATAATAAAATTAATAAAGGATAGCGGTCAAGAAAGAACATGAATGTAAGAATGAGTATGGTTGAATAATGATATTTATACTACATAACACCACAACATTATTACTAAAGAATTTACCATACATTGAATACGGAAGATGTCCAAATACTAAGAACGTGATTCAGTGTACAAAGTATGGGAAACGTAAAGAGAACAAAGTTATTTTGTGACGTCATAGTGTATAAGTCATTATTAGAAAAGATGAATTAGAGAAATACAGTAATGAATAAAGCAGTATAAATCGAAATTCTATCCAAAACTCGCTTAGGCGATTTTGGTTTCTTATGTAAAAATGAACATTCAAACATAAAACTATAAGAACATAAGTACTGCATGAAGACAATGAATCCATATAATGATGGTGTAGGAATTGTTCATTGTTCACTTTTTACATATATAGGGTGGCGCAAAAGTCGCGCATCATAGGAATTTTCAGTGTTGACTATAATATATTATTTTTTTCTTTTAGGTGGGGGATGGCTGCAAAATTAACAATAGACGAGATGGCGAGCTTGGTTTTAATGTATGAAATACCAGGTGCAACAAATCGATGAGTCGGTATAGAATTTAAATTCTCTACCGATTCATCGATTTGTTGCACCTGGTATTCCATACATTAAACCCAAGCTCACCCTCTCGTCTATTGTTAATTTCGCAGCCATCCCCTCCCTAAAAGAAAAAAAATAATATATTATATTCAACACTGAAAATTCCTATGATGCGGAACTTTTGCGCCACCCTGTATATATACCGTTTGAGTTGAACACCAAATTTGCGTAAAATAAAGAGGAACAGCAAAGGCGAACGTGACTCTTTATTCATTTTCATATTTCATTTTGAGTTCTTCGAGGAAAGTGAAGACTAAAGACGAATCCTCTGAATTTATTTTAGGATTCACTTCATGATGGAACGGATTCTTAAGTTTGAAAAGGAGGTCAAGGCTGCAGCTTCGATAAAGTTTCATGAGAAATCCCCATTAGAACGATAGGAGTCTTCATTCCCCTTCCCCGTTACTATTTCTTGATTTAGGAATGGATCGTTTGGGGTTAGGACGTCTCGTCGGTTGTGATCGAGGACTGCAGCATGCTGCGGGAAATCTTTGGGCATGCCCGTATTGTGGATATTGTTTTAGGGAGGGGTGTATTTTCCCTTTTTTAGTGTTTTTTTCTAACAAATTCATTTCGTATTTACGATATCTGCATCTTCTTCAGTTTTAGCGATTAAAAAAGAATATTTTGGCAACCGTCTTAGCTTAAAACGAGTTCATTAATTTTAAGTGTCAGCCACGCATCCTCATGACGTGGCCAGGGCGGGGAGAGCATGGGAGGGGGGGGGGGGTTGAATAGGGAAGGGTTGGGTATCCCATAAAATGAACATTGCTATTGATGCGAGATACATAAACCGGACCTGAATTTGTTTATTTTTATTATTTCTTGTTTTATTTGAAAATTAATTTTGCTTTTTTCTGAGAAATACTTCGAGTAGAAATTACTTACATTTACGCATGAATAATTTCTTATAATAATTTCTTATAATAATTATTTTATTATTTTTTTTTTTATCTTTAGTTTTACGAGTCCGTGAAAAATTTAAAACAATTTACCTGTTTTTTTGCTTAAAATGACAATTAATTATTTTCCGATAACAAAATACTGTAGATACGTTAAGGGAAATTGTTATAAGCTGACATTTTCCTTATGTGGGTTTAGGGTAATTTGATTAGTGCTTAATTTTAAGGGGTCTGTGATCAGGATCTTCACTTTTGGTCTAATTTCATACTGGTAAAAATTTACTTTTAATTCATTGACCGTTTAAATCGAACAACGGGCTTTATCTGAGGGGACCGACGAATTAACTTGCCTTTAGAAACACACCATAACAAAAGACTCGAACGGATTCATCCATTCAATCGGGTATACGAACCAAACTTGTTTATTGATTTCTCTAATCTCGAGTGAAGGGGTTTTGGGTGTTCGTGTAAAGCTTTTTTCTTTGTTTGTTTTAAAAATGTATTGGATTGAGCCAACGTTATATTTGTTTTTGTATCATGCAAAGGACAGCATAAAACCAAAAGACTGAAATACAAGAGTATGTATAAAACATCAGTTCTCTAATTTGAAATACATCAACTTGGGAATGTGACACAGTTTACACTAAAATAACTATAATGTTCAGTTTCGGGAAAAAAGTTCGTCTACAAATATAAAATTTCTATAAAGTATAAAAAATTACTCGCAATTAGTAATTATCATATTTATCGCTGGATATTTTATTCTCTTCAGTTACAGTAATTATATTTCAAAAGCAAAAAGCAATCATTATGATTAGTAATTTATTAATAGTTTCGAGAAAGTTTAGGTCCCTAGGAGACCTTTTTACCCCAAAAACTGTGCAGGCAATAAGCATTAAAACAACCTAAACTGTGTATACCTTGCAGTAATGCATTTAAAGTACAATGTCTTTAATTTAACTTCAATTAAAACTTTTCAGTGAAAGGACTTGTAGAAAACAGACTTTCAAAGGTATTTTTTCCAAATTTGCTCATTTGAGAGTCCCTCAGAAGTTCCAAAACACCAATGGAAGTAGTAATTTTGTGCAATATTTTTGCTCCTTAAGTGCTTTCAATAAGATTCACAATTTCTATAACGCAATCAACCTGTTATTGGACTTTTATTGGTAAACCTGCGAAAATTTCTAGAATTTAGCTGGAAAGTAGTTACTTTCAGTAGTATTTTAAATAATTTTTAAGTCTTTAAAATTAGTTGAAAATATAACTTTTAAAAAAGTTTTTTATGAAATTAGAACTAAAGAAGGGTGTGATTAGAAAGCAATGTACCCAAGTTTGTGATAAGATTAGTCCAATTATAATAAATATTTTAGGAAGATCAATTGTAAATTTCACACACACATATATATATATATATATATATATATATATATATATATATATATATATATATACAAAAACAGACAGACGTTTTCTTTCCAACAATTCCATAGCTTAGAGGATAAACGGCAGGACTCATGGATAGCTTGGGTAATCGGGTTGGTTGATTTTTTAATTCTTTGCATTAGACTGTATTGAGCACGTCTTGTTACCTCCGGGAAGGTCGGGACACTGCGGGTAGCAAACATTTGCGAAGCTGAGTATCTCGGGGGTAATTTATGTAAGAGTCTAAAAGATCTGTTGTACAGCAAATTTAGGGTTCTGCCAGAACCTTTTTCTATAATTCACCCAGAGTTGCTGTCCGTATATATTAATGCAGAAAGCACGAAAGAGGGTGTCTTTAGCTTCACTTGTACAGAACTGAAAGTTCCTTACAGTCATATTCGCTTTATCACAAAGGCTTCGAGATTGTTTTCTTATATCTGAGTCATCACTCAAGGAGGTGGTAACAGTTTGACCCAAATACTTAAACTTCAAATACTTTAACTATTATATATATATATATATATATATATATATATATATATATGCTACACAAAGACCGGGCATGGAACAACAACTCTTCTGGGAAAATTAAATTCACTATAGTTCGAATAAGTAATGGTAAATGACAAATACTATAGTTTTCCTTTTTCATGACGGAAGGCCCAACGTGGGCAACGGATCACTAGCAGAGAAGCCCCAAAATATAGCTTCCCTCACCAGCTATCTGCCAAGCAAATAGGATCTAGCTATGGGACAGGATCTAGGGTTTAAAGCACCAGAGCCCCACTACATTCAGAACCTCAATATACGCAAGAAACTCGTTGCATTCACGTCAGATTGAATACATAAAAGAAAAAGGCGGTAACTATTGTTTTTTTAGCCAAAAAACAAACAAAAAAAAACCTAATCCGAGAATTTGAACGTCGACTTTTCTTGCGTATATTAAGGTTCTGAATGTAGTGGGACTAGGCTGCTTTAAACCCTAGATCTTGTCTCAAAGCTGGATCCTATCTGCTTTGTAGTTAGCTGGTGAGGGAAGCTATATTTTGGGGTCTCTTTGCGAGTGACCCGTTGCCTACGTTGGGCCTTTCATCATGAAAAAAGAAAACTATAGTGTTTGTCATTTACTATATATATGTACAGGGTGGGCCGAAAAACTATTACCCTGATTTTGAACAATATAATTTTAACTTTATCAAATGTTATTTGTACAATACATTGTCTTGCATGGAATTTCATGGTTTATCTCGTGGTGAAGTTGGATTTTTGCTAACTGTAACCATTATTTCGTAATTCGCTGTTATACAGACACGGGTAGAAAAACTTTGTTTCTATAATTGAGTCCAAGATTATGCGGAATGTGCCCTCCTCCATTATCAATGCACGCTTGCAATCTTGACTTCTCCCTTATCGACGGCAGTGCCGCATCAAGGATTTTTTCTTGGTAATAAGCAGCAGTGATTTTGGCATTTTGATCAACAAAAACAATCTGACTTCCCTAACTTTGAAATAAAAAATGGAAACCATGACTTTTTGAGAAAAATGCGGACGTTCCCTGCAAAGTCGATCTAGACTGATAGATTTTTTGTCCTGTCTTCCGTAAACTCAGTCATTTTATGTGTTTATTGTTGAAGCAACCATAAAGGTCTTCTCGTCGCTGAACCATATTTTCGACACTTCTCTGTATGGGAATCGATCAAACAGAGCACGGCATTTTTCAACTCTTGCTTGCTTAATTGATGCAGAGAGCTTATGAACTTACTCTTTTGAAACATTTGAGACCCAGATCATCTTTTACTATACGACGAACACTAGAGCGAGAAATACCAGTAGTTTTTGAAATTTCTCTAACGGATTTGTGGGTGTTGGGCCGTTCTTCTTGACTGCATATCATGGATGAAACCGTGTCAATATTTTCCTCAGTACGTGATGTTTTTGGCCTTCCACTGCCTTCTTTTCGTTTGGTCGACCCTGTGATATCGATTTTCTTTGATATACTGTATTGAAGTCCAGGTATCGTCCATCGTTTATTTGGAAACGCTTTCTTCATTCGTTTTGCACCCCAGTGCTTCATCTTCCAAAGAGTATTTTATTGTTATAACTTTTTCACCAACTGTAGCAGAATGATGGTCTGAAATGAAAAAGGAAATAAATTAATTATTTTGTGTAAAAATTAGGAAACTTAATTATTTATGGAGAAACTGACTGTCATCTGAAAGTATCAGTTGCTGACTTTGACCGCCTTTCAATTGAGCACCATATTCTGATACCTCCCTCCACTTGTGAGCTTGTACCTCTACTCCTGGGGGGTCGAATCTAGATTCAAAGCAGCGTTTGAAAGAGTAAAAGTATGGGTACAACATACAGCCTCAGCAATAAGATCAATATAGAGGGTGAGCCACAATATTTTTTCAAAAATTGGGTAATATTTTTTTTGGCCCACCCGGTATATATATATATATATATATATATATATATATATATATATATATATATATATGAAATTGTTTATTTTCTAAGAACTCTGTGCAACATGAATGCTTTTCCAAGTTGATAACTGTCTTAATTTCAGGAAGTTCAGTGCTTTCGACTAAATCTTCTCTGTATGTGAAAATGATCTATTTCCACTCAAACTTTTCATGCCAGAAGAATTTGATCACAAGAAATGCTGCCTGCAAGTTACCGTTCACAAACTTAAACGATCTATTTCAAATTACGACAGAGGTTTCTTTATATATATATTTTCTAAAGTACGTGGATGAAATTATACTTTTGAGTATTCAAGAAAAATACATAGAAATTACCCCAATGTAAATAATAATAATAATAATAATAATATTTATGAGAAATTTTTATGAATTATAGAAAGCGAATTTTTTATAATTATGAATATATGAATATAATCACTTTAATTTGGTGAAAATGCAGATTAAAAATGATTTCAACGGAAACCGATAATTGTAGTAGACTTTCAGCTTTAAATTAAAACTTGTCAATTGATGGGAGGCCAAAATATTTGAACATGAGGAGCCATCTATTGGGGAAAATGCCAATTAATTCCCTTCAGTAATTTTTCAGTTCCAGAGTTATTACATGCAGTTTAATTTCTATATGTTAACTTACAACATATTAAGAATAACCTAGGTTTTAACAAAAATACAGGGTGTCCCAGAAGTCTGGACCCATAGGAAAAATATACATTATATTTTCAAAGTGAAACAAACATTTCTAATGTCAGTTTTACATATTTCAGGAAAGAGAATACCTTGGTGGCTCAGTATACCAATGAAGCGAAGGTGGAACTGGTATTGCTACATGTTAACGGAAAAAGCCAGATGGAGGCATGTTCGTAAAACAACTGACATGCTTCCCTCTGGCTTTTTCTGGAAGCATGTAGCAATACCAGTTCTACCTTCTCTTGATTGGTATACTGAGCCATCACGGTATTTTCTTTCCTGAAGTATGTAAAACTGACATTAGAAATGCGTTTGTTTTACTTCAAAAATATGTATTTTTAAAAATATATATGTATATTTTCCCTATGAGGACACCCTGTACATTACAAGCAAATACGAGTAATAATAAATTTCGGTTTTACCTGAAATTCGATCCTCTAAATATGCATCTTTGGCGAACCGCGACGTTATTCACTCGATCACGTGACGACTCAGCGGAATGAAGGCAAATATTTGTAGACTTTTTCGCGACTTTCATTGCTAATATATATTATATTAGTGACTTCCTGTCACAGAACCTTTTCTTTCATGGCTATGAATGTGATTTTCATTGAAATCTATAGAACCAAAGAAGGTCTGTGCCCCAACCTTGAAACCCAACGAAAAACCACCATACGAGAAAACCAGTGCAAATACACGACCTAAAAGTTGTATGGCCTCCTATCTTTATTACTAAATAAGTAAAACAATGCACTTTCCAGACGTTGAAACGGACTCCATATCGAATTAAGAAACCTTCGTTAGCAATGAGAAGAACCTTACGACGAAAAGGCTAGAATAAACAATAGGTCAACCTACAACTTCAGTAATATATATCGCCTACCATTAACCAACAACGCCGGGGGAAAAAAAAAAAAAAAAAAAAAAAAAATTAGCAATAAAGATCTTCGAAGAAAATCTTATCATGAAAGGAACTCGAGTTCCTCTGAAGGAAGATCCAAAGGTCTTCGTACTAAACCAGGCTTCGTCGTGCTTTTGAACGCCGACATCTTCCGTTAGGCTCTGCTTATGTCATACGCTCAAAGTAATAGGTAACTTTCATTTTTCGACTGAGAAATACGTCGCGCATTCTCATTTGAATAATTAATTGCATTTATTTTGTAATTCAATGACTAACTTCAGCATTGTAATTTATTCAATTAGATTCTCCTGTACCATTTAAACATTGCAATATTAAATAATTGTTATTAATTGCTGAACAATTTATTTGTTAATTGTAGTCGGAGAGAGAAACCGCACACACCATATCCTTTTCCTTGAGTAATTGTACCAGTCATTACAAATTGCAACTACGAACAAATTGGTGACTAATAACAAATCAGTAACTTTATGAATTATGTCAGGAACTAATTTAATTATAGCCCACTAACAAATGTCACTCTACAGTTGTTGAATTGATGATATCTTTCGATATACGAGGTGTTCAAAACGTTTCCGGACTGGTTATGCTGCTCGCGCATCACATGACGCGCATGCACGTTATGTGATGCATGTTGTAGTGTGTCTCAGTCTGTGCCCAAAGACTGTTTCCGCTTGTTGATATCGTATTTTGTTCTCTCGATATTTACTGTTTTGTGAAGTAATTTTGTGTTTTGTCGCATTTTGTGCATTTGAATAATGGCTCTGTTGAAGAACAACGTGTGCATAAAATTTTGCGTTAAGCTGGGCAAGACTGCTTCTGAAACCCATGCTAAACACAGCATTTGGCAATGACGCCTTAAGTCGGACAACCACTTTTGAGTGGCACAAGCGCTTTAAGGAAGGCCGAACGTCGACGGAGAACGATGCAAGTGTGGGACGACCTTCCACTTCAAAAACTGATGACACGGTTGCTCGTGCTCGTGAAATGGTTCAAGAGAACCGTAGACTAACAGTCAGGGAAGTCACGGATGAAATGGATATTTCGATAGGATCATGCTACACGATACTCGAGAGAATATGGGGATGCGTCGTGTGTTAGCCAAATTTGTTCTACGACTCTTGACTGCCGAGCAGAAAGAGCAACGTGTTGTTGTGTCTCAAGATCTCTTTCAGCGTGCCAATCTTGGTGAAAATTTTCTCAGAAAAATCGTTACCGGTGACAAGACGTGGGTGTACGGGTATAGCGTTGAAACAAAACAGCAGTAATCGCAATGGAAGTGCGCGACGTCCCCGAGACCGAAAAAAAGCACGTCAAGTCCGATCGAATGTGAAGGCAATGCTGGTCGTTTTTTTCGATTACTACGGACTCGTTCACTACAAATTCGTCCCTAGAGGTCAAACAGTTAACCATCAGTTTTATTTGGAAATACTGAAGCGCGTGCGAGACTCAGTAAGGAGAAAACGGACTGAAAGTTGAAACGCAGGAACGTGGATGTTGCACCATGACAATGCGCCCGCACAAGCAGCGTTGTCAATTCAGTAGTACCTGGCGAAGCACAACATCGTAGTCGTTCCTCAGCTCCCGTATTCGTCAGATCTGTCCCCGGCAGACTTTTTTCTTTTCCCCAAACTTAAATTTGCATTGAAAGGTCGACGATTTCAAAGTGTGGAAGAAATTATTCAAAATGCAACAAACGAACTGAAGGCGGTCAGGAATACGGCCGACCATGAATGCTTTCAAAAGTGGAAACGCCGTTGGGAGCGATGAATAGCTGAACAAGATTACTTTGAAGGTGACAACATCAATTAGATCGTAAGTGTCACCAGAAAGTTTTTGTGGAATTCGTCTGGGAACTTTTTGAACACACACCGTGTATATACAGTATATATATATATATATAATATATATACACACACACACTTTTTTATTAACAGCTATATTTATTCTATACACCATTTTCCCTCAATGACAATTTTTCATTACCTTTTATATAAAGAGATCAATAGATTACTTATGTTCTTCACTGATTATAATTCCACTGATTATAACGCTGAAGAAATTCGAATTCAATTCACTGTATACTTAAATAGTGTATTATATATATATATATATATATATATATATATATATATATATATATACACACAGGGTGTCCCGTAAGTCTGGAACTATAGGGCAAAATGATAAAAACGGTAATAAAAACGCCGAAGAGACTTTTGGGGACTGTTTGTGAAATGAGCGAGGATGGTAGCAGCCGTGTCATCGTCGGTGGATGTCCTCGGAGGTCCACTGCGTGGTTTATCTCCTATGGATCCCGTTTCCCTGAACTTTGCTACAAGTGTGCCGACACAGCTGTGTGTTATCGGCTCGCTGTCCGGATGCAATCTGTTAAATTCCTCAGCGACCTCCCCCTGACTCCGATTTCCTCCGAGCAGAATTACCTGGATGCGTTCTTCCTTACTCAAAGACATCATGGGCACTTGCATAAACGGAAAAACATGAATTACTTATTTTACCCTATGGTTCAAGACTTACGGGACATCCTGTATAATCACTCAACGTATTCTGGAGACTTCAAGACCTGACACAGTTTAGACAGTACGAAGAAGGTTTAAGTAAAAAGGTTAAACAAGTCTTTGATTTTCAAGAATAATTATTATGGACATACTGTAGTAATTTGAAATATTGACAAAGATTCATACAAAATTCTTTTCCTTTTGAAGAAATTCAGACCTTGACTTTGAAAAATATGAGAAACTCATGAAAATAAAAAGAAATCTCAGCAATTTTACCGGAATAGTTGGACATTTATAAGTTAGCAAATCTGTAGTAAGTTTGCGGTTGATGTTCTCAAACATTTAAGCGGTTTCGAGTTAAAAGGATGTTTGATGTGGATTTCGAGCCTACAGTATGAATGTCCTACCCATGTCCTACCCATGGGTAGGACATACCCATGTTGCTTTTAACTTTTAATGGATTTATTATTTATTGTGACCCGTTATAATAATCCAACGACATTACATGTTACGAAGGAGGTTAAGCGATTATTATTAATTAATTTGAACTCTTTTTCTACGTCCAAAGACAAAATAATCATGGTAAATTAAAGAAAATTTCACGAAATTACTTTTAATTGTTTCGTACATTCCATATTTCTTTTAATTTCAGCACGGCTGTTCCACCTTAGTTTGTGTGTGTGTGTGTGTGTTTTATATATATACTGTTCATAGTCAGTAATGGTCTGTTGCTATGGATACCGTCACCTTACGTGAAATGGAAAAAATGTTTGATAAATGTAGAAGGACGCCATGCTCTTAAGGTTATGGACTATTCTTTCATTTACAAAAGAAAACCATTTGTAGACGACCAAAGTTCTTCACTTAATTAAAATACCCAAAGTTTTAAAACAATGGAGATAGAAACGAGCGAGTTTTTGAAAAGTCTGCAGGATGTAAGTATTGATACCATCTACGCTTGTCTTATATCTATTCACACACACACACACACACACACACACACAGCGGGATTTCTTTAATAAATTGTAATTACGAATATGCATAGTTATGAAGCAAGTAAATTAAGTGCGTTAATTAAGTACTTATATATATATACACATAAGTGATGGAGACGAGTTTAATTAATAAGGAGAACATCAGTTTATTTCATTTTAATACTTTAATGAAAAACCTCGACTTTAACAGATTACACATTTCTCTTACGACAAAGTCTCCCTAAATGAAAAAGAAACGACAATCATATTGGAATGTTATCCTGTAACACAGAATACAATATTGTACTGAGATTAATTACATACCTAGAACGGACTGTGACGTTTGTGTCAAAATGGATGAAGGGTAAAAGTGTTAATTACTGTCACTAACCATAAAGCGAGTATGGGTGTCATCCCCGTTTTAAGTAATCGTCCATTCGTCCTTGTACGTTTGCTGGAATGTTATTCCATATAAATCTGCACCCCAGGATTTATTAAAGAGTTTTACGAAATGCCTGAAACAAAACTGTCCCAAAGATAAGTGTACATTTGACAATTAAAAGACCCGATTTATATGGTTTGTGACGTGACTATTACGTATTCAGTCACTATGCAAAAATGAGCCGGAATGAAAAATTCATGGAAGGGTGGGGGAGCTGCCTTTTTATCTGCTGTAAGAGGGAATTGCGGGTGTCATTGTTATTAGCTTTTATAATTAAAAATAAAATAATCCTATATTACAATCTCTTCTCGGAAATAATTTAGAATATTTAATGATTTTGAATGTCATTAAAGATATTCGAAAAACAACCTTTGTTTTTGGCGGCAGATGGTTTTAACAGCAAATTTACGTTTTTAATTTACATTTTCTGAATTTATTGTTTTTAATATTTGAAGAATATGGAAAATGGGAGTAATTAAAGAACTGTTTACTACAGAAATCACTGTAGGGGAATAATGCAAACGTATATGCGAGAGAAATTAAGGAAAATTTTGCCTCAATCGAAACAAGTGACAGAGAAACAGATCAAAGAATTTAATGACAGAAATAATAATTAAACCAAATTAAGTGTTGGACAAAATATTCAAAATAAAACAACTCTACACACACACACACACACACACACACACACACACCACACACACACACACGGCAGAATGGAGCAGATAGATGCTATAAATACAATGCAATATATATATATATATATATATATATATATATATATATATATATACACACACATACACAGTATATAATTCATCAATAAAACCTCCGTACAGTTTAATAAGAGGAATCTCCCCAGTGGACCGAAAGGTCTTTGAGGTTTCTCTCGTCCTTGTGACGCCTTGTATTAATATGTATAAGACTGTCTACGCTACAGTCTACTGTACAAAGTGATCGTTTACGTTTATCTGTATTGCAGACGCCAAATACATTATTTTTTATTCTAATGTATTGCATTTATTCCATGAATTTACTCATTTCATTTTGGGAAAACATTTGCATGTTGGATTTGGCGCAATCTGTATGTATAACTTTGGGTAATGTTTGTCTTTTTTCAAAATTTATGTGTAATATTTGTCACAGCTCTTGTGTATTCATAGCATAAAATTTAATTAATTATATATATATATATATATATATATATATATATATATGGGAAATGGGTATATATATTTACTTTAACATATATATAAAAGTTATATTTTCGTTTGTAAACAAACTTTAAAGTAACATTTTTATTTTAGGTTTTAAATTAGGTTTTAATTTTAAAATTTTTTATTTCTAAAGTTATCATAATTTATTTTCTATCAAAATTCGATTAAAAAACGAAAATGCACAAATTATGAGGTAATAATTAATTTTTTAAGTATTAATTAGTATCCTATAGTAAATATTCCACATGGCGTTGGATCCACTGATCGTACGTACACCAACCACATCGTCGGATAAGATTTGATTACGAAATTCATCCACTTTCATTTGCCTGAATCATGAATTTATGGACTGGCAAGGAGTTTAAGACCAAAACCATATTAAAAAAAAACGATGGATACAGTTTGTTATACGACGAGTGAGCTGCTCATCTTGTAGAGGATTTATCAAAATAAATGAGAAGAAAAGGGATTTTGTAGTCTGTAAATAACTTTCGATTCGAAAGAAAATAACTAATTTGAGAATAAAGTGTAAAATTGAGAAGTCGTCGGAATAGTGAAATAGTGAAATAGTAAATAGTGAAATAAGAGAATATTTTGTTGCAATTAATCCTGTACACGAGTTACATCAACGAACTGTAATTTATTTCATGAATGGCATAAATTTTTGGTATATTTCGCCCCCAACGATGATTCCCTAAAATTGTTGTTATTAGTTCAAACCGAAACCGCTTTGGTGTCGAACACGTTTTGCAGTGATGTGAAAAATTATTCGCTCTGCTATAACTGTTATGTAAAGAGAGGATCGCGTACGGAAGCTGCAATTTCCTTTTCGTTTCATCCCTAGCCACTAACTCCTAGACACGCAAAACTAATTTGCATGCACACTTCATCCAATGATACCTCACTGACATTTTAGTTTTGGCAAGGAATTCTTTTGTGGATGATCATATTAATTAAACGAAAGCAGGCGCGGATACAGGAGGGGGACGCGGGGTCTTAACTCCTCTAGCTTTAACCTGAATGGCATCTCGTATTCTAATAATTATACCATTTTGGTACTTTCCTGTTATCCCGAACCCTAGACTTTTATCCAGTTGCCAGACTTTAATTTTGACAGAATATTTTCGTTAAAACTAACGAAAATATCACGACTTAACCTAACCAATTATCAAGGGTGTACAGTTTACCTAACCGGGCATTCAATTAACCTAATTAGTTGGTAAGGTTAGGTTAAGTCGTGATATTTTCGTTAGTTTTAACGAAAATATTCTGCCAAAATTGAAGTTTGGTAACTGGCAAAAAGTCTGGGGTCCGGGATAACAGGAAAGTACCAAAATTTTTAATATTATTGTATAATATTATATAATATTGGGCTGCAAATATTTACATGATACCGGCATGACAAATCTAAATCCCAGCGCCCCTCCCCACCCCTGTATCCGCCCCCGGAAAGGAGGGATAAACGAAAATCTAATAAAGGAAAGGTACGTGATTAAGTGTCGAAATACTATAATTAATACTGAAAGATAGATATGCACTTGTAATTAATGTAAAGGAAATCTATCTCGCCCCCCCCCCCATCCCACCCAAAATAAAAAGTGTAATAAAGACCTTAACGAGTTCTGTTCTCAGAAACTTGCACGTGCTTTGTGTTTTGAATATTTTGAATTATAACAACATGTTTGGTATTCAAAAGAGAAAATGCATAAATACCTTTATCAAGTCTTTATCTGACACTTTGAAGTGTTTTAATCTAAATCAAAGATTTGAAATCGCGCGGAAGTTTTGTCTTTTCTTTAAATTATATCCTCAAAATCTTGTTTATAAATTAAGAAGTGTTTTTTTATTAGTAATTATTATTAGTAATAAAAACTAGCTTGGTCATCTCTTACAAAGTATTTGAAATGAAAGAGAGGGAGAACCGCTCTTCAAAAGAATAAAACCTAATGAATAGTAAATAGCATTACAGGATGGTTTCCTGTCACATGGTCTCGAGTGACATAAACAATCACCCACGCAACAATACTTAATACACACAAAGGTAAAAACTAGCCGAAATCCGGACCGCTTTATAAATTACAACGGGATTAAGCCCACGCGAAAATAAAGGCTTCCTTTATTATGCTTAATTATTGTCAACACCTGTTCTAACGCCGCTCATCACCCGGTCACGCCTTCATCACTTCATAACTTTTCGACACTCCTTTCTCCACTGCCTCGTCAACACTCGCCTTGGCTTCAAATGCTACTGGTGGTGAACACTGCATGCCTTCAACAGTGTATTTACCAAGCACGAATATTGATCTACACCGGTTGAACGATAGGTTTTGAATCTTTCGTTCGAGTCTTTGATAGAACAGAATGCTCTTTCTAATATTTATGAATGTTTCGTTCGGTTTGAATAATTTTCAACTCTCATATAATTTCCATTATTTTGTACTCTTCCATATCAAACAAAATAAGTAACAATGAGAACACGTATTTTCTCGGTTTAAAAGTAAAATTTTACCAACCCAATCAAAACATCAAAACGAATAAAAAAACGTAGAAAAAAATATCCTCGTTTAACCGTATCTTACGTTAGGGGTGAAAATTTATGTTACATTTGTTATTTGGACTTATTAACATTACTAAATATTATCGAAAGATTTCCAAACTTAGGTTCACTCTTACGTAGGAAGTGATTAATGATTTGGGAGTTAAGTTTGATTAATTTCTTCACTGAAGAAGACCTTGAAACAAGAGAAATGAAGAACTCGGATAACTTATCTTATCATAAACATTGATGGTATCACGTGTCGCTCAGATTTTCGGAGAATAAATTAGAAAATATATGAAATAATGAAGTGTTTAGAGACGCGTATTTAATGTCTGATTGTTACGGTTTCTTATGGAAGTTAATTATATACATTTCAACGTCATAAAATCCTTTTCTTTCATTCGTACCTAATGATAATCTTCAGCTATAGTAAATAGCATTTAGGTTTCTGTAGCTTAGGTTTCTAGAGTAAATAGCACTTAGGTTTCTAGAGTAAATAGCACTTAGGTTTCTGGAGTAAATAGCACTTAGGTTTCTGGAGTAAATAGCACTTAGGTTTCTGGAGTAAATAGCACTTAGGTTTCTGGAGTAAATAGCACTTAGGTTTCTGGAGTAAATAGCATTTAGGTTTCTATAGTTTAGGTTTCTAGAGTAAATAGTATTTAGGTTTCTCACATAATATGAGTCTTGTAAGTATAAAGCAATTATTTCAGTACTGATTTGGGATCACTAACATATTGCTTCCCAAGGCATTCGGGAAGCAATATGTTAAAGTGATCCCACCTGGGAAGCAACATGTTAAAGTGATTAACACTGGGAAGCAATATGTTAAAAAGAGAAAGGTTGGTTGGTTAGAAAGAGGTTGGTAATCTTGGCTAACTAACGAAAATATCACGACCTAACCTAACCAATCGTCAAGGGCGTACAGTTGACCTAACGATTGGTTAGGTTAGGTCGTGATATTGGTGCTACTGTAGTATGCGGTCTACCTACGATTCGGCGGTCTACCTTTTAATTATAGCTTCTTATCTTGTTTACTAATTGTTTGTTTACATCCCATTGTCAATCGCCCTTGACGATTGGTTAGGTTTAGTCATGATATTTTCGTTAGTTTTAACGAAAATATCATGACTAAACCTAACCAATCGTCGGTAGACCGCATACTACAGTAGCACCGTGATATTTTTGTTAGTTAGCCTTATAAGGCTAACTAAAGAAGGCTGGGGGCCCTGATCTTCAGGTGATCCAAATATTTTACATTCACAAAAAATGGCAAAGCATAATAAGTTGTGTCCATAAATTTACATTTTCTCGACTAGCTAATCTCTAAATATTATAAACTATTGTAATGTAACTGTAATTGGTTGTGTAATGTCTATTTTTGGGAAGCAATATGTTAAAGTGATCCCTGATTTGTAACTACGAGTCTTATAACTTGATAATGTTAGAGAGAGAGAGAAAAGAAGAGTATTCTTCATAAACTAAACATACGTCATATGTCATATTTATTGACCTGTTGAATGTCAAAGTTTGCTTCTTTAAACAACTTTAGTACTCTTGGACAATCTCATTTTCTTATCATTTAATATTATAGGAATCTTATGAAGTTTTTGGCATTGTTTGAGGCTTCAAATTTTACAACATTACTTTCAATACGAATTGAGTGACACGATTTAACTCTTTAACGACAAGTATATTTTTCTTTAAATTTGAAAGTATAAGAATTATTGCTATTTAGGACTAACTATTTCAGTCATTAATCATTTAAATGACACACCTTTGGGTTCTTTTTCTGACAACTAAACCACACACATATAAATATGTTGAAGTATATGCTGAAACGTTGTATTGTAGTACAATTATTATTATTATTTTCGGTCGGATTGTAAGCCACGATCGTGGCTCAGAGCAATGAAAGGGTTAATCTGCATATTTTTGACTCGTTCATGGTTTCTTCGTCGGTAAAACTTATTCAAAATTGCTTCAAGATGTCACGAAAATCCAGTGTCTTACATTGAAATGGAATCACCTCTTACGAACTTTACGAACGGTGAGTTACTGATTATGAAAGTTACTTACCAAATAAGAGATAAAAACTGTAAATATTATAGTTTAACTTACTTTAGTTGGGTTTCAACAACTGGTCAGAATTGATATGTTTTCAACCCCTCTGCAACATCCTCACTCATTTTCCACAAGGAAAAAGAGAAATGATTTCATCTGCATCATTCATTCATTTCACGTGTTTAATTGTGAAATTCATCCCATATATATATATATATATATATATACACACACACACACACACACTGTATATGTGTGTGTGTGTGATTATTGATGTATTCATAGTTTAAGTGAAAGTACGAAGTGTTAAACATCTTTTTACATAAAGCACCATTCCATCCATACGCTCATTTCACGGTACAAACAGCTCGCAGCAGCATTGCCAAGCAAATAAGGGGTTAAAGTACTGATGAGGTTTCGTACTTTAATGAAAAGAACAATGCTCTATGTTAGTCTCGTCCAAAGAACATCCACATCCGTATTCAATTGATTGCAACTTTTGTTAGTTTTCTATTGCAGACGCCCCAGTTATTATGTCATGCAAGATTCTTCAGGAGAAAGATGCACCGCAAGTTTGTGTTTCCTCCCCAAGGTAGCACAAATTTACCTATATCAATCATCGTCACACTCGTACTACCTCAGGCCTGTTCTACACAAACTGGACCAAAAATCACCAGTATCCGCAATGGCAAACCGTCCGTATACAGACCTGTATTTTCTTTAGAATAATATTATATATACTGTATATATATATATATATATTTTTTTTTTTAACTGCAATGACCACGCAGTATATTAATGTATAGAAACGACGTAAGTATAGAGGAGTGTTCTGCACACGAGGAAGAGAAATAACGAACAAATGAAAAATGAGGTGACCGCCCGGGAATCGAAACCCAGGATCTTCCGATTGCCGGTCAGATATGCTACCACTACACCACGGGCCTCGATTAGTCAGAAGTCGTAATTCTCCTACATAGGGCAGAAACCAATGCCTTGAGAGGGCACCCTCGCAAATCGTGAATATGTACATTTTAACTGCAATGACCACGCAGTATATTAATGTATAGAAACGACGTAAGTATAGAGGAGTGTTCTGCACACGAGGAAGAGAGATAACGAACAAATGAAAAATGAGGTGACCGCCCGGGAATCGAACCTAGGATCTTCCGATTGCCGGTCGTTTCTATACATTAATATACTGCGTGGTCATTGCAGTTCGATTCCCGGGTGGTTACCTCATTTTTTTAATTTGTTCGTTCTCCCTCCTCATCTTGCGCGGAATGTTCTCCTATACAAGCGTCGTTCTTTACGTTAATTATACTGCGTGTTCTTTGCAGTTGAAATGTGTATATATATATATATATATATATATATATATATATATATATATATATATATATAAGCGACGATAATCGTAAACTTAGTTAAAAAAAATCAAAGATGAATGATGAATGATAAAAATACTTTTGATTTTTTTTGTAGGTTCGCTGAAATGAGGGACATTTAAAGGTTAACCTAAAAAAATAGGTATCAGTCATTGATAAGAAAAGGATTCGTTCCATCACTTAAAAACCTTTCAAAAATGAAGTTTTTGTAAATAAATAAACATGTTTCATGATAGGACACGGTGAAATGTATATATATATGAAAATTATTTCACGAAAGTAACACGTGAACAATATTTATGATGAATAAAACCACGAAGGAAAGGAAACACAGAATGGTGCTCAAGCGCTTTCGTCTAATGAGTGTTCCTGAGGATGTCATTAGACGAAAGCGCTTGAGCACCATTCTGTGTTTCCTTTCCTTTGTGGTTTTATTCATATATATATATATAAAAACCTTGGTTAACCTTGGTTTTGCTTCCGCCCAAATTGTTAATTCTGACGAAGATCAAGCTTCTCACTCCACCTTAGATCTACAGTACAGTTTAATGTGGGATCCGAACCGCGTCCCACCAGCAGCAGCCCAGTGTCTTAATGACTAGGCTACCCAGGGTACCCATTTATCTACCAACCAATTTTTTTTATTGTGTGGAAGGGTGAACAGCTGGGTTTTGCTGCGTGCCGCCTGCCGTCGCCGAGTTTCGATCCCGGGGTCGATGGATTCGTAGTCAGCGACGCTAACAACCACACCACCACCGAGGCGCATTTTATATATATATATATAATATATATATATATATATAGTGTGTGTGTGTGTGTGTGTGCGCGCGCGCGCGCGCTTTGTTACCATAGAGGATCAGTAGTTATATAATTTAAAAGGAAATAAAAGGTATTAATAAAAATGAAGAACGAGTGTTTGTTGGGAAAAGAATCAAAAGATCTTTAAATCTTTAAACTAATTTTGTGGAATAAATTAAATGGTTTTATAACATCGTGTTTACTTTTACACTTTTAAATTGGAATGCAATTCAAAACTTGAATTCGGTTTGGGAGGCACACCCATATTTTGGGATGGGGGTGGTACCCCCTAAACTCTACGTGAATTTTTATAACTGTTAATTTTATGATGAAGGAAAGTACTGTAGCATGCGAAGAAGTTTCAAATCTGAACTGCGAAGATTTTATTTCGAATTTTAGTGAGTAGTTCAACTCTATATATTTGCTGACACAAATTATTATAATTATAATTTATGAGTAGTTCTACTCTAATTATGTGAGACACAAATTATTATAATTATAATTTATGAGTAGTTCAACTCTAATTATATTTGCTGACACAAATTATTATAATTTATGAGTAGTTCTACTCTAATTATATTTGCTGGCACAAATTATTATAATTATAATTTATGAGTAGTTCTAGTCTAATTATGTGAGACACTAATTATTATAATTATAATTTATGAGTAGTTCAACTCTAATTATATTTACAGACACAAATTATTATAATTATAATTTATGAGTTTCCAGAAACACATTTCCTTATCCTATATACAATACACCAGGGCTTCTCAACCTTTGTCATGTGTGACCCAAAAAATCATGTTTACACAATTCACGACTCCAAACACTGGTCGAAGTTCGATGAACTCCCCAAAAGTTATATATAGACAACAACATTACATTTAACATCATCGAGAAATTCCAGCTCTTGAGATATGGTAGAAATGAAGAACTTAGACAGCATATTATGCTCCAGAGAGACGGGAAATTCAAAGCAGCACGAAAGCGATCGATTTGGGTGTTATAATGACCGATGATGCGGAATTCGAGACACAAAATCAGATAGTGATAAACAAAGCAAAAAAGTAGGGACAAGACAGTAATGACTCCACTGCTGAGAACACTGATTATACCAAAACTTGAATACTGCTCAGTGTTGACGTCTCCATATAAAAAGGAAGAAACTAATAAACTAGAAGAAACTCAGGGACAATTCACAGTTAAGACTGATGGCTGCAAAGAACTCAACTACTGGGAAAGACTAAGTAAACTAAATATGTACCCCCTGGAAAGAAGAAGAGAAGTACACCATAATCTACATATGGAAAACGATCGAAAACTGGTACCAAACCTCAAACTAAACCCAATTACTTCAAACAACACTGCAAAATAGGAAAGGCAGAATGTGTAGTGTTACCAAATTAAAGGCTCGACAAGGGATCTTCTCAACACTTGAAGGAAAATAGTTTGGTTGTCATGGGGCCAAGACTTTTTAACCAGCTTCCAGAGGTCCTCAGAAACATTACTGGGGGTCAAAGTTGAAGTCTTTAAAAGAAAACTAGATGCCTGTCTCAGGACGGTACCAGATGAGCCGGGTGTACCTGGCTATGTGCGGTGGAGAGCGTAAGAGAGCAGCTCTCTCCTCCACCAATGCAGGCCTAGAGGCGGGGCCACCAGCTTGACTTTCGTGTGAAGAGAGCAATGCACGCAACTGCAACGAAGTTAACGATGTATATAAAGACTTCATAAGCACAGCTTTTATTATGCGTGGGAAGGGCCCAGATTAAAGCTTTTATATGCAACTACATTCATGATTGATAAATATCTTGTCAGACGGCCGTAGGAAGAAAATTGAAAATAAAATTATCAGATCGGTTCGCGACTCCAAGGTTGGGAATCCTTGCATTACACAAAGTCTATTTATTGATGTTTTACTTCAAAACATATTTGACTAATGACTCGTTCAATTTCAAGAGATGATTATATTACTTGTCCATTACATGCTAAATATTGGAATCATTCTCATGCTTTCACGCGGCATATTCAAATAAGATTAACTTCATTAAATGTCCTTCCATTAAATACAAATCTGAATATCAATACCATTACATGCGTAAATCTATGACTGTAATGTTTTTTTGATTAACAGCCTTGGCCAAAAGAGTTGAATCACCTTAGAATCTATCCGTCTTTTTTTGTGCCTTGACTCACGTTACTGTCAGAGAGGTTTAAATGACATTAAATTTTTATATATGTACAGGGTGTACATAAAGTCAGGATCTATTTTTGTGAAGCACTTGGAAATTATATGGAATTCAATCATAAAATGATAAAGTGGTAACATTTATTAAATAATTAAGAGTAGGATTCGACGTGACGCCCATCAGTATCCCTGCACAGCTCAAATCGTTCCGCAGCATTTCTAAACACATTCTGGAGCATTTGCGCGGTTATGTTATCTGCAGCAGTTCGTATACGTGTACGTAAGTTTTCAAGACTCGTAATCTTCGTCTGATAGACGTGCGATTTGATAAAGCCCCATGCAAAGAAATCTAAAGGGGTTAAATCTGGTGATCTCGCTGGCCAAGGTCTTTTGTTGCTTCCGCGTCCGATCCAGCGATTTGGAAAACGTCCATTTAGATAATCCTGAACAATTTTGGCATAGTGACAAGGAGCACCATCATGTTGATAGACGACGGTACTAACAATCCTATCCCCGTCGTCTATCAACATGATGGTGCTCCTTGTCACTATGCCAAAATTGTTCAGGATTATCTAAATGGACGTTTTCCAAATCGCTGGATCGGACGCGGAAGCAACAAAAGACCTTGGCCAGCGAGATCACCAGATTTAACCCCTTTAGATTTCTTTGCATGGGGCTTTATCAAATCGCACGTCTATCAGACGAAGATTACGAGTCTTGAAAACTTACGTACACGTATACGAACTGCTGCAGATAACATAACCCCGCAAATGCTCCAGAATGTGTTTAGAAATGCTGCGGAACGATTTGAGCTCTGCAGGGATACTGATGGGCGTCACGTCGAATCCTACTCTTAATTATTTAATAAATGTTACCACTTTATCATTTTATGATTGAATTCCATATAATTTCCAAGTGCTTCACAAAAATAGATCCTGACTTTATGTACACCCTGTATATATACACACACACACACACACACACGTAAGATTTCTTCTTTTATTCCTGCATAGACTTTAAAAGAAAGGATCAGGCAAACTAATTACGACATATACAGATTTGGCCAGAAGAACTGCATCACATTAGAACTTTTTTAAAATTTGACTGATGAAGTCAAATGAAACCTGTATGTTGCCATTGATTTACTGAATTTCATACCAGTTTGTCGACCAAGATATTGGAAAAAAATGAAAAAATAAGACACTAAATATTATATAAGGGATGATAATTACACCAAATCTTTCCGAGGAAGTTCACAAATGTCGACAAGTGTTATTAAATTCATTATCAGTACTCAAAATGCATCAGTGATGTTAAAGGTAATTTTTTGCAATACCTCTATTATACCAAAAAAAATTAAGGTGACGCAACTCTTTTGGTGAAGAGTTTTTGGGTAAAGATTGTTTGTTTGTTTGATTAACAATTTGTTTAGAGAAATTAACGATATATATATATATATATATATATATAAACAATAAATATAAATGTATTTACTGTATACCTTTCCCAAATATTCTAAACCAAATTATTTCAATTAGGGTTAGTTACCCTTGCAAAGGAAACTGTTATAGAAAACGCTTACTGTTATTTATTAAGGGAAACTAAGATTTAAATTATGGTAAAAGGCGTGCGGTATAATTTCTATTAATAGCGGTGAAATATCATTGCTACTTCTTGTTGTTATTAATTTTTAGACTTAGTTATAAAACAGTTAAAAGAGGTAAATATGTGATTTCCCACGAGCTGTTTCATGATACAGTTTAATAGCTTGGTAGCGACTTTCTTGAAACTTTTTTAACATAACAATAATTTAACAAATTTTTCAGTCAAACTTAAACTTAATTTATAATTGATTTAGTTACTGTTATTCACTTAAATCTGTGTTACGTTATTTCAAAATTTGACGCTGGTTTTCTAACTCCCAAACTTTTGTTACACTCTGATATTCAGAGAGAGTATAGTTAACGCTATTTCAGATGCCTTAATAAAGTCAGCCGACATTATATATACGGTATACAAACATACATATATACATATATATATATATGTGTGTGTGTGTGTAATAAAGTAGTTTGAATGGAATAAGTTTGAGCACATTGAAATTAAGTCGAATCAGCCAGAATGGAATATTTAAGAGCTGGAAGTAAATCAATTGGAACTAAACAAAAATTTGACTTCATTCCATTCGATTTACTTAATGTTCGCCTTTATAACAGGAAAATGACATACATCGTATACCATTTTCAAGAATTGAACAAAAAAAAATTGCATTAAATATTTTGTAATCAACAAAAAGAAAAACAATATTACACATTTGAAAATTATGAAAAATAGTCTACGGACTTTACGACCAGTATTTCAGTTACTCTTAAAACCAAACGGGTAACGCAGTAAGGAAATCTTTCTTGTTCATGTTTACTAAAATGTATTTAAAATTGTAAATATTTTTTGCTAAATATGAAACAAAAAAATATGTTGAAAATTAAGAATTATTCATAAACAAATAAAAATAAACGAAATAATTTCCCAAATGAAGAGAGTTCTTTCTGTACGACTTCCACACAGCAAAATGAAAATGATACTTAATTGATACGGTCGTAGCCAAGACTAAATGAAGGTAATAGTTCCAGATTTGTGACTCATTATAGGAAGGAGAATGACTATGACTGTAATATAACTAATGAAGCAATAATCCATAATATATATATATATATATATATATATATATATATATATATATATATATATATATATGACAAAAAAAATGCACGTATGTCTATTAAGGGTGTGCTATTCGGATATTTTTATTTAGATTCGATTTTCGATTCGATTCGGCCACTTGTTTTCGATTCTACTGCGACTGTGCACTGCACTCACCTATACGTTACAATTTACATGCACCAGCACCAGCACCAACAGAACAACATACTGAAAAGCGTAATAAACAACTGAACCCAGAGAACTGGTCCAAACTTGTCACACAGTAAGGCGCGCTCACGTGATTCTGTGACATCACAAAATCAAAAGCTGACCATGCGCATTGAGCGCACTCAGATCTTTATAAAAGCGTACTCTCTCAAATATCCAACTATTTATATATATATATATATATATATAGGGAGAGCTACATCGTGGTCAAATTGCAATACTGCTTCCTATAGATCAACAGCGAGATTAAGTGACGTTGAGTAGTCGTCTTCGCGTTTAGATGATGTTCGGACTCCACGTAAAGCTGTAGGTCCCCTCAGTCACATGACTTACGCCGTTAGGAAGGACGTTAAATAATCTCCAAAATATTATTATTATTTCTAGAGGGAAACTATGATGATAAAAACCCACTCTAATAGAGAGTTTATTTCCGCAACAGTTTCGATGCCCACTGGCATCCTCTTCGGGTGGATACAGAAGATGATGCCAGTGGGCATCGAAACTGTTGTGGAAATAAACTCTCTATTAGAGTGGGTTTTTATTATCATATTTTGACCTTCACGTAGAAAAGGGAATTTTTTTTGCATTTAGAGGGAAACTATCTACGCGCCAAAAAAAAGTTTTCTTCAAGTTCAGTTTTCCATAATTTTAATTTAATGTTTTTGATAAATTTAATTTAATGTTATTTATATAGAAAGGAATTTATAAAGCTGATCCATTCAAATTCAAATTGGAGACGTAGTAACGTGATTTCACTTACTCCGTTAATGCTCGGGGACAGGATATACCTGAAAATGGACTGATAGAGATACGACGTAAAACAGAATTAATGAAATTATCAAGGGGACATTACCCCTGCCCCGCCACCCCAACTTACACATTGTCATTATGCACTAAAGGGGTACCATTTAATTAACTTACATGGTCTGAGTTTTTTTAAAAATGTATGAAATCCCCTGTTAGAAAAATGGAACAATCCAAGAATAAGCACCCCCAAATCAATTTAGGGTGCTTTTGCTTGGATTGGGGTCGAACGAGGGTGCTTATTCTTGGATTGCTTTAAAATGGAGTTAAAATGGAGTTAATTGCTCTAAAATGGTTAATTGAATGCCCGGTTAGGTTAATTGTACGCCTTTGACAATTGGTTAGGTTAAGTCGTGATATTTTCGTTAGTTTTAAAGAAAATATCACGACTTAACCTAACCAATCGTCAAGGGCGTACAGTTGACCTAACGATTAGTTAGGTTAGGTCGATATATTTTTGTTAGTTAGCCTTAGAAAGCTAACTAAAGAAGGCTGGGGGGCCCTGATCTTCAGGCGATCCCAGGGTATTAATAGGGGTGTTTTTCAATCACTATAGGTGATAACAAATTGAAGTTACTGCACTGTGTGTGTATATATACTTTACAACTCTGTAAATGAGGTCCTAAATCCCTTCAGGGATGTGTGTACATTAATCGTCTGATTTGAAATACTTAAAGTTAAATTTTAAATTAACTTTACTGTAAATAAGATAATTAACGTCAACTCTAGGTCTGTAACTTACCTTCTGAACTTTCTATATGTATATGGTATACTAAAATGTATCAAATTTGTTGAACTTAGTTATACCACGTATACATAATAAAGCTGTTTTAGATGTGAAGACCTTCAAATGTTTAGCGAATTAAATTCTTGGGAGCTATTGAAGAATAGGGACCCCAGCCTTCTTTAGTTAGCTTTATAAGGCTAACTAACGAAAATATCACGACCTAACCTAACCAATCGTCAAGGGCGTACAGTTAACCTAACGATTGGTTAGGTTAGGTCGTGACATTTTTGTTAGTTAGCCTTATAAGCCTAACTAAAGAAGGCTGGGGTCCCTATTCTTCAATAGCTCCAATTCTTGTCTGCATTTAAAGGGATTTAGACTGCCACTCGTTATTTTTGTAATTAAATTTTACATTTTCATAACCCTTTAACGCCAGAATTGTTTGTAGGGTTAAGTTATGAATGAGTGTATTTGAAAGGTTACTAATATGTAGCAGTCGTCCTTTTAGGGATAATTTAATTTTTAAATGCGCGCAGAAATGAAGTATGATATAATATAAAATATAACTATAATATGATATAATATAAACAGAAGTTGATTCATATTTTCCGAATAGGTTACGAGGTCCTGTAATTAATTTATGAGCAAACTAGTTAAGTTAGGCTTTACATCACCTGCAGAACTGATCTACTGTAGAATACAAAACGGTTTCCATCTTTTATGGTGATATTCAATTCTTTTAAACTAAAATTAAAATCGTTTCCGACGATTCAAAATAAAGAATTGCTTTAATTGTAATTGGAGAATTTCCACATAACTTAAGACTTGAACTGAATAAGGAATTAGAGAATTAGTTGGCAGGAAAACTATAATTTAAGGGAAGTAGGGACACTGTTACTTAAGGATGACAATGAAATTGCTCCCAAACCTATTCATTGGAGTTCGTGTTAGAGCTTCTGTATATAGGTGTCCTTTTTGTCTCTTCCATCGAGTAATGGTTTTGCGTGGAGGTATAATATATATGGGACAATCCTCTTCCCATACAATATATTTAATTGTAAAACATCCTGCTGGGACAATGATAGAAAATGATTCTGAAGAATGGTTCAGCGGAATTAACACGTCCCTCAGCGAATTCCGGATTAGCCTTTCCAGCATTCCAAATCGCTGCCCATATACAGTTACAATGAAATCACTTTACGAGCTGCAAACGAAGAGTATTGAATGTTTGTTTAGCCACTTTCTATTCCCATATGATAACAGTAGACATAAAGACACTGGACCATGTTAAGCGTCTCTTTACATTCATGTTACACGTCCGCGTTGTAGCCAAGTTAATGCAAATAATGATGAGTCGTTCCTTGTGACACTGTTATTGTTTGCTTACCTGGTTGTTCAGCTTTCCTTGACCCTAAGGGTTCGAATAGCAAAACAATATTACAAGTGATTCTACGCACTTTAGGTTCATTAAAGAAAAACCACGAAAATAAGTTAAATATATTCGCTAACATATACCCTACCTATTACTTTAAGCTAATAACGTACACAAAGATTGTACTGAGGTTAATATGAAAGCTGTACAAACAGATTGGGTCCTATTCTCGTTTAAGTAAAATTATAATCACATTGATTTATCACTTCCATTTTGAAAACTGCACTCAAATAATTTTTCATTTTGGGAGATATAGTGGTGTCCAGGTCGCCGTAAGGAGCACCGCGGATAGGCAGGGAAGTGGGGTAGATTCCACTTTCAGTTCTGATTGTAGCCTCCGAATTTACTGCCGAAACTCAGCTTCGGGATTGGGACCTCAAAACGTTCTGGCCATTCACGCTCAACCGCCACTGGACGAAATCGAACTAAACTTAAAGCAGGAATTCGGCTTTCCAACCGAATGTAGGCGCGGTCTCAAATTCCAAACTCAGGAAATATTAAGTGACCACCGATCTAACACTGACAAATTCTTTCTCACAGACGAAAAACACCACAAAACTTCCATGACTACTTTCTACCTGGTTTAGTTTCAAATCATTCGCACCAAACTCTAGCCACACACTCCACCTATCGATTATATTCTACTTCCACAATGATCCTACCATACAATACTTTCACTCTTACAACACAGACAGTATCTTGCACAAGCCTTGTACGTGGACTGTCCACCTGCATGTAACCAATGACGGCTCTTGTCAATGATGAATATTTCGTTTATGAATTTATCGAAATTTGCAATTTTGCTACGAAATGTCCAAATTTTGGGCTATTTGCTCTTCAATTGCACTCTGATTACTCGCTTACGAGACCACGGATAAATGGCGACATATCACAACACCAAATGTATAAAACATCTTTCACGATCTCCAAATGCTTTCGACTGTCATACTTGGAAAATAAATCCGATAGATAAAACAGATAGATAGACACGAAAAAGGCTAATAAAAACTAATCGTATCCATAAGTCGTTTATTTTCGAATATTCTATATGGTATTTCTCATATCCCCATGCAACTTCGTTAATCGTTACTGAAATACAAGTAATGAAGTTAATATAACGTTAATGCATAATTAAGAGAGACAAAAGGTGATGACAAGAACCCAAACGAGAGATGAAAAAATCAAATTAATGAAGGGGGAATTAGGATAAATGTACATTGTATGTAAAGTACAATGTATTGTCTTCTCTAAGTAGGGAGCTGCAGTATGAAGTCACCAAGTGAAACCAAGTCACACTAGTTTCAATTTTACATCAGCTTATTCTGGTTAGTAGGGGATAATAACTTAAATATTGTATATTTACATTCATATGCTATATTTACTGCCTTCATATATATATATATATATATATATATATATATATAGGGTGTTCCAGAATTCCTTGTATATAAAATATAAAGCGGGATTGAATGTTAAAATTAGTTATTATTTTTGTGTTATGTTAATTTTTTTCGATGCTTACATACTACTGGTTATGAGTAAAAACTTTTAAGTAGAAAATATTAAGTAGTCATTGAAATTAATTTGTGGTATGAGTCGTCCAGCAAAAGGACATGAATTGTCAGTGACGGCAACTGTCATTGACGCAAATTTCAATTTCACCGAGAAAAACCATAAAACAAGAAAGCTTGGCCTAATTTAACATTATTGAAGGACATTTTAACGTCTTGCTTTAAACTTAAGTAAACAAATATTAGAACAACGAATTAAAATCTTCATTTGAGATTTTCTTTCTTTAGAATCTGTAAATCAAAAGGAGTGAAATGTCCAATAACGAGTAAGCATTGTTCAAGTTCATTGTTTGAGTACTTGTTTCGAGTATATACTGTTCTAGCACACTAAAAATGTTAAATAAATAAACGCTAAATAAATGAATGCATGTTAAATAAATAAATAGTAAATAAGTAAATCTTTACCCCCTAAAATTTAACAATTTTTATAGTCAAAATGAATAAGGCAGACATCTTTAAAACTGGTTAGAACCAGATAATCTGCTTCACTTTATATAAAGCTAAAAACCATTTTTATTACCTATGATTGTACACTGACATTTAAAATGTGTGTCTGAAGGATTCCTGAGGTTTCTGATCCAAAGTCTTTGTTTTTAAAATATGGGATTTAGGCGGCGCGCTCATTATATCTCCACCTCATGTTCTTAAGGCAGACTTTATGAGTAATGAAAATTAATTTTTTAATATTAAATGAAATGTATTAAATTTCGTATTGTATTAAATATGAATTGTATTAAATTTCATCTTTGATGCTAACGTAGGATGAAAGGAAATGTAGCATTACAAAACATACTCTGAGAAATAAAAATTAGAAAAGCAGAGCAGTCATTTAACGAAGCAAATTATACCCAAAATTGGGTCAGGAATCTGCAGTTAACGTTCGACTAACGAATGATTTGATACGATCCTTTTTTATATACAAAGCTCCTTCGTGACTAATGAGCGTACATGAACTTCCGCCTAACCCCATCCCAAATCAGATCTGACCCTGAACTCTCTGAAAATGGGGGTCCAAAATGGGTTAATTATTAATTTTTTTTCAATCATATAAAGTTTTTTTGTCAAGAAAAGTTGCTATTTTCATAATTCCAAATGACTATAACAAATATTCGGTGCTACTGTAGTATGCGGTCTACCTACGATTCGGCGGTCTACCTTTTAATTATAGCTTCTTATCTTGTTTACTAATTGTTTGTTTACATCTCATTGTCAATCGCCCTTGACGATTGGTTAGGTTTAGTCATGATATTTTCGTTAGTTTTAACGAAAATATCATGATTAAACCTAACCAATCGTAGGTAGACCGCATACTACAGTAGCACCAACAAATATTCTTTGAATATCTTTAGTAATACAACGAGGGTCTCAAATATTGACTTATTTTGGTTATTTTCCCTAAACAATCTGTGCTCTGAATTTTCGCAGAGGCCAAAGGTGTCATTATACGAGTCAAGTAATGAATCAAGAGTAAAAGATCACATTTTACAAGTTATTTACGATACCAAGGAATTTTACGGCCATCCGTAAAAACAAGATTATAAACTATATTTACAAAACTTGCTCTAGTTACTCTATAATACGTAAGTTCGTGCACAATTATCAAACTAAATCTATTACTCTATAGTTTTTGTGCCCTTAAGTTAGATCATCTTAGAAAACGCTACACTTAATTGCTAATTTGAAGATACAAAACACGATCCGTTATTTACAAACAGCTTTAGATTTTCTAAATACAGTTTATCCCATATTTAATACATTATTTTTGCATGGCTATACGAGATACAGTATAGCAAACTAAATTATTTGTAGACAACTGTAGGCCTACGATTCAACAGCAGATCTCGGAGCAAGTGTAGTTTACGTCCCCCTGTGGTGCCTAGTGTAGTTTACGTTCCCCCACATTATCCTGGTGTAGTTTACGTTTCCCTACATTATCCTAGTGTAGTTTGCGTTCCACAACTTTGTCCGCGTATACTTAATCAAATAAAACGTTAAAATTAACGAAAATATTACGACTTAACCTAACCAATCGTCAATTTATGTAATATATGATCACCTGAAGATCAGGGCCCCCAGCCTTCTTTAGTTAGTCTTATAAGGCTAACTAACGAAAATATCACGACCTAACCGATCGTTAGGTCAACTGTACGCCCTTGACGATTGGTTAGGTTAGGTCGTGATATATTCGTTAGTTAGCCTTATAAAGCTAACTAAAGAAGGCTGGGGGCCCTGATCTTCAGGTGATCCTATATATATATATATATATATATATATATATATATATGAGATTGACGATTGGTTAGGTTAAGTCGTAATATTTTCGTTAGTTTTAACGTTTTACTTGATGGATTCACTTAAAAAATGTCTCTTAAAGATCCTAGTATAGTTTAAGTTTCCCAACTTTGACCTAGTGTAGTTTGTGTCCCTTTTTGCGTCAGGAGGACGTAAACTACACTTGCTCCCAGATCTCTTTCATTGTATTTGTTTAACTAACAGTTGTTCTTAATGTAACAACACATTTTATACCGTAAAAAATAGATGTTATCAGCAAAGAGATATATTATCGATAATCGTGTATATTTGGCATAAAACATTTCGATTCAAGAATGGGACAGATCTGTTTTGATCGTAAAACCAACGAAACCTCAACTCAAGATTTTATTACTTATTTCCGTAATTCAAAGAGCGATTTGCGGAAGTTAACTTTTTTTAATACATATTCAGGCATAATATTTGAAGATTTTAAATAATTTTTATAATATTTACTTCTATGGGAAATTAAATATTATAATATTACTTCTATGGAAAATTAAATATTATATTACTTCTATGGAAAATTAAATATTATATTACTTCTATGGAAAATTAAATATTATAATATTATTTCTATGGAAAATTAAATATTATAATATTATTTCTATGGAAAATTAAATATTATATTATTATTTCGATGGAAAATTAAATATTATAATATTATTTCTATGGAAAATTAAATATTATATTATTATTTCGATGGAAAATTAAATATTATATATTATTTCGATGGAAAATTAAATATTATAATATTATTTCGATGGAAAATTAAATATTATAATATTACTTTCGATGGAAAATTAAATATTATAATATTACTTCGATGGAAAATTAAATATTATAATATTTTCGATGGAAAATTAAATATTATAATATTATTTCGATGGAAAATTAAATATTATAATATTACTTCGATGGAAAATTAAATATTATAATATTACTTCGATGGAAAATTAAATATTATAATATTACTTCGATGGAAAATTAAATATTATAATATTACTTCTATGGAAAATTAAATATTATAATATTATTCTATGGAAAATTAAATATTATAATATTACTTCTATGGAAAATTAAATATTATAATATTACTTCTATGGAAAATTAAATATTATAATATTACTTCTATGGAAAATTAAATAATATAATATTACTTCTATGGAAAATTAAATATTATATTACTTCTATGGAAAATTAAATATTATAATATTACTTCTATGGAAAATTAAATATATAATATTACTTCTATGGAAAATTAAATATATAATATTACTTCTATGGAAAATTAAATATTATAATATTACTTCTATGGAAAATTAAATATTATAATATTACTTCTATGGAAAATTAAATATTATAATATTACTTCTATGGAAAATTAAATATTATAATATTACTTCTATGGAAAATTAATATGCATAGTAGTCACTTATTCTTTAACTTGTCAAATATATTTAACAGATAAAACAAGAGTAATAATTTAGACAGGACATATACTGTACATTACAATAAATCGATTAGATTAACTTCTGTACAATGATACAATGATTAGAGACACAGGGTGGGAGGATTGAGATGTCTTTCAGTTGATTTTTCTTAACAATGGCATAAACACTATATCAATTTAAAATTAAATCTATTATACCCTGAAATAGATAAAATAGTATTCGCTGAAAATGTTACATGCCTTCCTAGCGCTGGTATATATTTTTCATTATAATATATATATATATATATATAATATGTTAACTTTCATTTCTACATACAAATCTACAAATTAAAAACTAATGGTCAAAATATAATGTTTGACTAATGCTAAAATTAGAGAAGGATAAACTTTAACACAGGTATTATTGTCTGTTAACCATATTATTGTTCTCAGTTCATTTGATAACCACTTATAATTGTCATAATTATAAGATATACTACAGGTGTGTATATATATATATATATATATATATATATATATATATATATATTATATATATATATATATATATGGATGGATATAGCTAAACTATTATAAAAGGTACTACCGTAGATAGATTAATTATGCCAATGAGGACACAATATCAATTAGACAAATTGACATTTATTCTTCAGCCACGCGCCTGATTTAATTTGGCAAACAAAATTTTAAAGGTACATAAACAGGTAAATTATTATTAATTATAATATTAAACGCAATAATTATTTAAAGTAATTAATTAATTATAATATTAAACACAATAATTATTTAAATTAATTAATTGTAATATTAAACACAATAATTATTTAGATTAATTAATTGTAATATTAAACACGATAATTACTTAGATTAATTAATTATAATATTAAATACGATAATTATTTAACTTAATTAATTATAATATTAAACACAATAATTATTTAAATTAATTAATTATAATATTAAACACAAAATTATTTAAATTAATTAATTGTAATATTAAACACAATAATTATTTAAATTAATTAATTGTAATATTAAACACAATAATTATTTAAATTAATTAATTCATTATAATATTGAACACGTTAATTATTTAAATTATTAATATTAATTAATTAATTATTAATATTGAACACAATAATTATTCAAATTATTAATTGTAATATTAAACACAATAAATAAATTAAATTCGATCAGACTGTTAAAATAAGTATTATAATTAAGGTAGTTGGATTAAGTATATTGATCACTAAAGAATTCCATAGAAATTATATAGAATTCATAGAAATAAAGTTTTTAGAATTATATTAACATAAATGAAAGGAAATTGCTAAAATTACGGATAACAAAATTATAATAATTATAATATTTACATTAATTATACCTAGATTATTATTTCTATATTTCTCACTTTTTCTCACGTTCGTAACTCAACGATTCCTCCGCGCACAGTTCACACCAATTCATATATTCTTTACGCACTTTTACATTCATTTTTTCATATATTCACTCATTCCAAGGTAGTCATTAAGACATACGCGTGGATCGGTCTAAACCTGGACGGATGAAGACGGGCGTCACAGCAAAAGGACGGTTAAGGGTTAAAAATAATTAGAAAAACACTACATTTCACACGAAGCATTTAACGGCAATTAGAATGGAGTATTTTTCTTGGTTTCGTTAATATGTGACATTCGGAACCCCTATTTCCTCACACTGAGTGGGTGGACATGAACTCCCAAAAGCGTCACGTTAAACCGGGCAATTACGGAGTAGGTGGTAGGGCAAATTTCAACCGTGGCGACGATGGGAATCGAACCCAGGCTTTTGTGCCCGTGTTCGATGTTCAACAAACTGAGCCACAGGAGATATTCTTAATTTTGTTAATAACCATTATTAATGTTAATTTTATACCCATAAATTAACAGATTTTGAGATTTAATTTGAATTAAATTAGTTCGCCACATTGCAGTTAAATGGTTTCGCGTGATAAGGTTCTATATATATATATATATTATATGAGTGTGGGTGTATGTGTAAGGTTGGCAAAGTTAATTCATGTATTCTAGCTACGTGAAAAATTCCATACTTGAACTCATCCTTAAAATAGCCATTAAATTAAACGTAATTTATTAATACTGAGTATTTTCAGCAAATTAAGAAAGAAAACTGAAAAATTTATTAAAATAATTTGAACCGTTTTAATAACTTAATTGAGTTAATTAAAAATTAAATGAAAAATAACTTAAAATTAGTTTGTACATTAATTGAAAAAAACCTTTACTTTTACTGAAATGTAATTAACTTAACTGACTATTAAAATGTTTTTAAATTACGTAAATTAATATTAAAAATTAAATTAATATTAAAATACTTGAATTAACTTTTTATTTTTTGCTTGCTTCTATGGTGCCATTGAGTGAAATCACTTATATGGAGAAAATGACAAATGATAAGATTGGAAAATGACACTAATGAAGTCATTTCATTACAAATATATATAATCCTTACCATTAAATCACTAATTTGAGATCTTTCAACCACTACACCACAGTATATAGAATTTCTATATCTATATTCCGTAACAAATTATATAGATAAATTATTGATATATATATATATAGATATATATATATATATATATATATATATATATATATGATGAATAAAACCACGAAGGAAAGGAAACACAAAATGGTGCTCAAGCGCTTTCGTCTAATGACATCCTCAGGAACACTGAAGTACATAAAAAGGTTAAGCCTATATATAGGTTACAGAAAGAAAAAAAGAAAAAATAAATAACATACACACACACACACACACACACACATATATATATACATACATATCTATATATACAAATACATACATACATACATACATACATATATATACAATAAACAGAGAAGTAAAAATAAAAAATTAAAAATTAAAACCTTAAAGGATTACCAGTGAGGCGTACAGATTTGTAAGGAAAAATATCGATTTTTAGCACAAGATCAAATGGATTATAAAAATACAAATTTATACTGGAACTCTGCCCGGGTTTTAACACACTGCTGCCTATGGTCAGGTTTCGATATATATAAAAAAAATAAAATGCAAATTAAAAATTAATCGATTTTTAGCACAAGATCAAATGGATTATAAAAATACAAATTTATACTGGAACTCTGCCCGGGTTTTAACACACTGCTGCCTATGGTCAGGTTTCGATATATATAGAAAAATAAAATGCAAATTAAAAGTTAATAAAGTAGAAGCAGTGTGTTAAAACCCGGGCAGAGTTCCAGTATAAATTTGTATTTTTATAATCCATTTGATCTTGTGCTAAAAATCGATTAATTTTTAATTTGCATTTTATTTTTTTTATATATATCGAAACCTGACCATAGGCAGCAGTGTGTTAAAACCCGGGCAGAGTTCCAGTATAAATTTGTATTTTTATAATCCATTTGATCTTGTGCTAAAAATCGATATTTTTCCTTACAAATCTGTACGCCTCACTGGTAATCCTTTAAGGTTTTAATTTTTAATTTTTTATTTTACTTCTCTGTTTATTGTATATATATGTATGTATGTATGTATTTGTATATATAGATATGTATGTATGTATATGTGTGTGTGTGTGTGTGTGTGTATTATGTTATTTATTTTTTCTTTTTTTCTTTCTGTAACCTATATATAGGCTTAACCTTTTTATGTACTTCAGTGTTCCTGAGGATGTCATTAGACGAATGCGCTTGAGCACCATTTTGTGTTTCCTTTCCTTCGTGGTTTTATTCATCATAAATATTTTTCACGTGTTACTTTCGTGAAATAATTTTCATATATATATATATATGGTGCTGGTTAAGTGTGCGGTCTACCTACGATTGGTTAGGTTTAATCATGATATTTTCGTTAAAACTAACGAAAATATCATGACTAAACCTAACCAATCGTCAAGGGCGATTGACAATGGGATGTAAACAAACAATTAGTAAACAAGATAAGAAGCTATAATTAAAAGGTAGACCGCCGAATCGTAGGTAGACCGCACACTTAACCAGCACCTATATATATATATATATATATATATATATATATATATATATATATATATCAATTAATTTATTACGTATGAATGAGTGTAGATAGAAAGTTTTCTACATTAATTTTAAATTCAAAGTTGATCAGTGACTTTTTAAAATATGGCCACTAACCCTTATCATAACCATGGTAAATTATACCAAAGGTAGGGTCTTCTCGGTTTGGCAGACTGCTACAGATATTTACAAAACTTAGAAAATTAACAAATCAATTATTTACACATTTTATCCTAAGGAAGTGTAAGTTAGGTTAGGTTAGGGTAGGTAGGTTACGTTAGGTTTAGTTAAGTTACGTTAGGAATTAGACATTTCCTAAGATAAAATTTGTAACTAACTGATTTGCTAATTTGCTAAGTTTCGTAAAAATTTGTAGCAGTCCGCCAAACCGAAAAGATCCCAAAGGTATATTATATCGAAGTTATGAAATAAGGGTGAAGCCCTATTTCATAGCCATGGTACAAGGTAAATTATATCAAGGGTATGTTTTACCCAGGTTATTGAATAAGGGTTAAAATGCTTATTTTTTAATAATTTCTGTATTTGCGTAACGTAATTAACAAAAACTTTTGTGTTAAAAATAACATTCCGGGAAAGGTAGCAATCTTATGTGTTGCAATATTTCTGCTATGCTAATTTTGAAAATTAATTAGTCTGGGTATGTAAACTTACAAAAATTATGATGAATATACAAGGTAACCTCCCCCCCCCCCAAAAGGGTGTTCCAAAAAATAACATTTTACATATATATATTTTGGGGAAGGGGGCGAACACTTTTATAATCACCCTGTATAAAGAACATATGCAAAGATGTCATTCATTTTTAATATAAGTGACTTCGCAACTACAAGCCTTATAACAATATATATATATATATATATATATATATATATATATATGATACATATATATATATATGATACATATATATATATATGATACATATATATATATATATATATGATACATATATATATATATATACATATATATATATATATATATATGATACATATACCGGGTGTCCGAGAATTATCTGTACAATTTTTGGCTGTTATTAAAAGTCACCCATGAAGTGAAGAAATTCCAGTGTTATCCCATTTTACAGAGAAACTCATTAAGTTTTTTCTGATAACAAGTTTTGACAAGTTTTTCTTTACAATACGCGGGTGACAGACATTGATGATTTAAAAGCAAGAATCACAGCTGCTATTGAGCGAATTGATGTGGATATGCTGCAGCGTACATGGCAACATTTGGATTATCGATTGGATGTTTTGCGAATCACTGATGGTGCACATATCGAATGTTTGTAACAACGTTACTTTAATAAAAGAAACTTTTGAAAATACAGATTCTAAATAATCTTGTTTAAGAATTTTACGTGTGTTATCAAGAATTTTATTAAAAGATGAAATTGTACAGATAATTTTCGGACACACTGGAATTTCTAAAAAACCTGTCAAAACTTGGTATCAGAAAAAACTTAATGAGATTCTCTGTAAAATGGGACAACACTGGAATTTCTACACTTCATGGTTGACTTTTAATAACAGCCAAAAATTGTACAGATAATTCTCGGACACCCTGTGTATATATATATATATATATATATATATATATATATATATATATATATAGGGTGTCTCTTATTTTCGAAGTATTGATTTGTTTAGGTTGCGCCCCTCAACCAGTTCCATTGGTTGAAAAAACATCACATATAAAATTTGTTTTTGATTGAACAATTTTTAGAGGTCGCCCCCGCTTATTAAAATTCATAAAATATAGCTATTATTTATGCAGTTAATATTTGAAATTACTAGCAGTTGTCAAGTATACTAAACATATGTTTTTAATTAATTAATCATCATATTTATGATGAATTCAATTAAATGAATATATTAGAGATAATTTAGATTTAGATTTATTGTTGGGAGCTGCATTTGAAGCAACATTGGGATCTACATCAACTGCTCCAGAGATATTGATCTTTAAGCGTTTTCGTGACAATTGGACTTCTGTTGATCAAAGCCAGTTCCAAACAGGTGAGACAGACATGATTACTAAAGAAGCAATTATCCAGTCTAAAACTGAACTAATTCAGTTTGCTAGATCCCAGGCACCTATGCTACGGGATGACTATCAAGAACTTTTGGATCTGTCCATCATCTTTCTTGCAGGTGTCCCCAATAAAGGCATCAAGTTTCGTGCACCAGGTGCCATGCATCGAGCTCGCTGGATGTCCAAAGCGCTCTATTCTATCAAGATGTGGCTTTTTCGAAACCAGTTCAAGATGACTAAGACTGAAGAACGAGGAATTCGAGATCTTTCCCTTTTTCTGTTCTCATCTATATGAAGGCTTGGACAACATCCTCACTCCCTATTGAAACCCCATTTAATGACTGGCTCCTTATGAAGTCATTGATTAATTATCCTAACAAAAAGATTTCTGATGCAACTAAAAAAAGCTCTCTAACCACTTATGGTACCTGTCTGAAGAAGCAGTTGGTCTTGCTTTCTTTGATGAGCGAATTACTACAGATGTAAAGAAACGCATGGTAAAGGCATTAGAAGATGAGTCCACTGATAGACCACCCAAGCGTCCTCGGATTCCTGAATCGACCTTCTGCTCTGGTGAAGGACTACACCAACTTGTTGCAAGAAATACTAGAGAATTCTTTACTAAGCTGAATTTGCCAGAAGGATTTCTGAACAAGGCACCCAGCACTTGGACATCCAACTGTGAATATTTAAGGGCCAGAGCTATTGTTGCAGCTCTATCTGTTGTAAATGACTGGGCAGAACATGCAGTAGCTTTAGTTCAAGAGCAGAATAAGAAATTGACAGTGGGGGAAGAGCAGCTCCAGTTCCTGCTCCAAATTGTTGCAAAACACCGCCAGAGTCACCCAGTTCCATCAAAAACTGTTCTTCTCAAAAAATAACCATCAATGAGGTCGCACCTTAAAATACACCATATTGTATAATCATTGTATATTAAATAAATGTTGTATAAGGAAATAATGCTAATTAAAGTATGTAAATAGCACTGGCATTTTGAATTTATCTCTATATAATAAACTAATGGTTTTTTTGTAGCAATGCTTCATTGCTGATTGTATATAAAAAAAGAGCCAGGAAGGATTTTGGATAGGAGAAAAAGGATTGGGATAAAGAAGGATTGAGGACCAAAGGATGGATTATAACATCAAGAATAGGTTAGAAAAGGATCAATGATAAATAAGAAGGCCTATACTTATAAAAACGAATCAAACTAAAAAAAGGAAGGAATTATGTGTATAATGAGCATAATCATATGTCAGGAGCTATTATGCCATGGTCACCATTTTTATTAGCCGGGGGCAACCCCTAAATATGAGTCAATTTGTGTCAAACTTTCAAGTTTTAGTTTTTATGCTAAATGGAACTATTTTAGGGGGCGCAGATAAAATAATTTAATTCAACATTTCAATTTTTGACTACCCAATAAGAGACACCCTAATATATATATATATATATATATATATTTATATATATATATATATATATATATATATATATATATATATATATATATATATATATATATATTGTTTCTGAGGACGGACGAAATAACTATAATATACAATATATAAAAGTATACTTACATAGGAGTTTCACAAAGGAGATTTATCACCTTAATTCATACAAGTCATACACCAGTTTCGCCTCATTCAGAGTTGTCACTATAATATAATATAATTTTTGATCAAGGTACTTTGATCCTATTGAGCAGACTCTCGCAAATACCTTTGGCAAAGCTTCTCAAAGTTCTTTGGAGACTTCATTTAGTGTCCTAAACAAAGTACTTTGATACAGCGTAAACCTAAAAAACCTAATTTTAGTATATAATAATGATAATAATGTTCACATGATGTCTTAATTATTTCTATGATGAGATCCTGTGACTAGTTCTTGTTTTTATGACTTAAATTTTTATATGACTGTTTACATGGTAATCCTAATGTTTAGGATAAAATTATGGTTATGGCATAGTATTATTATTATTATAACAAAAATCATCATTAACTTCACGAAAGCTAATCCTTTTGTGTGTATTTGGCTTAATACAGAGTAATTACTTATAAATTTGAAGTCATTATTAAATGCTATCATTGGTTTGTTAACTCACATAAACACGTGTGTTTGGACTTTGGAATTATCCAACTGATCTTATGAAATACGTCATTTCACGGAATATATATATATATATATATATATATATATATATATATATATATATATATATATATATATATAAAGATACTGACCTTATAGATTTATTTGTATTAACAATTCAGTTAAATTCTTTGGTTTAACCTTAAGAAATAATTCATCCTTATGACACTATTTATGTACAAGAAATTAAAAAGATAAAAATAGATTTATAACCTTTAAATTACGTCTAAATCTATAAGCTTATCAAAATCGAGATTTGCTTCCAATAACGATAATGTTCTAGCCTCTTCCCAACTTTGCTCTTGGGTCCAGATGTGCTGAACCACAACAGGAGCAGCGGGTTCGAGTGTCGTCAATTGCGTAAGGTTTCCTTCAAAGTCATGAAGTTCAACTAAGTCTTGAGATCCTTCGATGTTCATTAACATCCTGTTGTCATTCTCGTTCATTTCTAACCCTCGTCCGCAGTCTTTGTTTCCGCCGTTATTGTAAATGTTACAGGATGTTTTATTTTCCCAAGAGGTCGTTGAAACGGCTAAATCGAGTCCTACTCCAAGGTCGAGGGAAGAGATGAGAGAATCTCTTTCGTCGTTGGGTGTTTCAGAGTACTCCGGTGATCCGAAAAGGTCTTCCTCCACTCCTAAGGATTCTGGACTTAATTCGAATGAAGGCAATGTTTGGGAATGGTGCTGCTGAATATGATGGTGAGATAGCTCTTGCTGGTGGTTGTGTGGGTTGAAGCTGTTCATGATTGAAGACGTTGAGGAAGATAAAGATGTCATTGAATGAGTTGGAGAAGCTGTGACTTGATAAGTTGAAGGGTCACCTGACTGCGTGATATCTGTAACGACTTCCTGCGTTCTTAACTGCCAAGATTCATCTTGACCATTCTCATCTCCTAAGATTGACGACCAGACGAAGTCTTCCTTCAAAGGATTGCCACTCTCGTCTACCAAAAGAGTACGTTCCATTGGTTCTGAAACGAAAAAGAACTGGTTATGAAAGGTTGACTGTAAAGTAGTTCGGATGCGATTTGAACTTGTGTGATCACAAATCCCGATTTAACACCACTGTCTCATGAGAATGGTTCTCCATTTTTTGGTATGGTTTCAAATATCTCATTCACTCGGTTAGGGTGACATCCCAGGGTTGCCACTCAAAACATTTATAAACATTAATGGGTGGTGGGTGATCTACTACCGTAAAATATACCCGTTCAAGGAAGTTGCGAAGTGTTTTAATAAGTTTAAGGTTGCTGTTCTTAGCCAGGATGGTGTTCAGTATGTTTTTTATTAGAGTCTAAGTATTGGTCACCTAACTATAAAACCTTAGGCTAATATCTAAGCATCTTCATTTGCGGCTGATTAAGTACAGTAATTAGTTGTATAGTATGTAACGTGTCATTTGTAAGAATGTATCTCCTCACACACAGTGAAGACAAAAGTCGACCTTTTATACTTTATATATTGTTCAAAAGTTTTCTATAAAATACGCGATTTGCGGAAAGCTTCAATTTAGAACCCGTCTTTCAAGACTGAGTGTGATCAAAACTCGTTCACTGGCATGACAGTGTCTCGTTCAAGCATCAGAGACTCCCCGGCTCATTTGCAGTGGAAAACGGAGGATTGACTATCATGATTTTAGTCCATGATGGATTTTAAAGCAAATCCCTCGCCTCTCTCTCTCTCTCTCTCTCTCTCTCTCTCTCTTTCCTCTCTCTCTCTCTCTCTCTCTCTCTCTCTCTCTCTCTCTCTCTCTCTCTCTCTCTCTCTCTCTATTATATATAATATATATATATATATATATATATATATATCCTACTCTTGCCAAAAATCTGCATATACTAGGTAGTTACCCCAAGGGATTCGTCATACCTGTTGGATGAACTAGTCCTATATTCCTACAGGACTAGTTATATTACTAGCTATATTACGGTATTGCTGCATATATGTATCAATCAGTATCATATTTTTCCCAAATAAGATGGGGGGGGATTTCTACAAGTAGCTTAGAACAATATTATTATAGGTAATGTTTAGGGGAAGAATGTTTACACTAAAAAAAAAAAATTGAAATTTTGGGCTATTCCGAATTTTTCAGTCAAGTGTGAAAAGCTAAAATGTTGTTTCTTCAAACCAAAAAGAAATTCAGGTTAATCCTGTTTCATTAAGTGTACAAATTAACTTTGTCCTCACTTTCATTTACTAAAGAAATAAGACATACAGTTGACTGTTAACCTCAGTGGGTACAACAAACCTTGCTGGTCCATATACATGGTGGTTATTGAAGGTGGTTTATCCGTTGGGGGAGGCATATACGCCGCTTGTACAGGTTCTTGTCCAGGCTGCAGAAGGTTTCGAACTGCCTCTTCTTGCTCCTTTTGCCTCAGGTACTCTTCCTGTTCCTTCAACCTCTGCTTCTGCACTTGCTGTTGAATCTGCTGTGCGTATAGGGGTTTTTTACGTTTGCTTTTCGTAGCAGGGGGCGCTGTTCCCCTAGATGGTCTCTTCTTCTTGAACACTCCATCGACCAACGAATCCGCATATTCGGGGTCCAACTTCCAGAATCCTCCCTTGCCCGGTTCATCTTTGGATCGCGCCACTTTCAAGAAACATTTGTTTAAGGACAGATTATGACGGATGGAATTCTGAAGAAGAAATTGTGACGTTACTCAAACATTAAAGAAGTATAAATTTGGAATATCTATCTATCTATCTATCTATCTATCTATCTATCTATCTATCTATCTATCTATCTATCTGTGTGTGGGATTTCTTCTTCCTAGGGAAATGATTCTCAGAATCAACGGAATGACCAATGTTGGAGTAACATTCTTTGGTTTGTTCCTCATTAGGACTAGGTTGCTTAGAAAAGAACGAATCTCTCGTGCGTTTGAAAGTCGTTTAACGGTTATGAACTTCCAACAAAACTTAAACCTTTCATTTTAAAGTACAGAAAAAAAAAAAAAAAAGATTTAAATTTCCTATCAAAATGTACGTAATACAAACCAACTAAAAAAATTGGTGAAATTTAAAAATGTATAATAAAAACCGTAAAAAATAGTAATTTTGGTAAACAAAAATCATGGTTATCAAAATTTTTATGCATTGAAATAAGTCGGAAAATAAAGTATTTCAAATCATTGGAACCGAATCAAAAGATTATTTCGAATCTTGCGTGTTTGTGCCTTAGATTTTTTTATTAACATCATTTCAAAATCTCTTATTAATTATCAAAGAAGAAACTAAGCATTGTAATAAACTTAAACAGTTAGTATTAGTAAACAAATTTAATGGAACTAAGCTTGATAAAGTAAATTTTAATTTTGTCTCAAAGGATTTCTTTCAACTACAGGCGAAACACTCGTTTGAATTTTAAGGTTCATCTAAGTGAGGTAAATTGCTTTAATTTGTAGTCTTTTCGTAAGTATTTAGTATACTTAAGTCATGTAAAAGTACACTTAGCACATTTAAATCATGTAAAAGGACATTTAGCACACTTAAGTTATGTGGAAGTACATTTAGCACACTTAAGTCAATAATGATAGTTTGAAACTTCCATCTATTGAATCTCGGATTCATAACATACATTTTAAATGTTTCATATTTTTAATATCTTGGAGAAAATATTGTTATACCTTATCAGTAAACCTGATCCAAATATTATTAAACCTTTAGCACAAGACAAGAATTTTATTAAGAGTGCCCTTGATTTCGGCTCTCTTCTTCTATGGAGTGGCATTTTTGAGTATGCTAGCCCATGGCTACATAAAAATCCCGACAAAGAAAGAAGTGTATTTTTACTTAACAAAGATAACGAAAATTATAAGCCAACAACCATTTTATTTGGCATTGCAAAATTAAAGACATTACCAGTTAATCATTTTTTTCCACTATTGAGAAACTTGAAGACAAGGTTTTGAAAATTCTGAAAAATTCTAAGAATTCTGAAAATACTGTAAATACTGCAGTATCAATTTTATTAAAACTTTTAATGAAGTTTTTGCATGTGGTTCTACCCCCAGGCATACTGTATGACCACCTTGAAGTTCAAAAGCATAATTGTCCTATTCTTTCAGCACGTAATATACACATTTATAACTTGTTAATATATTTATTAAACTCAATAGAAAACTTTACAAGCAATAAGAAAATGCAAGTAAATAATATATTGTAAAGTTTTGGTGTGGAATCCTTTTTTAAACAAAGCAATGTCCTACTTATGGAACAATAGAAATATACAGTCACGGTTTGTTTTTTGATAATAATACAACTGTTGATAGTCTACAAACAAGAATCACTCTAAACACCTGTTAGAGCTTGCATTAGTGACGCATGTTATTTTGGTTTAATAATGCTCTCTACACTCAGGTAAATGGCGTTGCCATGGGCAACCCACTTGGTCCTTCTGTACCAAATGCTTTACTTCGTTTCCATGAAGTTAAATGGTTACAAGATCGTTCTCTTGGATTTGTAGGTAAACTTTTTTTTACTTTTCCACTCAGCATTTGGGGCTACCAAGGTTTTATTTTATAAAAACACTAAAAATAATTTCTTTATATTTTGGTTGTTTAGTCTAATAGCCGTTTTGAGCTTTCACCTTATAAAAATAAAAAACTTTAGAGAGTTTAATTAAGTTTTAATTATTTAAAGGTTTACTCCCGTGTGCGGCCCTCGAACGTTTGCGTGCGGCCCGCACAAAATCGAATTTAATTGTATTTCACATATCGATAAAGAGCGAGGGATTTGAAGATATTGTAAATATTTCTTTTTAATTATGCATCGTAAACACACACACACACACACACACACACACACACAGACACATATATACAATTCAGAAATGTAGGTGAGTACATGACCTACAGGCAGGCAAATCTTCATGTTATATTGCGGCCCAGAGACGAAATGAGTTTGAGACCTCTGCTTGTACTGTTCAAAATTAACAACACTAAAACATTGGTGAATAGTCTTATACAGGTGGGCCGTAAGTTTCCATACAAGGAAAAATAAACATTTTTTTATGGACAACCATTTTTATTTATATAATATGCTCTACATGGTTGCCATTGTTTTGAAAACACATTTCAATACGTGTTCCCCACTGTTGATGAACATGCATTAGCACAGTTGACGTTATGCTTGTAATGGCATTGGTGATACGTTCCTTTAGATGATTTATGTCTCGTATCTTTTCCTGATACACCATGGCCTTCAAGTGCCCCCAAAGATAGAAATCAAGGGGGGTGAGATCTGGGGATCTGGGAGGCCACTCCACAGGACCACGCCGACCAATCCAAGCATCCGGAAACTGCTGCTGCTGATCCAAATACCGACGCACGTGAAGACCATAATGAGGTGGAGCTCCATCTTGCTGGAAGTAAACTGGGAAGTTACCTTCCTCGTTTAGCAGGGATGGGAAAATCTCTTCTTGCAACATGTTAAGATACCTTTCGGCATTAAGATTTCCACTGACAAAAATTGGTCCAATAATTCTGTCACCCCATATCCCGGCCCACACCATCACTTTACCGGCACCTTGCATCTTCGTCGGACTCAGCCAGTTAGGGTTAGCATTACTCCAATAACGTATGTTTTGCCGATTAACCTCTCCATTGACGTAAAAATTTGCTTCATCAGAAAACAAGATCTTACGTCAAACGCATATTCTTAGGGTATCTGAAACATAAAAACAAACGTTTAATTTTTCCTATGTATGGAAACTTACGGCCCACCCTGTAGAATATGTTCTACTTATAAAACACGACATATTCAATTTAATTTTTTTGGTAAACTATTTCTGTAACAATATATTTTACAGATTTTATAGAAAGAAATTTTACAGAAAGTTATATTAATGTATTTTTAAATAATACTACAAATAGATGTGCCAAATGTTGCCAAATATATAAAATATGTTAAAAAAAAACATATTTGGGCAACATTTTCTTATAAGATCGAAAAAGAACCCGAGTCAATGTTGAGAAATTCTATTCACAAATTATAATCTATAATAATACATTAATTTTTCTAAAAAAGGTTCACTGTTTTGAAAGACTTCTCCTCTGATACAGCGCTGGTTGTAACAAGGGGTAAAGGATATAGTATTGTGTTGCTGAATAGAACTGGTTATACAGGGTGTCCATAAATGATTACCCTGATTAAAGCATGCTATAACTTTTAAGTAAACACTCGTATTTCAAACACAGTTTTAATCATAAGTAGATAAACATACAAAGTTTTGATACATAGTTAATGAACTTAATAAGCTTCCACATGTGCACCCCTAGTGGCACGTAAAATGTAAAATGTCGTAAAATGTCTCTGTTTCCGCAACTGTGTACCTGGATATGCTCACCAATTACGCCATACCCCAGCTGCAGGACAGGCAGCCAACTGTCGTCTTCCAACAAGATGGGGCACCCCCTCATTGGGCGCATGTTGTTCGTGAAACTCTCGACGCAACATTTCCAAATCGATGGATTGGCAGGGACGGGCCAATCCCATGGCCCCCAAGATCAGCAGACATTACCCCGCTAGATTTTTTCTCTGGGGTCATGTTAAAGATTTGATTTATGCAACAGTTGTTCCAGATATCAGGACATTTCGAGAACGCATTAAGGATGCAATTGCAACAGCTAACCCACAAATGTTGGAAAATGTGTGGCGTGAGTGTGAATGCCGTTTAGACATTTTACGTGCCACTAGGGGTGCACATGTGGAAGCTTATTAAGTTCATTAACTATGTATCAAAACTTTGTATGTTTATCTACTTATGATTAAAACTGTGTTTGAATACGAGTGTTTATTTAAAAGTTATAGCATGCTTTAATCAGGGTAATCATTTATGGACACCCTATATTTATATAAGATATTATTTATAATTAATAATAATACTAAATTGTAGGATAAGGTTAATGGATAAGGTTGTAGGATAAGGTTAATGGAATTCTCATAAACTTATAGGAATTTAACATCTTATAAATAACGGTTTTTAAAAATTATGTGTATATATAGCTCAACTTTGGGTATAATGTACGGCTTACCCAGAGTCTAGAGTTCCCCTACACTGTTAAATAAAGTGGTTTCTACAGACCATCGTTTCTAAAAATTTAACTGTTCTATTTGAGCCGAATATGGAACGATTTTTAATAATTTCTATTATATCGATATAATTGGTTCAAAATCGATCCATAAAGGAAAGTTGTTCCAAAGGCTTCAATTATAGACCATTTGTTTTACAAAGGAATTGCTCCATAATCGGATCATTTAGCAAATGGAACAATTATATTTTTAGAAACGGCGTTCTGTATAAAATACTTTTCTTTCTAGACCGATTTTGGACCAATTTTATTGACATTACAAAATAAAACAAATTCAAAAGCGTTTCATATTCGATCAAATGGATCAACTATATTTTTATAAACGATGGTCTGTATATATGTGTATATATATATATATATGTATATATATGTATATGTATATATATATATATATATATATATATATATATATATATATATATATATATATATATATACTGTATATATATATATGAAAATTATTTCACGAAAGTAACACGTGAAAAATATTTATGATGAATAAAACCACGAAGGAAAGGAAACACAAAAAGGTGCTCAAGCGCTTTCGTCTAATGACATCCTCAGGAACACTGAAGTACATAAAAGGTTACAGCCTATATATAGGTTACAGAAAGAAAAAAATTAAAAAATAACATACATACACACAAACATACATACACACAAACATATATATATATATATATGTATGTGTGTAGATATGTATATATATATATATATATATATATATATATCTACACACATACATATATATATATATATATGCAATAAACGGAGAAGTAAAAATAAAAATTAAAAATTAAAAATTAGAGGATTAACAAAGAGGCACACAGATTTGTAAGGAAAAATATCGATTTTTAGCACAAGATCAAATGAATTATAAAAATACAAATTTATACTGGAAATCTGCCCGGGTTTTAACACTTTGCCTTTTAGAGTCAAGTTTCGATATATATAAAAATAAAATGAAGATTAAAAGTTAATAAAGTAGCGTACAAGTTTACCAAAGATTTAGCGTCCTACCCTTTTTATCTAAATTTGTTTTGAAGGAATTCAAAACAACAGGATCGAGTTGAAAAAGACCTTTGCTTATGTTGAAGTTATTTGAAAGTTGGATAATGGCAGACTCAAGAATATTTCTATTGACAATGTTGCTAGAATGAAATAAAACTGAAGCATTATTCCAATCAATGCAGTGAGATAACTCTGACAAATGGACAAAAAGAGCACTGGACAACTGTCCTGTTCTAACGGAATATTGATGCTGTTTTATACGTGTGTGCAAATCCTTTCCCGTCTGACCTATGTAAAAGGAATCACATTGTTTACACCCAATTTTATAGATAATGCCTGAATTATTGGTAGGGCTATTTTTTACTATGATATTTTTCACAATATTGTTATATGAAAATACTACATTAATATCCAAAAGTTTAAGTACATTAGCAATGCCTAAAAAGCCCGGGAAAAATGGAAGTACTAAAATATTTTTTGACAAAGTACGAGTGTTATTATTGACACGATAGAAAGTTCGTTTTGCCTTGTTGAGACAAGATTCCATAAACGCAGATGGGTAACACAGATCACTTCCAATACCGTTGATTTTTTCCAATTCGGCATCGATGTATTCCGGACTGGCGATCCTAAGGGCGCGGAGAAACATTGATGAAAAAATGGCGGCCTTAGTG
>JAJOZX010002089.1:697500-707500 GCA_023014485.1 Bathynomus jamesi
AAAAATGTTGTTCAGGATGTTGTCCTGCAGTTTCTGTGGTGAGAAGATTGTTTGATAATAGAAACCCACTCTAATAGACAGAGGAAATAAACTGTCTATTAGAGTGGGTTTTTATTATCATATTTTGACCTTCATGTAGAAAAGTGAAGTTTTTTTGCATTTATGAGAAGATTGTTGCAGTTTACAAAAAAAATTGTTGCAGTTTTTTTAAAATGTCCGGAAGCAAAGAAATCTGGTGGTCGTAAATCACAAGGTCTCTCTGGACACAGATCTTTCAAAATGGTTGGTCTCCAAATATATGAGCTATGCTCCTCTGTGATGCTGGATACCGTCTTGATGTTAAGAAGTCTTATATAAGTATTATGTTACTCAACTAATTCCCGATTTCATTTCTACTGCGGTGTATAATCTACAGAAATAAATAAGAATAGACGCGACTTTCAACTGTGGGGTGCGGTATTTCAGAGTACAGGAAGTCAAAGCAGCAAACCTTTCCGATGCGATGTTTCAGATCACTAAGTGTCGTCTAGTTATCTCTAACTTGCTAAATGTTAGTTCCGGCCTAGCCCTAAATTAGGCCTAGCCCTTATTTATGCTGCTTTCGTAAACTATAATGCCATCGCAATATCGTATAAATTTTAATATTTTGTGTGCCCTGAATTATAATTATTTCGTCATGATGAAAAAGTGCAAATGTGCAAATGATGAAAAAGCACATTGTGAAGACGGTGTAAAACTCAATAAATTCATTTGTGGTACCTCTTCACAATAGCCAGGGATGTATCGTGGCCATTGTCGCCACATTTACATCTAAAGCGAAGTCACTGCTTCTATTTCAATACATATACACTATGTACCTAAAGCATAACCATCCTTTATACTTAATTAGCTATTCGGAGGTTTTGACTCCCGAGAATTCCCATGAAGCTTCCCGTCTCCACCAATGGAGTATCACCTGAGAATGCCCAGTGCTCTGCAACCAGACCCGATCAGCACCTCCTCCTACATTTAAAACAGAGGAAAATAGGGCTAATCCCTATTCTAACTGCCCATCTTCAATGCAAATTTATGCTATTAAAATACCTATCCAACCTATTCTTAAACATATAAACCAAAGTGCTCGCCACGAACCCCGTGGGTCTTATAGATGAAAAAGCCACTCGCAACATTTGTCTCAAATCTTTTGCCTCTTATTTTCAAAACCATTGTTTCTCGTAATGTTACTCTCATCTAGGGCAGGGGTTCTTAACCTTTTTAGGCTGCGATTCAAATTCTGGTCTAGGGGCTAACTCGGCGACCAATGCCTTCAAACAGTTCGCTCGTAAGAGATAATAAAATAAAATAATAACGGTAAAATGAGTAGGGATAACATAAATAAATGATAAATGATAATTTAATGACCCAAGTTTGGGTCGCGACCCAGAGGTTAAGAATCCCTGGTCTAGGGCAAAAAAATTCTCAGAATTTACGTTATGAGAACTATTTAAATTTCTGAATACCTGAATTGATTCACCTCTCAAACGACGAGTTTCGAGCGTTAAGACTCTCTGAGTCTATCTTTTAATGTTTTACTGCTTGACGTTGAATAAGCTTTGTTGCGCGGCACTTAACCCTTTTTACCATTTCTATATCCTTACTCATATAGAGACCTAAACTGTACAACATATTCTAGGAGGTCTAACAAGCGACGTGTACAATGGCAAAACAATATCTTTAGATTTATTTTCAAAATTTCGAGAAATAAAACCCAATACTCTCTTATCTGTACTGCTTATTCAAATCTGACCTTCATTTCTTGTGCAAATGAATTATTGAATGCCCGGTTAGGTCGACTGCACGCCCTTGACGATTGGTTAGGTTATCGTGATATTTTCGTTAGTTTTAATGGAAATATCACGACAACCTAACCAGTCGTCAAGGACGTACAGTACTACAGTTGATCTAACCGGGCATTCGATTAACCTAACCGGGCATTCAATAATTCATTTGCACGAGAAATGAAGGTCAGATTTGAATAAAACATACCAAAATAAACCAGAAAAACCTATTCTCATATCAAAATCGACCCGCAGGGGTAAAACGAATAATTACCACCATACTAAGTTATTTCAATCGATTTTAATTGATCAAAAAATTGCTTATATCTCCGTTAATATCAATTTGCACAAGAAATACCATAGAAGAAAATAGAGTTAGATTTAAATTCTACATATGAAAAACCTATTGTCATCCCAAAGTCCAGGTTATGTGCCAAAACGAATATTAACCTTAACTACTCGCGATTGAACATTGTTTTGAGTACTTTAAATCCTTAGTAACAATGATACCTAAATCTTTTTCTTCAGAGGCTTCGTTCAACACACTATTGGAGCAATCCAAGAATAAGCACCCCAAATCAATTTAGGGTATTTTTTCTTGGATTGGGGTCGAACGAAGGTGCTTATTCTTGGATTACTCTAAAATGGAGTTAAAAATGGAGTTAAAAATGGTTAAAAAAAAAAAAAAAAAAAAAAATATGGAGTTAATTGCTCTAAAATGGTTAATTGAATGCCTCGTTAGGTTAATTGTACGCCCTTGACGACTGGTTAGGTTAAGTCGTGATATTTTGCATTCAATAATTCGTTAACGTATATTATGAAACGTACTGGTCCCAGAACTGACCATTGCGGAACACCGCTAGTTACATTAGCCCACCCTGACCCTTCCCCCTTAATTACTACTTTCTGTTTTCTACCACTTAACCAATTGTCGATCAAAAATTTGACCCCTTATTCCATGAGCTTAAGTTTTTCCAACCGTCATTTATGTGAAACTTTGTCAAAGGTCTTTTGAAAATCTAAATATATATCTATCGATCTGTAACTGTTACAATCATAAATACCGATGACGTCATGAAAAAAATTCTAATAAGTTTGTCAAACAAGATTTATTTCTGCGAATTCCATGCGACTTTGTTTATTAAGATCATTGGGATCACTTGAAGATCAGGGCCCCCAGCCTTCGTTAGTTAGCTTTATAAGGCTGGGGGCCCTGATCTTCAAGTGATCGATCATTGCTCTCAAGATGTTCGACTATACTATTTCCAATAACTGATTCTAAAATCTTCCCTAATAACAGAAGTTAGACTTAATAGGCCTGTAATTTCCTCTTTGTTGCTTATTCCCTTTTTCAGAGATTGAGGTTACATGGCTAATTTAAAATCGAAAGGAACATACCCCTGCGATAAAGATTTATTAAAAAATTGGGATCACCTGAAGATCCAAAATTTGGGATCACCTGAAGATTCGTCACCCCAGCCTTTTTTAGTTAGCTTTATAAGGCTAACTAACGAAAATATCACGACCTAACCTAACCAATCGTCAAGGGCATACAGTTGACCTAACGATTGGTTAGGTTAGGTGGTGATATTTTCGTTAGTTAGCCTTATAAAGCTAACTAAAAAAGGCTGGGGTGACGGATCTTCAGGTGATCCAAAATTTGAACTAAAGGATCAATTATTTCATTTTTTAACTCTTTAAGATGCTTTGAGTAAAAGTGGTCTGGACCTAGCGATTTATCAGTTTTTAACTTATTTATCTATATGTTAGTTAGAAAATTAAACTCCATTTACGTCACTGAACATATTACTAGTCTCCGGAATAAAATATGGGGTCTTTTCAGTTCGGCGACCTGCTACAGATTTTTACGAAACTTAATAAACCAATTATTACAATCAACAAGGGCAACCTCCGGGAAAATTATTGAATGCCCGGTTAGGTCAACTGTACGCCCTTGACGATTGGTTAAGTTAAGTCGTAATATTTTCGTTAGTTTTAAGGGATAACCTGAAGATCAGGGCCCCCAATCTTCTTTAGTTAGCCTTATAAGGCTAACTAACGAAAATATCACGACCTAACCTAACCAATCGTTAGGTCAACTGTACGCCCTTGACGATTGGTTAGGTTAGGTAGTTATATTTTCGTTAGTTAGCCTTATAAAACTAACTAAAGAAGGCTGGGGGTCCTGATCTTCAGGTGATCCGTTTTAAGTAAATAAAAAAGTATTTTGCATTTTTTCGGCAAGCCGTCAAACCGGGAAGATCCAAAATATGTATCGTCCACTGTAAAATTTGATGTAAAAAATTATTCAAAATTATTGCTATCTCCCTATTATATAATTATTTACTAGGTTACCACCCGAGTCTATCAGTGGCCATATATTGTCCCTCAAAGGATTTCTATTCCTAACATAATCGTAAAACTTCTTAGGGTTTTCTTTATATTCACGAGCTACTTGAATTTCAAATTCGCATTTAGCACTTCTAATTAAACGTTTAATATTTCTACGTAAATCTATATACGTTTTGACGAGCTGCAACACACGATTCCTTTTATATCTCTTATCAACTGCATTTCTATCTGCAATTGCTTTTTCTATATTTCTATTATACCATTCATGCTGCGCATTGAATTCACCTCTTATCTCTGCAAAGTATACAGCGCTCGCCTAAATTTACAAATAGACTCTTGAAATTATTCCACATGCTAGGAATCCTATCTACCGCTAATAGTTTATTAAACTTAATGAGAGAGAGAGAGAGAGAGAGAGAGAGAGAGGTAATGATGGGTTTGTTTGACTTCCTTCGCAACATCTAAGGTCATACGTCGGAGGGGATTTGCAACTTCAGGCAGAATTCAAACCCTGGGTTGCTACATAATCTGGATACAAAGGACGGTTTCCCATTCAACTTCTCTCCAGACCCAATATCGCTTGACCTCGATGATTGACGGAAAGCAGTGTTACGACACTGGCAACAATATAGCCAGAGAGAGAGAGAGAGAGAATATTTGAGAACAAAGGTTTGTCACCTGGAGGGGAAGGAAAGTGGGGGGCTAGTGAGAGTCTTATGATTCGATCGAAATTTCTAGAACGGACATGAACGAGACGAGCAAGCAGCTCGAAACCAGGTTATTGCTAGGTGGACAACGTGAACAGGTACCAATTAAATCAGTCAATCAAGAACCAATTTTAAGCAGGTCCGTGACTCTGTTCAAACAATTGTAATAAGTTAATTTCCAATATAATAATAATCGTTTCTTTCGTTTCTTCATATATATATATATATATATATATATATATATATATATATATATATATATATATATATATAAATTGAGGCGTTCGGAACCAAAGAGGCGAAGCCGCCATAGGTGCGAATGGCGTCTTCGCCAGTTTGTTCCGAACGCCTCATTATATCATACTAGCGGAGAACCCGCCCTTCGTGCGGGTGGCAAAAATATCCTAGCCGACGGTGGAATATTTTTTGTAGTTCGAAGACTGTTATTAGTTAGGTTATATTGAATGCCCGGTTAGGTTAATTGTACGCCCTTGACGATTGGTTAGGTTAAGTCGTGATAGTTTCGTTAAAGCTAACGAAAATATCACGACTTAACCTAACCAATTTTCAAGGGCGTACAGTTGACACACACAACACACACACACACACACACACACACACACACGGGCGTCCTTTTATTATTATTGATAGACTTTTTAAAGTTATAATTAAAAGTAGAATTCATTACGCTTTTTCTAATGCATTAAAATACAAATATCGCCCATATTAAAATACAAATATCGCATATATATATATATATATATATATATATAATATATATATATATATATATATATATATATATCAAGAATCTTCTCTTTTCGAGCGTGACCGACTGACAGACATTCCTGGGTGTTTATATTAATAATAAATATACACTCGTATATATGTCAGCTGGTTTTGTGGTATTCCAAATTACACGTTTTTTTCCGCTGTGTAAACCGAAATCAAATTGACTTTTTAAGTTTCTTTCGTGCATTTTTGTTTTTTTTGATTTTTCAACTGCGGTTTTTCGATTCTGTCCTTTATTATTTTGTAGAAATGGAAGGTATGGATTTTCCCATAATTATTTTGAGAAAAGATAAGGAATTCGCTAGCTTTAGTTTCAAATATTAATATCATGTGAATTTTAACACTTTCTGTGCCCAGAATTATGATTCTCTCATCGTAGGGAAAAAATACAAGTGTCAATTCTCATCACAGTGTAAAAGTGGTGTAAAAACTCAATAAATTAATTTAATTTATTTGTAGTACCGCTTCACAAATGTCAGGGCTACGTTGTGCCCATTGTCACATCACCACTTCCAGTTATCAGTGAAGTTAAGCGATATTATGGTCTGTGTACTTGTGGAATGGGTGATTGTCTTCCGCCTCCAGATGATGGAGCGGTTCGGATGCTACGTTAAGCTGTAGGGTCACTCCTTCACATAACCTTTGCTGTTACAGTGGAGGTCAAACAACCCCCAAAATCATTATCTTTACAATGGCCATCTTAATCATGGACTTCAGTTACGAGCATTATTATATACAAAGACTATTTACGGTTTCCTTTAATGGTAAGGGAAATTTTAATTTTCTTAACCAACCGTATAATGTTTGTGAAATAAAAGTAAATTGAACATTGCAACAGCCGAACCTGGTAAATTAGACCGGAAGTATTGTTCAGTTTGTAAAAAATGGATTAAGAAGTTCCAGCAACAATTAAATTATTATAGTCAGTTAAGCCCCAATTTATTCAGGCCAAGAATTTTACAGGAATTTGTTCAATATAACCCTTTAACGCCAACCGTTGCCTTATGGCAACATGAGCTTGACAATCGATTTTGAACCTTACGATCTGAATATTAGAGGTTATTTTGGCTTGAACGGGAAAAAAAATTAAATACATATGTCATAATTCATGCCTTTCATGCCTGAATTATGAAATTCCATTGTGTTACAGCAAAAGATGTAAAGGACTGAGCGTTCGGGTCAAAAATTAAGTCTAAAATGAAAAAGGGAGAATCTGGAATATATTGTTCACTGTATCTGGAAGTAGATTTCGAAAAAGGCAAGAAGACAAGCTTGAAATTAAAAGGCTTATATTGAATTTATAATGCAGAACACGTAAGGATTCCCTCTTAATGACTGAGCGTGCTTACATGAGGAACGGTACTTAAATCCTCCTGTACTGAAGATGAACCCACTTATTCGACCAAATATCGATCTGACATGTAAATACAGTAATCAGTAAATAAATAAATAAGTTTTGTCCAAATCAAAAGTCACGTGGTTTTAACTCGTGTTAGTATTTCAGAAGTTCAGAATCTTAACTCGTATAATACTTATACTCCCTACAATATTGTCGGTCTCCGAGTCTTTACTGTAACCAAATTCTGGAGCATCCTTTATTACCTTCTTATACATAAGGCATCACCATTACTCACTATGCTATTCAGTTACGCTGACTATTGTTTATCTTTAACCTGTTAACGTATTTAGCTCTTAGCTTACCGAGTTTCTTAAATACTCTTACCTGCCATGACTGATCTGCCGTTTTGTAGAAAACAAAGTGTTCCTTGATCCATTTGTAGATGGCAGAGAGCGTCATTTTGTTATCGTTCTCCTTCATCGCCATACCGATGAGTGCCGCGTAGCTGTACGGAGGTTTTACGCTTCCGTCCACGGAATAGTCGATCTTGACGGGGGGAGCAGGTGTTTCTTTATATGTCCCATCCGATGTCACCGAATTCTGCGTCGAAACAGGAGACGCAGGAGGAGTAGGGGGTGCCGCCAAATGAGGTACGACACCCCCCATGTCCAGTGACTGAAGCCAACTTAACGGAGTGAGATCGTCGCTGCCTGTGTTCGTTGTAGTAGTAAGAGCTGTGTTTATTGCTGTAGTTTTAGCTGTTGCTGGAGGAGAACCTTTGGACTGGGGTCTCAAAAGGGGCTTTTGCTGAGGTTTTGTTGAAAATGTAGTTTGAGATAAAAAGTTTAGGCTGTTGTCGTGGTTTGTTTTGGTTAAATAGTTGGTTTGAGTCGAACAGTTTCTTAATGAATCTTCGAAATTTAAGTTTGGACAAGCAGATAAATTGGAACTAAAGAAAGCACTTGAATTATTTGAAGCGTGACTAGACTTAATAAAAGAGGTATTCGCAAATGTTAACGGTTGACTAGATTCAAAATTTCTAGGCCTCAATGAAGTTTGCCTACTTTTAACAAAATTACTTGAGCTATTGTGATTATGTCTCATTATTTCTCTTTTTCCGCCGCAGACTCTACTGACTTTCAAATTATTTTTCTTTTTAAATAAATTTATAGTAATATGGTTAACAAAATCGTCATCGCTATATAAACTACAAACGTTATCTTTGCTCTTCTCCTCCATACTGAACTCACTATACCTGATCTTTATTACCGGAGTAGATTTATGAAAAAATAATAAATTATCAATTTTTGTATTCAGTCCTTTACTCAAACTTCAAATGTTGTAGATTGCTTTGATAAAATTGCAGACTTGAAACAGCTTTAAATAGTACGAATCAAATTCTATTTCAGACATGTCTTTTCCCCTTAGAAGTTTACAGTAAATTTAATTGTGAACTAAATTTTCGAAGAACGACGTCATTATAGAGAATAAATTGAGCTATTATCATGGTAACATTATGAATGATTCGTTTTCTATTCAGGCCAATAGAAAATGGGTGAGGGGTAGCTTATGTGTTACGTGTATATATACAACTTCCCAATTCATTTTTTTTTCATATGATAAGTTCTTGAAAACATTTCCAATTCTTCAATTTGTAACCTACAAAAGAAAAAAAAATTACATTAAAATTATATATATATATATATATATAATAATATATATATATATATATATATATAGTGTGTATGAGAGAGAGAGAGAGAGAAACAAAGGAAAAAATAGTACCAAAATGCTTGCGAGTTTATGTTCAATATACCAAAACATGAGGTTTTGGTATCCATGTAATATTCTAATAAAGGTCTTTAGAGGTATAAGGTATATATATATATATATATGATGTTTTGATAATATATACAGTATATATATATATATACACACACACACTGTATAGTATAATCAAGAAGCTTTCAGGAAAAGCTTGCCATGTTTCGTTAATCGATTATAGTTGAGTCATTGGCCCTGCGTTCCTTCCTTCTTTCTCATTCAAGTCAGCAATCCTCATATGTTTTAAATCTCATCGCAGCGCTCATGCACACGCAATCCACGCAATTTACCTAAATGCACGCAATTGACGCGATTCACGAAAACGTTCTGAGCGTTGTCCATCCACACATAAATCGCACGCACTCACGCTATCTTACATAGGATGTTAGATGGCGTTTTTTTATTCGAGATCAATAAGGGAAGTTAAAAAGGCGGATTTAATGTTTTCCCTCCAATTACAAAAGCAGGAGTGTATGAATATAGTTTTCCTCACACACACACACACACATATATATATACGTAGAGAGAGAGAGAGAGAGGAAGGAAGGAAGGAACACATGTAAAACGAAGTCAGTTCGAATTCATTTCCGTCTATTTAAAACGACATGATAACTTATTTCACGAAGGAGATCTACATAAACATATCCAATCGTTCTACACCTTTTCGTGCATCCAAAATTTAAACACGGAATCACTGGAGGCAAATACCTGAAGGATAAAAAATAAAAAAGAGGGATTTTGTATGTAGTGTGTAGATTCAAAGCTCAAATTTACGCGTCTTTAATGATGTAAACAGGTGAGTTCAAAGTAGAACCATCGTTAAATGATGTTAATGAGGTGCATTCGCAACATCTTCGGGACGTTGAGATTAAATTTAGCATCTGAAATGTCAATTTCTGCGAAAACACCGTTTGTTTTTGGTCTGTTTTGAATTATTTTCGGAAGTTAATGTCAGAAACAAATCCAAGCATTAAGCGACCATTAATAATGGAATATGAAGTCACTGTAGAAAATATTACACACTGAAATGTCTTATCTTAAAAACGAGTGAACTCTGTTCGTATTGAAGTGCAAATAGACACACACACACACACACAGAGAGAGAGAGAGAGAGAGAGAGAGAGAGAGAGAGAGAGAGAGAGAACAACCGTTAAGCTGCGCCCAATACA
>JAJOZX010002089.1:710000-718139 GCA_023014485.1 Bathynomus jamesi
GTTTTTCAAGTAGATTAGAAAACAAAAGCTTTGGATAAGTGATAAACTTAAGGTCCTTTTAAGTTCTTTAATTAAGCTCTTTACCCTCGAAATCTTCTTTCCAACGTAGTGATTTTTGGTACGATGGTAACCCCTTTTGGCGTGGATGGCGCACAAGTTTGTATCTTCAGAGAGACAAACGAGGTAAACTTATGAAGCTTCCTGAAGGACCATCACAGCGGATGACTGAAATCGGAGGTCAGTCTTGAAATCTTGAGCGATTTCTCGGACGAGACGTTGGAGGTTCGGTGCTAGTGTCTCCAAAAAAAAATGATACATTGAGTAAACGGATGGACGGACGGAAGGGCAATTTCTTGATCAGAAGTTCAGCACTCTTTTGGTAGCGTCTGATCTCACGAAGATCGACACTGGCGGGCCTCCTTGGTAGCAAGCTGTTTACGAAGGGCTATTCCTACGATAGATTTATTTACATGCAGTTTGCTTTGTACAAACCATTGCTTACGAAAAGGAAGCAAACTATATATAGTATATATATATATGTGTGTGTGTGTGTTTGCTCGATTACAGAAACAAAGACTGCAAATCGGTTTTAAAATATTCATTTGCCGATCTTTATCTTTCGTAAACCGAATTTGAATAGAGGAAACTCTCTCATTTTGGTAGTGAATGAAATTCGTTAAAAATCTCAACAATTCAAAATACATTCACGTAAAAGTATTAGAAGTAATCAAACGATGTGATTCTTTTTCTCTCTATCTATCTATCTTCCACCCGTTTAACATCTGCGGCATGATTCTTTGAGAGAGAGAGAGAGAGAGAGAATCAGTGGGAAAGGGAGATGGAAGTGCCCGCCTCTGTGCAGTGCCTATGAATCGTATCTTTTTCTAGAGGGGCACCATCTGCGGAATTCCCTTCGCTCTGAAATGTCTTTCTTTGGATTGAAATTCAAATTGTATATGCCAGAGATAACACGACCGTAGTTTGAACAAACTATTAAAATAATATATTATTTATATTAATTAATATATACACTATATTAGTTTAGTTCATTTTCATATATTTTAAGTTTATTTCAAATATACTTAACAAATATATACATTTTACATGTAGCACATAAACCACGAATATATAATATATATATATATATAGATATATATATATTATAAATTTTATATATATATATATATATATATATATATATATATATATTTAATATTTCTCTTAAACCATACTCACACACACACACACATATATATATATATATATATATATATAGTTGTAAAATTTCTGGGCATTTTGAGAGCGGTAAACTTCCGCCGAGAATTTTGGGAATATTTGGGAATTTTCGAAAGTTTTGTGGAATTTGTGGAATTCTCAAAAACTTTTATTTTCATAAAATGAACATCTGTGTATTCTTGAATCGTGGTACCCTGTATAACTTAACCGTTTGGGAAAAGTGTAGAATAATGTAGCCAAGAAAAGCAATTCTTCAAAATGCAGGTGGTGATGTTAGCAAATGATTCGCTTCAGTATGATACTGGCATCTGGCAGTACTGTAGCGTGGAGTTGGAGATGTTGAAATGGGAAGCCCCACTCCTTGAAATTTTTTTAACCCCATCAATTATTTCATAAGAAGGAAATTTCCAGAATGCTGAAATGGAAATTGTCCATGTAAAAATATATCTTACCAATTACTAAATGTTAAAACTTGAATTTCCTGCCTACTAATTTCAAATTCTCATTTTTAGCCAGGTATTTTCCCAGCAAACTCATCTGAACTCACTAAAAATTATTGATACAAGAAGCTGGAACTTTTTTAGGGGATACAAAATTCTTAACTATGTTATATTTTACTATTTACTATTTACTATTTACCATTTACTATTTACTATGTTATATTTTACTATTTACTCCTAAATATATATCTAATAAACCTTAAAAATGACATGAAATTGGAAATTCCCAGTTCCCAGAATTCCAAACGCTTTCAAAATTCCCAGAAAGTGTCCGTCCCCTTGCAACTATATATATATATATATATATATATATATATATATATATATATTATATATTATGACAATGCAAACGTTTAGCATATAGGAGTCCTTAGTCGGTATACTACAAAAGAAAATAATTCCAGACAGGGGACAGTTAAAAATAGACAGGTGAACAATGGTATAAGACTACATAAGATAGAATTTCGGGCACATTAAACAGTTATATAATGAGATATGGAAGTGAAGGGAAATACGAACGTGGAAAATCACGTATAGTTGGTGGGCAAATAATGGGGGACGCTAAAGTTTGGGAAATAGACAACGGGCAACATTAAAACCGTGAAAGAAAATCAAAATCAAACAGTATTCTCTTTATTAGGAATTCTAGACAGAATAGCCTTGTTGTTCTCACTCAAGTTCGCTTTTAACTAACTATAATACTACTACTACTACTAGTTACTACTACTAGTTACTACTACTACTACTAGTTACTACTACTACTACTAATAATAATAATAATAATGTTGGTAATGACAGCCGATGCGGAAAAGGATACACTCTAAAGAAAACCTCTCAGTGCACTTTCATTGTACTTTCGATCTACCGAGTTTACGCTTTACACGCTTTGTACCCAAGGTACGTTTAGTCCTTTTTTCCCCGCTTGAATTTAAGGTACACAAAACAAACAGTTTTTAGAGTGTTCGGGTGATTCATTGATTTCAAAAGGAGTCTGGAAAATCTTACGATTAATTGTAAGTTTTAAGCTTTTCACTTGAATGATATTATGTGTATCATTTCACGGTACAGTTTGACAAGTTGCACCTCGGACTTGGGCTGGGCGTGCGTTTGTCAACACCGCCCCGGAAACCCTTTGTGACACGTGTGGCAGTGTGGCAGTAAAAGTAGAAATGTAAATACGAAAGAGGGGCAGATGGTCAGGATTTACCGGGACGGGTGTTTTGACTTCTTTGACTCGCAAAACGAAGCCGAAAGCAATTGATGATGTTGAACAGGAGAAAGCTGAAGCTGGATACGTGAAAAGAAAGGAAACCGTACGAAAGGAATTTCAAAAGGCATTTCGAAGAATCATGGTAAGTCACAAGTTACTTTTCACGAGTTATTAAATGTCTAATTGCCTCAAAATGATAGAATAGAGTAGGAAGCTTCCAGGGGGTCTCTAAGCTTTTGGAAAAATAGTAACATTAACTATATTAAAATAAATTTCCATTAATTTTTTTTTCTTATACCAAAATCTGTCCGCAGATTTGGAGTTTGATCTGCAAGAAGAAATCATCCAAAAGTTTGGGAACCCCTGGTCAGTAGACCATGAGCAACTCGTAATCCCTCAATATGAGTTACTTACGACAATATACGAATTTTAATTTTGTGTGTATAAAAACTAGATCCTAAATAGAAAATATTTTCAGTTAATTTACGGGACTGATACAAATCAGTCGTGTGAAGAATTTCTTTCGATAAAAAGATAAACAAAGAGATTGTGTGATTAAACTGTAATGAAAACAGGAAACATTATTTACAAGCAACGAATAATGATTAATTCGTTATTTGCAAAAATAAATACAATTTTACAATTGCACAATTTTTTTGTTATAATAATTTTAACCTAAAATAAATACTTGTGAAATTGGAGTATTTGTTTTATTTAATTTGGCCCTTAAACTTTAGGCTTTACTGGGCTCTCAGATTAAGTAAAGATAAAATATCACTTCATTGGTAGTTGTGATTAATAATATATAATTTATGAATAAGAAACATTAATTAATCTCAAATACATAAATGAAATTATAGTTGAAAATCGGACAATGAATTTAAAACATTGTGACGTCATTAAAGTCATTGTAAAGATATTTAATTTTTATTTATTTATATTTATAAATGTATTTATTAAAAAAAACCATGACAATATTATAATTTCTGTTATATTAAAGTAATACAATACTACAATAATACTGTCAACTGGGCTATTTATTTTATATAATTTGGCCTTTAATCTTTAGGCTTTACTGGGCTCTCAAAATAATTAGAGATAAAATATAAGTCATGTTTAAATTATGATTAATAAACAAACGAACTAATAGTGGAAGTACATTATATATTAATCTTAAGTCATTATTATAGATATGAAACAAATAGAGATAGTCATTATAGAAGATATAATACCGATACACTACATAGAAATGATAGCTAGACACGAGAAATGAAGAAAGTAATAGAGTCATGTAGATCCTAGATATTTATTATTATTCCATTTGTAATCGAGGTTCCAACTTGTTTTTAAAAGAATTTGTTTGAAATATTTTATATCAGCATTTAAATCATTCCATAATTTCAGTCCTATTGAAATGGGTAAGTTTTTGAGATGAAGACAATGTAAATTGAGGAATAACATGTTTATGATCTGTTTCATGTCTGATATGAATGAGAATTTCTTGATGAGTTGAAAATATTTGTTTATCTACTGAAAGTTAAGGATTTTATCCTTCCTCTCGTAAATGAAGATAAAATAGCGACAAAACGCAGCATTACGTAATACAATTTTTATTCAAATATTCGCGAGCAACGACGTAATAAAACAAGATCTCAACCCCTTACCCCCCCCCCCTCCCCACCTCAAAAAGCCACCCCTCACCTCAACCTTCTAAAATCCCTGAAACCCTTAATGAACGTAAGACGAGTAACGGAAACTGGCGAACCACTTTGAAAACCGGTGAAACCCCGATTTCATAAAGAGCCAAACAAGATAAGAGCATCGACGAACGAAGGAGAGAAAGAAAAGATGAGGGATTTCTTTATGTAATAAAGTTCAGTGAAATCTTCCCCTCTGAGAATCTGCAGATTCAGCGGAGCAATTGAGCGAGTGGCGAGACTCTTTTAAATGACATTTGATCTTGATCAATTAGGCCAATTTCCTTCTTCCTTCCCCTGCCTTTAATCCTGCCTTAACCGATGCGGTTAATAGACCAAGATTTCATCGGCATAAAGGGATGACATTCGCGGTTGGCACGACCTATGCTCAACATCGCCTTCAGTGAGGGGACTGGAGGAGGAGGGATGGGAGAGAAGGTGGAGGGGTAATCATCTCGCGTAATCTCAATTATCCTAATTATTGGTATTATCATATATACATATATTATAAGAAGGTCATACGGAGATGGATTATGACGCTCCTAAGAATGTTAATATATATATATGGAAGATATTTCCATAATGGAACCTCAATGATCTCAATTATCGGTATTATCATGTATACATATACAGGGTGTTCGGAAAGTCACTGTGCACTTATATTTATTTAATAGCATACAATAGTATAACATTGCATATATGATAGAGGTTATGGATGGGACCATCAGAACTTATAAAAGGTGTTGAAAGTGATGTCCTTTAACAGCAATACAGGCCTGGACCCGTCTTATTTTATTTTGAAACACCTTTGTCAGTTCTTCTTTTGAAATGGACCTTATGTACGCAGTTATTGCAGTTTTCAGGTCATCAAGCGTGAGTGGACGATCTCGATTATATAAGTGCACAGTGACTTTCCGAACACCCTGTATTATGTGAAGGTCATACGTATACGGAAGATATTTCCATAATGTAAAGGTTTGCAATGTATCCACATAATGCTGTTCTACAATTAGGAGTGTATCTAAGCAGATAAGAACCACACATTGAGCTTATGAACAGAAGGAAAAATTAAGGCTACACACCAGATAATTTCATACCAGAATAGCAAATTTCAGAGTTTTGAAGTTATTTTTTATCTTCTGCACTAGACATGTCTGTTTACCTCAACTGAGAAACTCAAAACATTATAAGAGTGACAAACATTTGTAATGTTGAACATCTCGGAGGTAACTTACATAACCTGAAGTGTATGTCCTGAAGCAAAGTTACCGTTCTCCCGATGTCATTTGCACAATTAAACCCAAAACGATTATCGTTGAGCATTTTTTCACTAGAAGAATTACGACACCAACTTCAACTTGAATTGGTCGGAATCTAAAGTTTCCTCACATTTGTTGTCGAACATAAGTTTCGGTATTGCCTTATGTCCACATCGTCACACGGAGTAATGGTGACCCAAAGTATTTAAATTCTTTTCTTTTTAATTTGCTCTTTCAATATCGTACAAAATGATGTGTTCGCTCCATATTTTTTTGTTATAAAAACAAATTTTTTATATCTGTATAATAAATCATCAAAACTGAAAGCAAGTTCGATTTCCGAATATTTTTCGCTTTTCTCACTTGAATCGTGACGTCTTACCTGCCGTTATTTAATCTTTTGCAATTTAAAGCAATTCACATTTTATGTTCCATTGAACGACACAGGAAATCTGTCGATATAAACAAGGAGATTATAATAAATAAATTTAACTTATTTATTCCTTAATACGAATAGAACCTTAAGCCTCTAATACCGCGGAATGAAAGCTTCACCAAAAAGATTACCACGGAGGTTCTGTTTACATCATTAAAACCATACAAAAGTCAATCGCAATGGTGATGAATTTGATCGCCGGTATGAAAGGCCTTTATTATGGCTAAGAAACCGCTGGAGGCAGCGTTGAAAGGAGGGGAATTGTGAAGGACTCTCGGGCCTTTATTGTCTGCAGATTAAGTCGAGTACTCGAAGGAGGGATTTAGAACGATTTCCTGTCCAATTCAAGTAGTTTCCTCGGGGATTTTGAAGAAGGAAAGAATTTTAGAAAATATTTTTCACTTTTGGAGAATTTTCAAAGTAGTTCACATTATAAAGTTTTCCGAATTTAAGGAACGTTTTGATTTGAATTACCAAGTATGGACAAGAGTTAGCTTCCAAATAAACAGTCATTCAATTTCTTCCATTATGTTGGTGATGTTACGTCATCAAATAGTATTTTACCCATACAGCTTTTCAGGAAACCTAATTTTAATAAATGACTCAACCAGTCATAGAGTCCACGAATATGAAACATAAAATACATGTAGGACACTAAATAATAATAATAAAAAATAATAATAAGGAATGCGCCGAATATCCGGTAAGTTTGATTTTTGGATATCAGCGCTACGACTGTTTATAATAAAGTAAGAAAAGAATAAGAATTAACAGATGTACGCTATTACGGATTGACTTATTTTAACCAACTAATGCTTCCCATGGTTTAAAGCGAAAAATAATTATAGTGAGTCTATTAAGCTACCTTAAAATAACTTCCTATTTTTAAACTCAAAAGTGAAGATCTTCTTTTGTTATGGATCACAATTAAGGAGTATTGAAAATAAAAAAGTTAAAAACCATGATGAAAAGCAGCTTTTCCGCATTTTCAGGAGACAAGCTATTTCTATTTTCTGAATAGATTCTCCCCTGCTATACTGTACTATACAGGGTGTCCCGTAAGTCTGGACCCATAGTGAAAAATAATAAAATTACAAAATAGTCCAAAAATTTATTACATAATCTGTTCAAAGTGTCCGCCGTTGTGTCGCACACATAGTTGAAGACGCAATCTCCACTGCGACAGCACTTTCTGAATCACAGTCGCAGAAATTTCTTGACACGCCTCCACAACGCGTGCTTTAAGGTGGAAAATGTTCTGAAGTTTGACCTCGTACACTTTGGCTTCAAGTGGCCACAAATAAAACTCCAGCGGAGTAAGATCATAATAAAAAAATAATAAAAATAATAAAAAAATATATTATAAATAAATTTTTGGACTATTTTGTAATTTTATTATTTTTCCCTATGGGTCCAGACTTACGGGACACCCTGTACTATAGTAAACAGCATGGTGGAGCACTCGCTATTTTAATGCTAAAAATTTGAAATTCAACGAGCTACTTTTTTAATACTATTTTCTAGGCGTGTCACCTATAATTTTAACTTTAAAATTAATTTTTTCTTAATTTAAAAGGTAACATAGTAAAATTAATGATTAGCCAAATTAATTTCCAAAATCATACTAATAATAATGAACAAAACAGAAATATACAACATGACTTAATGTACATAATAGTTGTGGAGTCAGTTCAGCCAGTCGCAGCTCTCATTTTCTTTTCTGAATCGCAATATAGAAAATGTGTTATTAGGGTAGCTATAAAAAAAATCTAATCAGTCATAAACACACAACACACAACAC